>PVKB01000729.1:265185-610257 GCA_004027205.1 Ctenodactylus gundi | reverse complement strand
CCCCCCGCCCAAGGTTTCTAATTCACTACTGGATTTCAAGACATCTTCACTAATACAAACCTTATTATAACAGCTTACTATAACACTCCTGAATTAAAGAAAGAACTATATAAGGCAGAGGACATAAATATTCTCACTGCCTGATTGGACCCATAGGTGCCCTGCAGTCACGACCATTTGACAATATTCCCCAAATTGATGGGTTGCATGCTGTCCGTTCTGCTGCTGACCTAATGGTTCTTTTGCTTAGCAAATGACTTCAATTGTCATCAGATGCTGATGGAATGTTAAGGTTTTGCTTGTTGAATCTGGCAAAACTACCTGTAGCAGGACAGAAGGTGGTGAGTATTACCTAGGAAGCAATACCCATCCCTCCAGCTGGTCCAAGCAGAAGGTGCTGGTGCTATTAGTAATGTCAGCATAAGGAGGCAGTGGTTCTGGCCATTGTGGATATTCGATGATTTAATTCACGAATTACTCATTTTAGAGATTCATTAAATGACCTTCTGCTAAGGAATCTGCAGGAATGAAATTTTAGTCAAAGGAAAGCCCCTTTTTTTCAGCTTAATAAGTTGCAAGGCCTCAAGGATACAGGAATCAAATTTTGGTCATCTCATGTAAATGTCCTTGAGCTTGTTGGGAAAGTCTGCTCATTTCTCTTTTGCTTCTTGGTCACCTTTATTCATATGTTGTAAGGTCAAGGCTACGATGGCCTCATTTTAATCACATCTTTCCCAAATGTCCTGGTTCCAGTCATAGTACTTGCCTCTTGCTGTGCTGCCTAATTCTTGGTGTATGTTTCTATTACAGCATTTATTTATCTGTATGAGAACTGGGCATTAGTTTCCATCTTTCAATGGCATCAATAGTGAAGACAGAGCACTTTCAAGCCAATGTGTCCTTCTCGCACCGGAAGCAGTGCCTAGCAGAGAGGGTGTACTCAGTTAACACTCTCTTCAAGAAAGAGAAAGCCCTTGAAACACCCATTCCCATCTTCTTTTGCATCGAGAGCCTATATTTCTACTGAAAGAAGAGATTGTGTGTATAACTCAGCTTTCCCATTACTTAAACAGAATGTTCAACACCTCAACGTAAAGGAGGAGAGAGTTCATTGATTCATGGTTTTAGGGGATCCGATCCATAGCTAGCTGACTCCAAGGCAGAAAATTCATAGAGGAAGGATGTGGCAAAGCAAAGCTGTGAAGTTCAAGGTAGCACAGAAGAGCAGCAGGAGGAAGGGGTAAGGGACCACACCCAGACCCCAAGGTCATGCCTTAATGACACACCCAGGTGTGTGTTTTACAACTCTCCTTAGGGCTATCAAGCCAATCAATTTGATCCAATTAAGCTTAACCACTGTATTATGTGCCGGACTCTTTATGGTCATCTCATTTATCTTTGTGCCAGTCCTGACCACACATATTACGAATGCCTATGCTGTTCACAGTTTGTGCATTAAAAATTTTAGCAAGCAAGTGCCAGATAAAACAAGTGAGTTTTTGTAACACAGGCCATTGAATGGATTTGAATTCTTATGCTTTTTTTTTAAAGAACAAATTCCATCTGTGTAGCTGAGGAAACCTGTTCCTTCTTAGAAAATACAGACATTCAAATTGGTGATATTCTAACAATATGGTCTGTTGATCTTTTTCTTTCTTTTTTGCATTTTATTTTTAGTTGATAGGTAATTGTATGCCTTTATGAGGGGTAATATTTTCTTTGGATATGTATTTATGATGTGGAATGATTAGCTCAGTCTGATGAATAATCCTATCACTACGGTTTTTTTTTGGTCATTCTTCTATTTCTGGCTTTCTCTATTTCACATGCAGGCCAGTTACAGTTACTGACTTATATGATACAACATTGAGAGAAGCAGAAAAACTAAAATGACAGATGCAAAAGAGCATTTTGCATCGTATCTGTTGATTGTGTGACTATTTCCTGAGCTGGTAGAAGATCTCTTGAGCTTGGAACATAGGCGGTGAGTCCTGACCCCTGTTTTATTTCATTCCCAACTGAAGAGTAGAGCACAGAATGCCAGGTAGTCATAAATGCAGAGAGGTAAATAACACGGGTTGAGTAGGTAGAAAGTTATGACTGGGAGAGGGTGAACGACAACGGGAAGGACCTGTAGCCCAGAAATGACACCTACAAAACAACTTTTGAATCCTGCGATCACATATATCTTTGTATTTCTACAGGAGAAAGTACAAAGCCTTTCAGGAAAAATCATTCCTACAAAGCTGTACTGAAAAAGTGCACCAGCAAAATGTCCTATTCAGTGGTTGGATACAATCAGGATTAAGGCAATGGTGACACAAGGCAGAAGCTCATAATATGCTCAGTAATTGAAAAAGAAGCTGCAGGTGACAAGTGACCTTTAATATACAGCCACCTGTGAGTTGCTTTTGATCTTTCCTAGAAGATGGAGTAGGGAAAGTAAATAAGTAAGACTGAGATGAGAGGAAAATTGAAAGAGGAGCTGTATGACACCTTCCAGATCTTCAGGGCTGACGGGGATGTACATGTGTGCCTTCATTTATTTCAGGAAAGCAAAGCTGCTGGCATTCGAAGTGCTTATGACATATTAGCCAGTGTATGACATACTATAAATTGTGTTATTTGTCACAGTAATCCTATGACGCGAGAGGAATTGTTTTTCTCATTTTACAAATGAAAATTTTAGAGATGTGGCAAGGTTAAGAAAGTTCAGCAAGATTATCCTGCTTGTATGGCAGACCCAAAGTTGACGTCACATACTGTGTTGCTTTGAAAGATGTATTCAGTGCAATTAAGAAGTTTATAAACTTGTTTTAGAAGCACATATAAGCATGTAAAAAGCCGGCTACAGAAAGCAAGTCAGAGCTACAGTTCCCTCTTTCGTGTCACTATGTAGTACCCTCGTGGCCACAGACCTCATCCCGGGACTCTGAAGAAAACTGAACACATTTTAAAGTTTTTCTTTAACCTAAGATGAATGCAAAAGAGAGAACCAAGGCTCTCATGAACAACTGGAATAAATAAATATGATCTTAGATCTTGACAAATGACATGAGAGGAAGTCATTGAGTGAGAGTTAAGTTGTGGAGTAAGTGGAATATATTGGCATGTAAATACTATTTAATATATCTTCTGGAATTTTCTGAATCTGAATTCCTATGCTTTTTCCAAATAGTTTTCTCTGGATATAGGTGGCATGTCCTTCATATGTTTGACGATTGTTTTGCCAGGCACACGCCAAATCATTACTTTAAAATCATTTGTATTCACAAGAAATGACTTAAAATATGTTGTCTTCAAAAAGGCATTCAGATAAGGGCATAAAAGCTCTGCCCCAAATACTACTAATATACTATAATGTATTTCACATCGACAAACATTGTCCTCGGCCATCACCTTTTGTAGAAAAGAATGTAAACTTAGAGACAAGTTGAGAGGCAAATCAAGCTTTTAGAGACATCCAGGAGGAGGAAGACATGGAGAAGGGGCAAGGGACACTTTATTGACACATCATTTACTTCCTTCTCACCCTTAAAATCTATACTCTGTAAAATGGGTTAGAGACAGCAAAACGACTAAGCTGATGAGTGTAACATCCCAAATTCTATGCCCTTCACCTATTTAATGAAGCAGACTCTTATGTGATGTCTACAAAGGTAGCAAAGATATCCTCACACATTCAGAACATTGTAATATTTTTTTTAAAAAGAACCTGCATTTACCCCTTAGTTGCCTACCACAGTGCAACCTTGCCTAGCTGTACCTCTAATACACTAGTTCACCAGATAGGAGAAGCTTAAAACTGAGTGTGTCAGAAGTTTACATTTTACTTTTTTCTTTTAAATAAATATGTTGTACATGGATCCAATTTCTTTATACAGGATGTTTGGGTCAGTACTGAGATTTTTCTTCATGATTTAGGATTGCAATTATGAGGAATCCTAGGTGATAATGAAACATCCCAAGGGAACCAACGTCGGCTCAGATTTGGTACCAGAACCATATTCCAGGAGGACAGGAGGAAGCAAGTGTAGTTCCGGTGTAGCACCTTTCAGAAGCCTTTCTCTGTGTTGTTGCACAAGACATCTTTCTCCTAACTCAGTTCGCTGTGTGTAAAAGGTGGAAGCAGAACGCACGGCACCGGAAAGTGACTGAAGATTTCTTACAGTGATAGCTTTGCAAAATCGTAAGGCTCACTCATCAGTATCAAACAACATAGAATGCCATGATCTTCCTCTCTTCTAATACTACGTAGCATTTGATTTTGTGCAGAAATTGTTCTATTCATTCATTCAGAAATGCTTACTGCATGCCTGCTTCATGTGCTAAGTACTAAGGATTCAAACATGGGACTGACATGTAGTGTGCTGCTACACAATTTACAGTCCAGAAAGAATTACAGTCTACATTCTCTGTTGTCCTATCCCAGATATAGCCCTTTTCCCTCACTGTTTATTCTCAAGGTTCAGAACTGAAAAAGTCAGCAAGCCATATATTCATAGAACCAATCATCCCAAGGGCATTATTTCATTCCTATCACACCTTTTAAAAATCATTCAATATTTCCATCACATCCTATTGATATTCAAATCCTTAGGCCAGCCATCTATCTCACTGTAAATTTGTCTTGATCTTTTGCTGAACTCTACACATCTATGCTTCCACTTGGATCTGCCAGTCTGATCACTACTTTGCCACCAAGTACACCATCCATAATCTTTGTGGTAGTTCAAGTAATTTTTTCTTTTCCTCTGAAGGCACATTTGGGGATAGTGTGAGAATTTGTATGTAAGCACCCAGAATAATTCTTTAACATGGTTCTATCGATTCCACTCACAACCCAAATCCAATTCAGATTCTATTCCTTCTAGAAAGCATTCTTTGACTACTTCTCTCCTTACGATTTTTTTGGTCTTTAAAATTTAACATTCACTGACTATTTTGGCATGTACAACCCCAAAGCTGTGTAATGTTACCTATTTCATGGCCATAAATTCTTCCTCTAATGAGATGACAGATTCCACTGGAGAATAATCTATTACCTTGGGCTTTTCTAAAAGCCTCTCAGTTGTGCCTACGGCAGCCCTACGCAGACTTTGGGCACTCATTGAATACTTGTATTACTTGAATGTCAGAGCTTTGCTAAGGATTTTTTCTGAGTCATATTTGACTTTTCAGTCTCTGTAGTAATAACTTCATAATAGTAGCCTACGTCCTGAATGAATGAATATATCCTTAGTGTGACTCATTTTATCTTAAGGAGGTTTGTCTATTCTTGCAAGATTCAGCTTCTAATGTGTCACCTTGAGAAATATTATCCTAAATGTAGGCAAAATGATTATGAAAATGTAATAACCTTGCTTTTCAAAATCTCACATTAAATATTTCCTTTTTATCAACAGAATGACTAATTTGATAATCTTTTTATTTTGTAGAGCAAAAATAATTTCACAACTTTTATGAAAGTCCTTTACTGACAAGAAAGAATCTCAAGAAAATATCAAACTGCTCTTTTTAAAGTACTAAAAACAACCACTTCTTTATCGGGGCTCAGAAAATTACTATGCAGTGCATTATCAAAATGCACACATTTCTGAAACTGAACATTTGAAAATTATCTTTAGCCATACAATTTTTTCTTATTTGGTTTCTTATCAAATTTTGTAATTTTTCAATGGATCAATTTGATATTGGCAGATTTCAGAAGATAATCTTTGAGTTTAAAATTAACATCATTTTTACATCAATATGTTTAAATTTGAATACTAAAATGTTAAATGGCTGCTGTTAAGCATTTTGATATAGAATATCTGAAATTATATATTTTTAATCTCAGTTCTTTCTAATTTTTACATAATTTAAGCTGTAGCTAGGTCTCATTACAATTTTATTAATATTGTCCTTAGATAAATTTTATTTTTCCTCAAATTATATTTATTAGTATATATTTTTGATATATAATAATTACATTAAATTTGGGGTACTTATGCATACATATATCTCTTTGTATATATTTTAAGACTTGTAAAATACTTATTTTTTCTAAAACTTCTTTATATAACAAATGACATTTTGTTTTATTTCAATGAAATTACACACAACAAATTTTTCTTAAGTCATATTTCCAACACTGATATTTTAATTCTGGAAACTACTGTTTTATGCTTTGACATTTTTAAATTTACATTTTTCCTATCTTCAGATAGTTCCTTAAGACTTAGAATTCTTATCTGAAAGATGGGTCTAATTTAACATATTTTTGAAGCTGTATTTGGCCAAATTAAAGATATTAAATGTTTAGTACAAACTCTGAATCATAGTGATTTTTCAATGAGTATTGATTTTTTTTCCTGTGAGTCTACCTCAAAATGTTTCTTTTTTAAGAGTTGTGAGTTTAATGACTGAGGCTTTGAAAATTTCCAGCAGATAATGGTAAAGTCGATTGAGTTTGCTGCCTTACTAAACATTAAAAGTACTTATTGGTCTTCTTGGCACATCAATCAAGCCTGAATTTCTTTTCAGTAAGAGGTGAAATTCCACATTTTTTCTTTTTATCTTTTAAAAATCTTCTTTTTTGTTATTTACTTATTGTTTTATTCAATACAAGTTGTTTGCCTTTAAATCTTCTCTGGTAGTGATTCAACCTATTTTTCCTTAAATATTTTTTTTTTTTTTAGTGAAAACCATACTGAGCCAGACCTACTGCACACTTAAGAGAAACTCACTGTTCTCATATTGGCTCATTCCCCAATCCAAAAGACCTTCTCAGAAAAGTAATGATAATTAAATAAATAATTAAATATTCCCAGAATATAGACACTGTTAGGGAAGGGGATGTGTCACCACTCACGATCCTATCGGAAGCCCTTCATCCTAAAGTAACTATTTCTGGACACACAGAGATAAGAGTTTCTGTCTGTCCGTCTTTCTTTCTCTCTTTCTAATTATTTTTCAGTTCTTTTTTGTGGGGGCGGGGCGGGTCTCATTTTGTAATCCAGGCTGGTCCTAAACTCACTATGTAGCCCGAGCTAGTCTCGGCCTCACAGCAATCCTCTTGCCTCAGCCTCCTAAGTGCTTGGGTTAGAAATATATGCCACTACACTAGCTTTGGAGATAGGGTATTTAAGAGGTAATTAAGACCAAATGGGGTCATACGGGTGGGACCTTAATTCAGTGTAACTATTCCCCCTAAAGTGGTACTAGACATTAGAGATACACATACACAAAGGTCATGTGAGAGCACTGAGAGAAGGTAGCAACTTGAAATCTGAGAAAGGCCTCACCAGAAATCACCTTGATCTTAGATTTCCAGCTTGCAGAACTGTGAGAAATAAATTTCTGTTCTTTAAGCCTTTAAGTGGATGTATATCATATTTAAGTCATGAATATTTTAAATTTTCTATGTACAGATAAAAGTATTAGTTATTAATTATATCTATTTAATAGCTAGTCATATATATATATATATATATATATATATATATATATATATATATTATATATAATATATATATATAGCCAAAGTTAATGATCTGGATTGACCCAGTAAATATAGCACAACCTCTGCTTATTTAAAATATACAAAACCTCGGCTCACTTTGGTTGTAGCAAGGTATTTTTTTAATGCAGTCAAGGTCATGAATGTAGGTTCCTTAAAATAGCAAATTGTGTGAACTACAAATTGTAGCAAATCAATTATATCCATTTTGTGTGCATACTCTATGACCAGACAATTCAAGCACATATATACTCCTGAGAAGTTTTATAGGTTGGGGTCATATTTCAGCAGTTATAATACTTGTCTCCCATGTGCAAGGCCCTGGCCAGCTGGTTGTAGTGGTGCACATCTGTAACCCCAGCGCTACGAAGGCTGAGACAGGAGTATTGCCATGAGTTTGAGGCCAATCTGTGGTACACAGTGAGTTCAAGACCAGCCTGGACTAGAGCAAGACTCTGTCTTAAAAGACCAGCCTGGACTAGAGCAAGACTCTGTCTTAAAAAACAAAGAAAATAATTTTTTACAGAAAATGGGCAAGAATGAATGGATAAACCTATCTATGTAGTGTGTGACCTTTTTCAATAAGAAAAGAGCCTAAATATCTATAGATTTATAAAGCAGATAAATTGTATTATATGCATATGATAAAGTATATACTGATCAACGTATTATATAAAGTATGATATTGAAAGAAAAGTGTCATGTCACAAAGAAGACTACCGACAGATTGATTCTACTAGCATAAATTCAAACCTAGGCAAAAGAAATCAATCTATGTCTAAAGATATTAACATTGAGGGCAAAAATATCTTTCACAACTATGAAAGTAACTTAGTAAAAATTCAAGATGGTGTTTACTTTGGGTATGGAGAGTGTGGACAAACCTAGGGAAAGAGAACAAAGGGAAATTTCACGATATGGACCTGATCTGCTACTGCTTCTTTTTTTAACCAAGGAGGCTGGAATACAGATACGGATACATTATAACAGTGCTGCTCAATAGTTCCTAATGGCAGCCACTATCCACTTGTGGCTATTGGTCTCTTGAAATGGGATTACTGTTACATTAGATGTGCTATACATACAAAATAACACTAGAGTTCAGAGGCTTAGTAAAGGAAAATGTCAACTAAATGATGAATTTTTAATGGATTACATGGTGAAATGGGTATACTTTGAAATATTGGGTTAAATAAAAAATACTGTAGTTTCCCTCTTCTTTTTACCTTTTTCTAATATAGCTGACAGCAAATTCAAAGCTACATGTTTATACATTATGGTTTTATTGGACAACACTGTTCCAAACCCTATCTATAAATTTATATATTTAAGTGCATATTTCATAATAAAAATTAAATGTGTGAATTATATAATTAAATCCAGGGTTTTTACCATTAAGGAAAAAAGAAGCAGCTTTATTTTCCTAACACAATGTAAATTAGTTCGATGTAGTATAAAAATTAAATTTGGGGCAAGTTTTAAGTTTCTCTTTGGAAGTATTAGACATGCATTACCTCAATGATCGAAAACCACGGATATACTGCTAATTTACATACATACACGTACACATACACATACGTACACATACACAGACTTTTTTTGTAAAATTCTTCCAAAATCCAGAGGGGCTGGATGGCTATCACAGTGGTTACAGTGTTTTGCCTAGCAGGTACAAGGCCTTGAGTTCAATATGCCAGCACCTCATACAATGAGGATGGTGCCACATGCCTGCAATTCCAGCACTTGGGAGGTTAAGGCAGAAGATGGCTGTGAGTTTGAGGCCAGCCCAAACTACATAGTGAGTTCAGAACCAGCCTGTACTATAAATTGAGACTTTGTGTCATTAAGTAACTAAATAAAATAAAAATCTAGGAAGAGGGCCTAGATTTTTATTAAAGAAAAATGTGTTAGTTTATTAAATAGCACGCATGACACAAAGAGAAATTAAAATTCAATAAAATCCTAATTCTCCCAAATGGATGGATATACAAAATTTGAACATAACAACTATAAAATTTAAAGATTTTATTGTAATTAACTTAGTAATTCTATAGTTGAATGCCAATATTAAAAATTATTTTTCCTTTGTGGTACTTGACCTGACCATATATCTAGTTCAATATTTCATGCAAATATGTCACTGAAACAAATAGAGAATGGAAATCTAACATCGTTATTTCCTAAATTTTTTCTATATTTCAGATGTATTATACAAGTAATATGGTAATATGGAATTTTAAGAGGAATAAAGAATTAAAATGTTATTGCAGCCTTAAATGTGCAATTTATTTTCATCAGTTAACATCAGGACAGAAAGTCACGCATGCTCAGGCATGCACACATAGCATGGCTTCTCTATTTATAGTCTAGATAAATTCAATGGAAATGAAGTTCACAATCTCACAAGGAATTTTGATCAGGCTGCACACAAAAAAATGAGAGATACAAAAAATGAGAGATAAAAGAAGGAAAACAATGTAATTGTTGCAAAAAGTGGGCTTGGAGTCAAAGATAAGTTGATTTCCTTTTTCCATTCACCTTCTTTACAACATTTGTCAAATTCTTAGTCTACAGCCTTTACTTTTCCAAATTCTATAGAATGGCAATTTTGCCAGTATCGAGACTTTCCAGGAGTATCCAAATCTGGGTGCCTGACACACTGCAGTGATACAAGATTTGGAGGTATCACCCTCAATATTGCCAGGAAAGAAAAGAAAAAAACTTTCTGGTTCACTATACTGCCTACAAAGAGAGTTTAAAAACTGATATTTGAAGGAGACTCCTTAATAATAAAAGACATTCATCTAGCAACAATATTGACATGTGCATATCCCTCTCAGTTCATAAAACTGCACTGATTAAAATGGAGGAACAAAAAATGTATTCAAACTTTAAAAAAATGATTTCCTAAAAAAGAAGATTTTGCTCCTATAAAGAAAAGGAAGATAGATTACAGTAAACTTAAACATGTTAATAACCCCATCACTGAATATATTAAATAGCATATATTGTGTTACCTTAAAAGAAAAGGAAAGGCATTTACGCGTAGAATAGCTCTGGACAATATAGTGTCTGGGGCCCCCTGCTATGGCTGTGTAACGTTGGGCAAGTAACTAAGCCTAGAGTCTCAATTGCTAAATAGGTATAATATTAGAAACTGTCTATGGTACTCTTAGGATGATTGCCTAAATTAACACAGAGAAAGTAACTACTATCTGGGACAGAAGAAGCGTTATTATAACTCTAAAGTACCATTATAATTATCATCATTATCACTACCATCATCGTCATGATCATCAGAATCCCTGAAGGGAATAACAATTAAGGCTATGAAATGAAGCAAGCCATATGCATCGAGTGGTCATATGTCCAACTAGTATAGTTTATTTTTCAAATGTCTCTTTTTCTCCAATAAGCGCAATAAGGATCTCAATACTATAACTAAATTGGAATTGCTATAATTGAACTTGGTTGATACCCGCAAATCCCCTACATGTGTGTTTCCCCTCAGCATACGTGTGGATCTCTGAGACAAAGCAATGTCCACTACAGTATAGACACAGGAGAACTCTAATTAAGTAATACAGAGTATGTCTAAGGGCACTCGGACACTGTCTCTGGGCTCAGAGTACTATTAAGATCAGAAATCCTGCATTCGAATTAATGGTAAATTAAAGCACTTAGAAAATATTCGTAGTCACACAAATCTTGCTATTAAAAAGTTAATGGCGGTTGGGCATGATGGTATATGCTGAAGCAAGGGGATGGCAGGTTTGAACTCAGCCTGGGTGACTTAATGAGATTCTGTCTCATTTTTTTTAAATAAAAAGAATAAAAAGGAGAGAGTTGGGAGTATAATTTGGTGTGAAGGCCCTGGGTTCATTCCACAGTACCACAATCAGTAAATCAATCATTCAATCAATGTATGTGTGTGTGTAATGCTTGAAGAGAGGAAATCCAATTTTCTATAACTGTACCATCCAAGGAAACAGTCATGAGTCATTTGTGATTCATGAAATTTAAGTGCTCATAATGTTAAACAAAATAAAATGTTGGTTCCTTAAGCTCCCTCGTCATACTACTGCTACTCAATAGACACTTGGAGCTAATGGCTATTGAATTGGAGAGCAGAAAGATAGAACCTTCCCATCATTACGTAATTTTTTTTGGACTGTACTTATTTAGAACATCTAGCTACATGGAAAATTATGCTACCCAAATTAGGCGGAGAATATTACTATATGCAATGGTAAAACACAGCAAACGGTTGGAAATACTTTTTTCTTCTTTGTGCACCACATGTAATAAAACAAATTTAATTTTTGGAGGGGATTCATTTCTTAATTTTTCCTCTTAAATTGTCTGTAATATGATTTTTACCACTAGAAGTATGACCTAGTTAAAAAAAAAAGAACATGGCCTGGGATTGTACTTTCATAATCTTGAGGAAGACATATGTCCGTCAGAGTTCTCAGGGCCTCCAAGTAACAGGGATAATATAGGTATCTCCACACCAGTCTACTTGAAAATCAAGTGAGGAAGTGAACATAAAAACCCTTTGGAAAATGTGAACCTCTAAATAAATAGTAGCTATCCTTAGAGTCATTTCTACATTTTCACTTGGATGAATGCAAATGAAGTGTATAATTTCTGTAGAAATATTTGAGATAGGTGGAAAGAAAATGTCACAGTTAAAATATTTTGACATAAAGCGCATTTTTGGTCCAAAGACTTCTGTTCTACTGACTGGAGAAAAAATGTATTTCTTAGTAAATATACTTCTGTGACAATTATTAGATAATGTCTACTTTATAATTCAGATTAAAATATTTTTGTTAAATTTGATAAATGTGGCCTCATCTCCATTTCACCAACCAAAAGGCATTTATTTTGACTCTAGCTTTAGAGATAATAAGCTCAGAGCTGCCACTTAAAAGCATATTAAAACTTCAGGAAGTTTTACAACATGCTCATTTAATGCTTTATTAGCTTACTCCACTTAAGGTTACAGAGAGCTAAAATGGTCTTTGTGAAGTGTTGATCTAATCTCATTCTTCACCGGGGACTTAATTTCTTCTCAGAAGGCAAACTTAGAGATTTAAATTTGGAAATTAAAAGAAACAAACTTCGATATATCAGTGATATTAAACTTTTACGACAAAAATATATATGTACAGAATTGAAAATTAGTAGAACTGAACTGCTCAATATTTTACTGTTCCTCCAAAATCGACAATGTAATTTATTACGTACTGTTTTAAATGGACCAGTTACACTGTCTCCCTTGTAAATGCATTTGTTTCTTTTTTTTCCACTGTTAAGAACATGCGTGTTTCTCTTTGTAGCCAGTATACTAGTGAGGTTAATGCTAGGTGCTATAACAAATAGATCCCCCAGCTTTAGTGGCTTCAGAAAAGAAAAGACACAAACCCTAAGACAGTCATTCCTGCCTGCGAACAGCTTCCCACATGTAGTGCTTTATGGTTGCTTTATGGTATGCTTCATGGTTGTTCCGTCCCTGGTAGACTCCTTCGTCTTTTAGGGCTTTGGCAATTTTTCCATATGGTTAGCGGATGGGAGAGAAATAAATGGAAGAGCCCTGCTTATAACTCGCATTCATATTCTACTGGGAAGAACTAGTCACGTGTGTCTAACTGTACGCAACAGGGGCTCTTTTGTAGTTGGATAGTTGCTAGGCATCTATACCACTAAAGGCGAGCACCGAATTTGATGGATAGCTACCTGTGTCCACCATAGCATAAGAAAAGAGAGGTTATGAAGGGGAAGCAAGGAGAGAAGTGGAATGGAAAGCAAAGGAGAGGAGAGAAAAAGGGAGGAGAGGAGAGGCGGAGAGAAGAAAGAGAAAAAGAGAGAGAATTTATATGTTTCTGTATCTTTAATTTTGCTCTTCAGCATCTTTCAAAATAGAAATGTGTTCAGGTTGCTTTTTCTTTCCACTTACTTTCTTACTTTATACAAGTGAAAGATAGAGTGATTACTGGCAGAGAAAGAATACTTGGTATACGGAAGAAATTTCTGCCCCAAGATACACAAATGGGAAACTGTTTTGAGTTGTTTTTCTTTCTTTCCATGTCAGTCCTGGATTTGTAACATCCTTGGCTTGTGGTCCTTGTTCTCAGCAGGAACTGAAGAAGAATGTGATTCAGGGTTATAGCCCCACTTTAGCAGCCCTGAACTATAATCCGAAATAAAGACAGACAAGTGTGAGCACTGTAGCCTGTTACTTTACACAAAATACTGTTGCACCCCTTGGACCTGGGAGATCCACTGGTTGACTGCAGTAGCCATTTAACTCAAAAATATCATGTCTATTATTTCTTTGGGGATGATGTAAGAATTAAGGAAAACGTCTCAAAGAATCAACTATCTTTATCTTGACTTCAAATTACTGATCTTGGCACAAGACAGAACGCAGTAGACCTTCCCATATTTATACAATGTGTTCATTCATTCACCACAGATCTTATGACCACCTGTACATGTCAAGTCCTGGACTGGAAGTTACTGATGTAAAGTCAAACAGTAGCAGATTTTTAAGCAAGAGAGTAACAAGGTTATATCTGCATTCATAAAAATAATGCTGAAAAGTGGAGAGTAAACTGAAGGGCAGGGACAAAATCAGGGAGAACAGATAGGACAGGGCTGATATGTCAGTAGGGTCGGAAGTGTAAGAAGTGTTTGCTCAAAGCAGCAAATGGATGGTTTCAAGAGATGGCTGATTGTAAATGATCTGCCCCACTCAGGAGATAGCAATGGAATTGTTTGGAATAAGACAGCAAAAGGACAAACCTGCTAGATGACACTGACAATGAAGGAAAGTCATGACATAGTTTCTGATGATGTAGAATCTCTACAGGGTGGGAACACTCTGTCCAGGCCAATCAAGGCAGCCGTCACATTAGGGATGGGTGAATTAAATGTTTTACCAAATACAGATAGGTATTTTTTTAAGTTGATAATTTTGCATGGCTCACAAATGACGTCATAAGTATCCAAATGGCCAGTGGCAGAAAGTAAAAGGTTTCCCACACCTGATTTCAAAGGTACGTGAAATGGCTGATTTTAAAAGGTGAGTGAAGTATGAAATTTGAAAGTAAGAAGTTGGATCCACAGGTCTGAAGGGAAAGACTTCCGGGGTGGAATGAAAAATGGTAGCTGCAAACACGGAAGAACGGATGATGTCAGAAAGAGAGTCTGCAGCCAGAGGCATCTTATGTGCAGAGTCACCAGCACTTGAAGAACCTGTAGAGGAAAACATCCCAGGACAAAGGGAAAAGAGGAAAGATTGCTAAGACCAAGACCGCAGAATGACAACCAAGAGTGTGTGGTGTCACCGAAGTAAAATTCTCTTAAAGGAAAGGCACTTACTCCACAGCATTTCCCCTACTGCAGAAGGCTCAGGTATAATCAGGACTCACTATATTTATTGGATTTGGCACCAAGGAAGCTGCTGTTGACCTTCTTGAACCAAACTGGCGGGAAGAAGGAAAATAAATTTATTGAACACTAAGGAAGCATCATATTAATGAGATCCCACAGTTGCATCATAAGCAAGTGATGAGAGGCGTCATGAATGCTAATTCTCCTGTGTAAGGTGGTGATGCTATATTAGCAGACAAAACACCATTTTCTGACCATCACAAACACAATTTCTTTTCCAACTATTAACAGGCTTTCAGTTAATGCTTGTAAATATGCCCTGCCGATTAGCTACAAAGCTGTGAGTCATCTGCAGAACATAATCATATAAATAATGAATCTTCTTTTCTTTAACACACTGGGGCCCAGGGATGCTTTATTTGTCCCAGACTCTGCAGTTTTGCAGAAGAGAAACCTGGGTTCAAGGATAAAAATCACATGGCATAGATCGGGGAGGGGGGAAGTGGCAGGGATGGATTTTATCCCAGTTTTGCTGGCTCTTTCCTCCTCTTTTAGCAGTCCGCCCCCTTCATCCTTTAAATGCAAACTGTACCCATCTATAGCTATTTATGATTAGTTCCTACTGTCTGACAAAACCTAATCTATCTCATACAAAATTCTTAGAGAATATTTATTGAATAAATTATTCAAGAAATAGGTAAAATGTAACTTACAGATGTAAAGGCCATACTTTATTGTATTTTTTTGAGACAGGGTTGTCTCTCTCTGTAGCCCAATCTGGTCCTGAATTCACTATAGAGGCTAAGCTAAGCTTGGACTCACAGTAATCTTCCTGCCTAAGTCTCCTGTGTGCTGAGATTACAGTCATGTGTCACCATGCTTGGTCTATGTGGTGCTGGGAAACCCAACTCAGGACTTTTTACTTGCTAGTCAAGTGCTTTACCTGCTGTGCTATTCCTCCTGCCCCAAGGCCAATCTTTAAAAAAAAACCATACAACGCTAGGACACATAGCAAGCACTGTAGGCAATAACATGCACTCCCTTTGCCTCCAATCCTGCCAGGGAGAAATACAGAAAACAGGAAGAGCAGTGAGGTAGGACTGTAGAACCAATGGAGAAATTTAGAAGATTTCAGTAAATTCCCAGAAAAAGGGTCTCACTTGTTCCAAGGAAAGACACAATAATCAGGCACAAACATTTTTCTTGTTTGAACTGAACTTGGAGTAGCATAATAAGAACTTGGGAATTGATCATATAAAATGCATTCTCTTACTCTAGACAACAATTCTTGCGCCGAATGAATTTAATTTCTTTTAGTTCTGGCGTCATTTGGATAGATGTTCCCTATAACCATCTGCTTGTCTTTTGATTCTGTGCTGCTGAATAAACTTCTGTTCTTTAATTTGTTTTTCTGAGTAAACTTAGTCATGAGGAAAAGGTTAATCCATGTGGATCGTAGTGCTATATTCTCAGGTCACCTTTCTCCATTATAAATAACTACCCTGACATTCTCTTCATTGTCTACCAGCTTGAGCTAGTGATTACAGATTAGATTGAGTGATGAAACTCATGTCTATGTCTACATGGTTAGAAACCAGATCCTGGTCTCAGAGATAAAATGCCAAGAAGAAACTACTTGACTACAATTGCATGTCTCCAAATCTGCATTAATAATAGCTCCGAGAGTAGTTGATAGAGTTCTAAAGTATTAAAAGCTTAAACCAAGGCTCAAAGGCTTCTTAAGAATGGGAGTTACGTATTTTGAAACAAAGAGTAAATAAGAGTCAAAATTTTAGGGTACTGATAAGCCAAACACATGACATCAACTTTGAGAAGTGCTTATGGTAAATGCCCACCTTTACCTTATCCTAATGAAGTTAGCTAATTGTTATTTGTGATCTATGTAATCCATGTCTGCCATTCTCATGAAAATATGAACAAAAATTATTACAATAGCTCTCCTGTTGCTCCTAGTCAAACTTATTCATATTTCTTCCATCCCTGAACACAGCTCTGTTATAGCAAAAATGGTGAAACATTGGATTTCTTTCATGTGTGCCTCCTTCCCAACATTGTAGAGTGTGCAGGGGAATTGATTCAATTTACAAAATAATTACTAAACACCTCATCTGAGCAAGAGATTATTGTATGGGACAAGGAGTCAGGAGTAATCAAATAATCAAGTATTATTCCTATGCGAATCTCACACTTTAACTGAGAGGAGACGGAAGAGTTTGGAAATGAGGTTTGGCTTAAAATCTAGAACCATTATTTCCTAGCTGCATGACTTTGGGAGTCACTCAGGCCAAACTTCAGCTGCCTTAGCCCTACACTGAGGATGAAAATATCTCACAGCACAGTTATAAGATTTTAATGAAGTGACACAGTGCGGCCTAACAGAAACAGTAACTAGGCTTTACCATGTACTTGGGTGTGTTGTTGTGGTCACACACAGTTGTCACATAATGCTGCCACAGGCAAGGTAGACATGATTACAGGGAGGTTAAATAACTTAAATAGTCAAAAAGTTAGTGACGGAGCAAGGATTTGATCCTAAAAAGTGTAATTACAGAGCCTGTGCATTTATACACTGGGCTTTCCTATGTGCACTACTTTACTCTGTATCACAGTGCCTGTCATATATAGGACAGTTGTGAGAATGTACATGGTATCATATTACAGTGATACACACATATCCATGTTTATGCAACACAACTCAGAATAACTAAATCTTGGAAGCGACCTATATGCCCATCAACAGATGAATGGATAAAGTATATTATATATATATTAGTACTACACTGTCATAAACAAATATAATATAAGCCATTTGAAAAATGAATGCACCTTGAGACCCCAATATTAAGCAAAACAAAACAGACATAGGAAGTTTAAATACTGATTGTTTCTCTTACACAAGAAAGCTAAAATATAAATAATTTTGAGATGTAAATAAGCATAGTAGGCCTCCTGAGTCTCCTTCATTCCAAATTAGTCATGTCCTTATTCTTGATCTATTACTATAGAATGCAGTGGTTTGTCCAGGCTTGAGTCATTTAACATTTGGACTCCATAGGAGAACTCATAACATAGCAAAAGTAAAAATATTCACCAAAAGAATTTCTCCAATATCATCAATGTACGCATGTTGGATGAATTCATGTCTCAAAATCAAATTAAGTAGTTCTCACGTGTTTGCAGATAATATTTGCTGTCTATGGAGCGAAACAACAAAAGAGTAAGAAGAAGGTAAAAAGTGATGACTTTAAAAACAATCTCAAGTAGTAACACTCACTCCCATAATCATTTCTGGCATATTTCTCTTTGAAACTCAGCCATGCACAGGGAAACAGCAGAAGGGGAGTTCAGGACAATATGCCATTAGTATTTCATACACGATCTGTTTAACACTATGTAATTCACTTGTATAGGAATCTTACTCATCTCCTCTCAGCATCAAATAATGTTTCAGTCTTACTCAGTTTTCAGAATTTAGAAATTATTTTTTGGCTAGAATTCATTCATGAAAAATCTTTATATACCCAATTCTTCAAGCTCAACCTCACGTAGATTCTTTTATTATTTCCTAATAGGAAGAAGAGATATACCTGAACACTGTGCTGTCGGTTGGGCAAAGTTTCATTTTTAACTCAAGTATTATTTATGTTCAATGCATTATCTCTACTGAACCAAATTCTCTTTTGAGGAATTATATCTTTCAAATTATACCCATTTACTATTCCAATTAGGTTTAGGTGGATTGAAAGATTTGAACACACCTTAAATTAAAATAAGTGAATTATGGTATATTTTATTTCATATTTTTGTCCCATTTTATTAATAGATTTATATGCAATGAACAATGTTCACATTGAACTTGAGAATTTTGGCACATAGATATTGCATCAGTTCCAAACTCCTCCCTTCTCTCTTTTTGACCCTCCGATACCGTTCCCTTACTCCTCCTTCCACTATCCCCCCATTTAGTTCTATGATACTTATCCCCCCATTTAGTTCTATGATACAATGGAGTACTGCGCATCAATAAAGACAGATAGTTTTGAAGATTTTGTAGGTGAATGGAGGCAACTTGAGACCATCACACTCAGTGAAGCGAGTCAGACACAGAAGGTTAAATATCAAATGGTTTCTCTAATGTGAGAAACCAAGATCACAGTCATTCCATATTTTAAACAATACTTCCCAAGCGGGTTTCCAATCTATATTGTGTCCACATCACATGAATTGGCTTAATATAAAAACACTTTTATTTTTAGAGGTTTTTTTTTGTTATTTGGACCCTGAATCTTTTCAACATCCATCATATGTTCCACCTGCAATATATGTGCTAATAATTTACAAAGCATGTACATTTAAAATATTGACTTCTTACAAAGAGCAATTTCAATGGGAAAAGAGCACATGGAAAAAAATACTTAGATGTAAACTAGCGCTACTGTCACTGGGTTAGCCCAATTTAGGCCACCAGACACAAAACCTTCATGTTTTTATTCTGGGCACAGGTCAGAATGCAACAAGTGGGGCCCTACGGGAAGTTGGGCCCAGCACTAAAGGACTCGGCTATAAATCCAAGCCTACATTTCCATAAGGAGGCCTGCTCCCACATTCTGGGCATTCTTTGTTTCCCCCACATTCTATTGATATGTACACGTGCAACATTCAAGGTTTACAATGGAGTTGGGCATTTTGTGCACATATGTATCTTGTCAAGGTGACAAGGGCTTTCCCATTCTCCTTTTGTCCTTCTCTCTACCCACCCCTCCCTCCCTCCTCCCCCACCCTACTCCCCTCTTTCACTTTGTCTTTCGTCTTAAGTTCCACAGGTGTTGTGATCTGGGTCTCTCATATTCTTAAGCCATGTGGCCTAAGTCAGCTTTCAAGGATGAGCACGGGGAAAGTCTGTGCCCGAAATGTGTAGGCATGACTTGAACGTACGGATGCGAGTTGGCACGATCATGTTTATGTATGCAAAGATCTTCAAAATCCAAAATGGAGTGAAGGAGGTAGGAATTAAAGGTCACAGGCTCATAGCAGCTAAGATATTGAAACAATCTAAATACCCATTAGCAGATTAACACTGTTCTGCTTTTAAAAAGGAAGTTCTGCAATATTTATAAACTTTAAGGATACTATGTTAAATGGCATAAGTTAGACATAGAAAGAAAATTATTACATGATTCTACTTTTATTAGGTATTTAAAACAGTCAAACTCATAAAACACAGACTGTCACAGTGGTTACCAGGGCCTGGGGAATCAGAGAAACACAAAGGCATTAGGCTTCAATTAATTAAGATGAATACATGGTAGAGATTTGCTATATAATATTTTATCTACGATCAATCATAATATATTTTGCATTTGTTCTTGACACAATAAAACTTTAAAATTTTATTTTGATTTAAAAAAGAAAATAGGTCCCAGAAAGAGCCTTGTGATCAGGTCTTTGAAAGTTGCCTCATTCCAGTATAGGACTTCAAGGATTATGATAACTCTAAATTAAATCTAAGCTCCTATGACATTATGACAGTATATGTGTCAAGGAAGGCAGACAGAACATATTTCATTTAATATTCAGTTGACCTGACTTTAACTTTATGAATAATAAATAGATGACATGTGGGCTGCCATTTGTACTCTTATCGCGGATCCCACAAATTTGTGGGGTGTTTCTGACTTTAGGAGGCGATTCAGAGGACTGTGTCAAGTTGAAGATCAAAAGATACCACTCATTTTAATTCCTAAACCATGGTGGCATAAGATACCCTTTGAACAACAGTGAGCTATTCATAGGACATTAATGTTTTTTTTTCCTTAATTGGCTGAAGCTAGACATAACACAAGTGACAAACAAATCCGTGACACGAACACTTCCAAGAGCACAATGCTGGCACATACACCTACTGAGTGAATCTCTTGGGAGTCCTTTGCTTTTTTTCTCTGCGGCCATGAAAAATCAGATTCAGACTTTAAGCTCAGTCATTAAATTGACATCTTATCAGTATTCTACCAAAACTATAGATCAAATAATAAATACAGTTGTTTAAAAGGACAAGTGAAATTTGTTAATGAGTCATATCGTAAAAATCAATTATTTTAACTGTAGTTAAACAAATCCACATCCTATAAAATAAATTTGACTGTAGGATGAGATATTTTTGAACATCGAGTGCTACCATAAACTGTCTCCATGTTGTATTTTTTCAGAGACAAATTAAAGCTGTTATGTTATCTAAAATTATGGTTTGAAACCAAGATACATACTTCAATTTTATGTGCTTGACATTATTTTTCCTGTGAAAGATCTATACACAGAAGTTAAAATTAATTAATTATATCCCTAAGGCTATGAAATATATTCAGCATATGAAGATCTAGTATAGTTTCATGGTGTCAAAGTAGAATATTTCAAAGAAGTGTTAGAATGGAAATGTAATACACTGAAATAAACACTGACGTAATCTCAAGCATGAATTTCACAGTTATTTTGCTTTTTAAACAAAATCCAGTGTTGATTTCCATAAAGGAAATGCTCTGGTAAGGAAAGACATTTATGATATTTTTCACAAATTACTTTAAATTTCATGAAAGAATGCTTTATAAACACAAAATAAAATAAGTACTTAATATTTTAAAAGCTAAAAAGTTTTCTTCTTAAGAAACTGTAATAGAGAATTTATGATTTCTTCTTTGGATTTTATTTTCTACTTTTTGATTCCATTACATAACTATTCCTTAAGGTATTCCTATATGAAAGATCTGTGTTAGAATTTGGTACACAAATGATTACTATATTTTTCCTATTCATAGGCCAGTCAACATTAGGGAAGGTAGGAAGGACACTTGAAGATTAAAACTATCAGTGTTCACAATATCTTCATGAGAAACACAAGATATAGTTATTTTACAAAAGACAAAGCACATTTTCATTCAAATAGTTCTAAGTTCTGAGAAACATTTGCTTTACGAGAAAAGTGTGGGAACTGAAAAGACTGCTGCTGTGAAGAGGAAAGTGTAAAAAAACGTAAAATATGCACAATTCAAACTCCCATAATGCCAGAATGACATAAACATAGTTTTTCCTTCTTTTTAAAGCTTAAACCCAACTACTCAGGAGAAAGAATCAGGAATATTCTAAGTTCAGGGTCAGCTTGGGCAATTTATTGAGATCCGGTCTCAAAATAAAACAGGAAGAGCTGACACAGAAAGTTAAATATTACAAGGCGTTTTTTTTTTTTCCTAAGATGTAAAGCGACAGCTCTTTATTTATTTTTCCCATTTTGTTGATATGTATAGGTACAAAACTTAAAGTTTACATTGATCTTGAACATTTTGTGCACATACACGTCATGGGGAAAGTTACAAAACCTTCCCCTCTCTCCTTTCGACCCAACTCTCACCCACTCCTCCAGTTCCCATTATTTCCCACATTGAGTTCCATGAAATAATTGTGATCTGGGACTCTCATATCAAAGAAACCATTCGATAATTGACCTTCTGCTTCTGACTCACTTCACTAAGCATGATGGTCTCAAGTTTCCTCCATTTGCCTACAAAAGCCTCCACGCTGTTGGACTTTATAGATGCATAGTATTCCATTGTGTATAAATACCACAGTTTGTGTATCCATTGGTCTGTCGATGGTATTTTGGTGACTTCCATATTTTAGCTATTGTTAGTTGTGCTGCTAGAAACAAAGGATAGAGGGGTAAAAGCTCCTGCTATGTGGACTGGGTTGAGTGGGTTGTCCCACACCATGTTTCTTATATGAGAAATCCCAACATACAAATGAATTAAAGAGTAAAATAAAAGACAGTAGAAAACAGAGAAACAGACTTTTTACAGAAGGAGAAGAAAATCATTGGAATGGGGAGTGGTGAATGTGATGAGGCCGAGGCAAAGAGATTAAAAACATAATCATGATATAATAGACATAGACACACCCAAACACACATACACACATGCACAACCACGTACACACATATTCTCCAAACAAATATAACTATTTTGTGTTGAAAACATATATTAACATAAAAGGACACAGAACGTAGCACAGTAATAGAGCACTTGCCTAGCACAAGTGGGGTCTTGCGTTTAATCCTGAGTACTGCAAAACAAAACCCACAAAAGTTTCT
The DNA here is from genome assembly GCA_004027205.1 of Ctenodactylus gundi. Lineage (NCBI taxonomy): Eukaryota > Metazoa > Chordata > Mammalia > Rodentia > Ctenodactylidae > Ctenodactylus > Ctenodactylus gundi. The sequence continues at coordinate 587,200 of PVKB01000729.1, read as the reverse complement.
GTTTGAAAGAGAAATATCAAGTACGTGCTACCATTACATATGAAAATAGTTTCTGGTCATGGATCTGTGATGCTATCGTTATATGTACTTATTTTCCTCCCCAAACATATATTTTACTAGGTAACTGCATGATAATGAGCAAAGGGCTGTGCTAGTAGAAATATGGGCTTCTAAAAATGGAAAGAAATATGCCTAATGTGACATTGGAGTTGGAGAGTTGTGTTGTAAGTCTAGTAAAACTTTCCTAGCAGAAGATTGTAAATGTTGATGAACAAAGCACTGCAGAGGTGAGCAGCAGTAAAGATGTTTAGATCTATTGTAAAGAAGTTCAGGTCCAGATAATGGAGACATGAAAGGTTATAATCACTGACCTTGGGAACTTGTACAGACATCCTAGTTTTCGAAGCTGAGTAGGGTGTTGGGTTACAAGAGGCAAGGGGAAGAATCATTGAGAAATCTACAGATTAATCATTTTGAGAAGGGAAAGGCAGAGGACATGGGAGAGGCCACAGTGGAGGAACAAACATGTGAGGCAGTAATCAAAACCGAAAAACTGATTACATCAAAAAAGGTAATAAATCGCCTCAATATTGTTACTTTATTCTGAAAAAAAGGAAGCTTGGTTACTGCAGGCATTTTAGGCAGATGATGGACCTTTTCGGACTTTTTTAATTACTCAAGCTTTTGTATGCAAATAAGTTGCAGAAGAGCAAGACTGGGAATTCCAGGCAAGAGATAAGGCTTTAAAATATAAGCAAGAGTCATCTGGTTTTTGGTTTTGGGTATGAGGATGGAGAAAATACACAATGGCAAGGAAATATAAAAATAATTGATAAAACTTAGTGATTAATTGGATATATGGATGAAGTCCAGGATTCTAACTCACGAGTGGCAGTCACATTAAACAACTAAGGAAATCTTGGGGAAGATGACAAACTCCTGGGAATATTTTCAGCTTAATCGTCTGTGGAAAATCCAAACAGAGATCAAAAAGAGATTTGTGTCATCCTGTAAAGCATTCAGAAAAACGTATCTGGGCTGGCACTACAGTTTAAGGGTCATCAACATAGGCACGGTAATTGTCTTCAAAGATGAGATTATCCAAAGAAAGAATTTTAATAAAGAAAAGGGGTCTTAGAACAAAACCACTAAGACCATCAACACTTAAAGAGTGGACAGTTGAGGGATTCACAGCGAAGAAACTAGAGATTCTTACAAGTTAGGAACAGAGTGTTGGAGGCAGGACGGTGCTCATAGTGATGTAAATTAAGATAAAGGCAGCAAAGGATTTGACAAATTCAGCAGCACAAGTGATATCAGTGTCCCATGTGAGAGCACTTCCCTTGAAACGTCACACCTAGAAGTTAATGTGTCCTGCCTTAAAAGCATGGCAGGGAGCAGGCTGTGAAAAAAAGGTTTTTCAAGAGGTTTAGCTGTAACAGGAAGTCAAGAGGGAAATAAGTGGTAGAGTAGAGAAATTTTAAGGCTTGTTTATGACAGAAAATACTGAGGACTGTTCAAAAGTTCGTAAAATATAGGACCACTTTTTAAAATGCTGACGGGATTTTGTTACATAAAGAAAGTAAAAATATCATGTCTTCATGAGTCAGGAATCTGAAAACGGTATATTCCCACAGAATACATTCAAGGATTTGTTAACATAAAATATTTTACAAATTAATTACCATCTCCAAAATTGCATTTGCAAAAACTACTAGGGTATACTAAATCTCAATGGGCAAGATATGCTGGTAGAGACAGAGCATCTGTTTGTACAAATGTTGAAGATTATGAATTGAGGAATAATTATACCTAATGGAAGATACACGAAGCTCTTAGTCTTCAAGATGTAATGTAAAAACAAATATAATTATCAGAGTACTTCTACTGATTCAAACAAGTAACAGAGAAATGATAAAAGTGTACACGTATTGCCAAGGATGTAGGAATATCAGTCTCTGAAAATATTCTTGTTTATTGGTCTTCTAGCTTTTGCAAAGAAAATCTTACTAAAGCCTTCTTTTTTGTAACTATCCATAATACCCTAATAACACCACATACATTAGTCAGCTTCTAGTAAATTAGTAAATAAATATAATGGATTCTGTTATTTATTCATTTTGCTTCAATGATGTTCAGATTTCCAGAAACTCTTTAATTCTGGCTTATGCCATTAGTAAAATAAACTACTTACCATTTCTTTTAAATTACAATAATTTCATAAGGAACCTCATTATTCCAATTTTGTTTATTGTCTTGGCATCTTGCAAGTAATTTTGCCAGGCTCCAGCTTTAGTTTGCCAACCACACATCCAAACTAAAGTGGAAGTGACAAGTTCATGGCTGAGCATGCGAATGGTTTTTTTCCAATCACTTGTTCATTCAACTAACACCTTCTAATCAGCTAGAATATGTGCCACCATTTGGATTTGACATAAGATATATACTAATTGTCCTTGAGGGAAAGTTTAGGAAGGAATTCAGACAGAAAAAAATGTTTCTATGGTAATGGTATGATACGCAATGAAGGTATTAAGACAGTCATATCAACTGCTTGGGTTGGCCAAGTACAGGGGACTCTGAAGTTGAAACACTGGACTGGAGTGACTATACATGAGAGTTTATCTGAATGAGGTACAGTTCCTATCTATTTTTACCCCTTTTACTATATAAATCGGTGTATTAACAAAGATTCTGTGAAGTGGAACAAAAATTTAACCTGAAAACAGGTGTTTAGGGGAAGGAATGGTAAGCTCAGGTACAGAGAACAAAGGAAGGCTGGGATGAAGTGTCCCTCTTGAATGACACAGGAGTGAGGCTCATATCCAATCAGAGGGATAGATGGGATTCCACATATTAGGGACTTTGCTGGCCAGAATAAAGATTTTGAGCTATTTGGAAAGCAAAGAGATATGTTTAAAGTATTCCAGAATTTCAATCTAGACTCACCAACTATACATTATTTGTTTTCTGTCAATTTTATATGACACCTGCAGGGAAACATGACTACGGAAAAATCAAGTTCAATCATTATTTTTATACCTTGTCCAGGAATGTGAATTCAAGGCAAAATATCTTGTGGTCATTGCATGTTCCCAGGACGACTAGAATTAACCCTCAACCCCTGCCAAAAAAGAAAAAAAATAACAACGACTCAGAGAGTTTACAGTCTTCTTGTAACTGTGCCATGTGGACCAGTTTACAGTGATTATAATAAAAAATTACAGAGAACATGGTAAGAATAATGGGCTTAATAGTATCTGTGTGTGCACGTGTGTGTGTGTGTGTGTGTGTGTGTGTGTGTGTGTGTGTGTGTGTGACTTTTAGAAACATTAACTGTCCTCTCTGAGGCTCAGGTTTCTCAGCTGAAGATGAAATTCTCTTGTAGAGTGAATAACTGTAATCCAAGGGGAAGGAATGAGAGACATTTATTCAAAGCAAAATGGAACAAGGAAGGCAGAAGCTGCATACACAATGCCTGTGAATATAATAGGCCTTCAAGAAATGAGAGGTATTATGGTATTATCTGAGTTCACGTTAGGTATATCCTCTGCCCTGATGATGCTTTTGGAAGAACTTCTTGCTTTTGTAGAGGATATCAAAGTGAAATACTCAAAATAAGGGGCACATGAAAATTTGGCTGGAGAAAATGGACAGTATATTTCAAAATCCATATTAATTACGTGTTAGTACGTGTTAGAGTTTTTGCAGGTATGGCAGAGTCTTATCTCAGTCGATCCTCAAGTTGGCCTTATGAGAAGGATAGGAAGATGCATTCTGCTGCACTTTATAAGTGAGAACATAGAAACTTGGGAGAGTCAGCTACTTGCTCACAATCACACAGTTTATAACTGAGAAATTCAAGTTCAAAAATATCCTCTGGTTTCAAGATTTTCAAATTATGGGAAGTGGGGTATGGGGGTTTAAAAAGATTTTCAATTTATGAAATGCACATAGTCTCAAATATTGCCAAGTCAATTATATCATCACCAAATTAAACTCATCCATAGATCTCTGTGTCTTGAGACCTTACTGTCTCACCTCTCAGATATCCCAAGTTCAAAATGCTAGGGCTTCTATTTATGAACAATAACATAAGTAGAAAATGCCATAAGTCTAGGCATGGGATAAGCGAATCTTAATAAAGCATTTAGAAGGTCACAATTTATATTCAAATATGTGAGAAAAAAACCAAACACCTATTATCATGAATGAGGGTCTCAAAATGTTAATATACTTCAGTAAAAATATTTTATATGTATACCCTATTGTATTTATACAAAACACAGCTAGTTTTAAAACTAAATACATCAGCACTATTTGCTTACCTAGATATTGATTGGCAGGCAGATTATTTCTAGGTTTTGGCTATTATGAACTGTGTCGTTATAAGCATGGATATGCATATGTCTTCTTGGTACGTTGACTTCATTTCTTGAAGGAAGCATACCTTTAATTCCAAAACCAGACAGAGATCCAGCAAAAAAAGAAAACTACAGACCGATATGCCTAATGAATATAGGAGTAAAAATATTCAATAAAATTCTTGCCAACAGAATGCAGCAAATCATAAAGAGGATTATACACCAGGACCAAGTGGGCTTCATTCCAGAGATGCAGGGATGGTTCAACATAGGCAAATCAATAAATGCAGTACACCACATTAACAGATGCAAAGATAAAATATGATTATCTCAATGGATACAGAAAAAACATTTGACAAAATCCAACACCCATTTATGATAAAGACTATGAATAAAATAGGAGCAGAAGGACCCTATGTCAGCATAATTCAAGCTATTTATGACAATCCTTCAGCCAGTATCATCCTAAATGGAGAAAGACTGAAAGCATTCACACTAAATTCAGGAACAAGGCAAGGATGCCCACTTTCACCCTATTATTCAACATAGTGTTTGAAATTTTGGCAAAATCCATCAGGCAAGAGCAAGGAATAAAAGGAATACAAATAGGAAGGGAAGAGGTAAAAAAACTAACCCCACTTGCAGATGACATGATACTCTACCTAGAAGACCCAAAAATTCTGTCCAAAGGCCCTTAGAACTAATAAAGAAATTCAGCAAAGTCGCAGGTTATAAAATCAACACCCAAAAATCAACAGCATTCCTATACACAAATAACAAAACAAAAAGACATCAAGAAAACAACCCCCTCCCCTTCACAGCAACAACAACAGTAAAAAATACTTAGGAATAAACCTCAGAAAAAAGGGAAAGGCCTATACAAAGAAAACTACAAGACCCTGAAGAAAGAGATTAAAGAAGATTTAGGAAACCAAAAAACATCCTATGTTCCCGGACAGGAAGAACTAATATTGTAAAAATGGCTATACTTCCAACGCTACTATATAGATCCAATGCAATGCCATCAAAACAACTACATTCTTCACAGAACTAGACAAAACAAGTTTAAAATTTATATGGAACCAGAATAGACCCAGAATTTCTAAAGTAATTGTAAGCAACAAGGACAAAACCAGAGAAATCACAATCCCAGACATCAAAAAATATTACAAAGCAACAGTGATTAAATCTACAGGGTACTGTTATAAGAACAAACAGGAGGACCAGTGGAACAGAATTGAAGATACTGAAACAAACCCAAATATCCTTAGTCACCTGATTTTTGACAAAGGAGCCCAAACAATCCTGTGAAGAAAAGACCGCGTTTTCAAAAAACAGAGCTGGGAAAACTTGATTTCCACATGCAGGATAATAAAATTAGAACCATACCTGCCACTACACACAAAATTCCGATCAAAATAGATCAAAGAACTGGACATCAAAACAGAAACACCGAACCTACTGGAAGACAAAATAGGTAAAACCCTAGAAGTCATAGGGACAGGAAAGGATTTTTCTGAACAGATCGTCAGCTGCACAAGAAACAACAAATGGGACTACATCAAACTAGAAAGCTTTTGCACAGCAAAAGAAAAAATAAGGTGAAGAGAAAAGCCACGGAGTGGGAAAACATCTTCATCAATAATACTTAGGCAAAGGATTAATATCTAGAATATACAAAGAACTCAAAAACATAAAAAAAAAAACTCCTAAAATAATCCCTTCAACAAATGAGAAGCTGAAATGTAAAGAAGCTTCTCAGGGGAAGTACAAATGGCCAACAAAAACATAAAAAAGTGTTCTTCATCACTGGCCATTAGAGAATTGCAAATAAAAACTATGTTGCGATTTCACCTTACGCTAATGAGAATGGCTAACATGCACAACTCAATTATTGGTGAGGATTTGAAAAAAAAAAAAGGAACTGTACTCAAATGCTGGTGGGAATGCAATCTGGTACAACCATCATGGAAAGCAGGCTGGAGATGCCTCAGAAAGCTGAGAATAGAAATTCCATTTGATCCAGCTACTGCTCTACTGGGCATGTTCCCAAAAGAAACAAAGTCAGCATACCAAAACCCAACATGAATATAATCATGTTTATAGCAACACAATTTATAAAATTGTAATTTTTAAAGCTGAGTATATATCTCATTTGTTGAGTATGTCCTTGGCAGGCTCAGGTTCTGGGCTCAATATCCAGCACCGGAAAAAAAGGAAATTTTTGGAGAATGAGATAAATAAATGAAAATGAAAATATTGATTTACACAACTCTAGTTGTTTATTATATACATTCACGGGATATAGTACACTCTACACTTTGATAATAATGGTCACAGAAAATCAAATCCAAGGTCATTGGAATGATAAAGTCCTTCATAATATCAATGGAATATGTACACATACACACACACACACACACACACACACACACACACAGTGACAAAGCCTGTTGTAAACTCAGTGGAGGATGGAACAATACCCAGACTCTTTTCATCTCTCCCATTCCTTATTGCTTTACTGATCTTTTTACTACAAAAAAGGGTTTCGCAGTGGAAGAAGGAAATGATCTCACCATACCTTTTGTCTTGAGTTGTTTTTCTTTAAAGCCTCCATTCAAGTTTAAGCCAAAGGAAACTCTAAAAATGACCTTGAAAATTAGGTTTCTTGTTTCCCACAACAGTAGAGACAAGAACTCCCTAGTCAGGGAGAGGCGGGGGGTTGGGGGGTGGAGGAAGCACAAAAGTTAGGTGGTGATGGGTTCATGAAGAGTAATACATGAGTAGGAAAGAAAGACAGCTTCCTAAGGTCTCTTGGTGACCCAGAGCTCAGTCAGGAAGTGGTCCTTTTTTTTTTTTTTTTTTTTTTTTTTTTTTTTTTTTTTTTTTTTTTTTACTGTTCCTGAAAATTGTGAGGGTCAGCAGAGGAAAATCAACCAGTCATCACAGGGAGGTGATCATATGTTCTCTCTCTCTCTCTCTCTCTCTCTCTCTCTCTCTCTCTCTCTCTCTCTCTCTCAACAGGATCTTGCTCTGTAGTTCAAGCTTGTCCTGAACTCACGGCATAGTTAAGTCTGGCCTCAAACTAACAGCAATCCTCCTATCTCAGACTCCTGAGTGCTGATATTACAAGAGTGTGCTACCACATCCAGCTTATGTTGTGCTGGGAAATCGAACTCAGGGTCTGTGCTTGTTAACTGTTGTGCTATTTCTCCAGCCTGCTGTGCAGTCTTAAACTGCACTAAGAAGTGGGCATATCAAGAGTCGTCTAAGAGTGAAGATACTCAGACTCTTGGTGCAGATAAAATTGTGCACCTAGCTGGAAAAAAAGTGTACAAATGTATCCCCCAGTGGCCCTATGTGCTTCTGGAACCCTTGGGAGCCTGGATACCTACAATGAAAGATGAAAGGAAGGAATGAACCTAAATAAAAACTGATGGAGAAAACAGCAGTGGTATGGCTAAGATTTTTTTTTTCTTTCAAGTAGGTAAGGAATCATCCAAAGGAATAATAAAAAAAGGACATTAGGTTCAAATTTCTACACTGCATCTCCCTCACATTAAAATGTAAGACAGTCTTTTTGACTGAAAACTAAGCATAATTTCCTTTTCCTTGCTGACATATGTTCTATTGAACATCTTTTCTCAAAATAGACCTGTTTCGCCCACAGTGAAATCTGTCAATGCAGGTCTCTCCCATCTTCCTAGTGATCTGCACAAGCATTGGACAGGATGCCCTGGCAGTCATGGACCTCCCCAGTTACTGCCAGGTGGTACCAATTCAACTGGGCCTAGAGCCCGGAGGCATCTGTGGTGGGAGACCTAAGTGCCATTAGCACACCACTTCCCAAATTCCTGAAAAACTCTCTGTGTTCCTGAGTTAACATTAGACTAATTGTCGTCTCACATGGTTGCTTTTTCTTTAGCTGGATATTCAAATGATTCAGAGTTCTACTTTTGGCCTTTCTTTGCTTTTCTGTCTTTCCTACATGTTTCAAGGAAAGCAAATCTCTATTCATTAAAGGGTCATTTTCTGTCCTTCAGCATTTCACTACTGTTTGTAGCCTTCTCATGTCTCTCCATTTATGCTTTATCTTTCTTCGATAATATCATATGTCTCAGTTTTGAACACTTCCAAGTCTGCATTGTTTTAAATTAAGCAGGACTGGAGTAAAAGTCTTGATAAAACATTTCACATCTAAGAAGGAACAGAACAGTTCACACAGCGATACAGTGCTCAACTACTAGCATCTACCACAAACGTGATAGGAAGAGTGCTAAAGAGTCCACACTCATAGCTAGCCTTGCTTCTACTTAGAAAAGAAAACATACAATAAATCAATAGCAACAGTGTAAGGCCCCCATTTGTAGTTATTTGCTACATGTCAAGAAATGTGCTGGGTGCCTGCATCTGCTATCTGGGTTGGCCCTTGTAGTAATTTTGTGATATAGCTATTAACAATCCCTTGCAAAATAGGAAACAGAAGTTTAGAGAACCAAAGGGGCTAGTAACATTGAGTCATAAGTAGGTTTTGGAGTCAGGGACTCAAGTCTATCTACCTCAGTGTTTATGCTCCCAGTTATGTATGCCTCTTCTATTAAATAGTTCTAATTAAAAACTATTTGATAGGATAAATATGCTTTTACTAATAGTTTCCTGAAATAGAATATTTCCTTCATTCATCATAAATTATTTGCAAATAGACACTCATATCAAAAAATCATTGTTGGTAATATAGGCAACATTTCTGTGTCTATACATACATGTATGACGAGATACACACATATATATGTACACATGTATGTATCTTTCTACACACACATATATACACAAATATACATTTAAACAGACAGCCTGTATGTAATATATTATCATCATGGATCAATTTAGATATTAATATTATATGTCTACAGATTTAAAATTCACACAAACACACACACGTACAGTCAGAAAGGGAAAAAGAGAAGAGGAGGAGGCTGTGTTTTCTTTTTTCCACTAGATAGTCATATTCATCAAAACCAACTTTGTAATCACAACATTCACTGAAATACGTATTTTAAGAATTTTAAATATTTTAGAGGTTGCCTACAGCTATACAAGTAAATAAATTGATAGAGCACATTCCTTAAACATAAAATGAGACAATAGAGTGTCATTTAGATTATGATATTTTCTGAAAAGATATGTCATGATACTTTCTAGAGAAAAAAGTAATTTTCTCATATGAAGACTAAAGTGGGTATATTTAACATGCAGAATTATTTGTGAAAATGCCCTTAGAGATAAAAATGACAGACAATATATTTTGTAGTGCATTTATTCATACGTTTATTTCTGAAAGACAGACTCAACTGTCAGTTTCTAGATACAGTTCAGCAGATAGTGACTTTTGCTAACACTTAATGAATTCCATATGTTCAATAAAAATCATTATGAGAAAGTTCACTGAACCTTTACACAGACTAATCATGCAGTACCCAATTCTAAAAGGTACCCAGGAAGTGAATGCAACACTTGCAGACTTCCCTTTGAAATGAACACACTGAAAAGCATTTTAGTTTTGTTGCCTGAATGCATGATAGTTTCTCTTCCAAAAATAATTGTAATAGAAAGAAAAAAAGTCCACAAGAAACTTACTAGAAGTCAAGCATTGTGCTAAATGTTATACATGCACTGAAATATCTAGTCATCAAGACAAACTATGAGAAAGAAGACTTGAAGATATTAACTTTCCCTATGGCATAGTAAAAGTTATACAACAAACCAGGAGTTTCAACTAGGTCCTGCGCCCAAAGGCCATGTATTTTAACAACTGTATAAGACTTGAATAGTCACTTACTACTGACCTCAATTTGGAAAGATATTTTTTCTTTATAAAACACTATCTTTTATTATTTTGTTGTTAAAGTGTTAATAACTTTAACTCTTTATTTTTTTCATTAAGAGATGTCTGAAAGCCAGGGTTGTTAGTGACTATGGCCATGCCACCTACTAAAGTTATCAGCCTACTAAAAAATGAGAAAACTATTATTACCAGTTATTTTTATTATTGACATTATTTCAATGTTAATAAGCTATTCACTAGTTTCGAAGTTGAAATAGCATACCTTCATCTTCCTTTGTTCATATTTAATAAAAATAAGACAGAATACTTTGAACCTAGACATCTCAGTAATAAGTGGACCCACTTTCTCCCTCTACCTTTGATATTCTTGACTCTCTGTTTCACTCCTAGTCTGCTCACTCTTAGTTATACTTTAATGTTTAGAAAGAGAAATGATCTTTATTTCAAAAATTCAAATCACAATCTTGTAACCTTTGTGCTATAAATACCCAATATAAAGCAAAACGAGAATCAGTGTTGGCATGATCGTGTGACTGCTTTTCCTAAGTTACCAGAGTGATCTACTTGAGCATTTTACTTTTCATTGTTGTTGAGCCCGGGATCAAAGCCAGATTCTTGTGCTGGCTCGGCAAACACTATATCAGTGAGCTATACCCCTGGCCCTAATAGATCATTTGAAATACTCTAGAAATGAAACTTCTAAACTATGTCCTCTGCTTACTCCAACAGAGGTGCTAAAATTACAGACAATTGACTATACTCTTGCATACTTGGGTGAACTTATTGACAATATCATTGACTGATGGATTCATTGATTCTTAGCTCTCTACAAGTTAGTGTATCTCGACTTGTCTCTGTTCTTACTGACAAAGAAGCGAGCAAGGTACAAGGAAGCTTTGGGTACCACTGAAAGCTATATGCTTAAATGTGGACACGGAAGGCCCCTTGGCCTGTGAGTCATTTTTTTCCTAGGGACAGAATAATATATTTAAATGAAAATTAAATAGAAACTTTGCCTGATCAATGCTAGTATTTTTAGAAGAATGCTCACCTACATTTATGTCACAAAACCCAACTTCATATATGATGTTACAGTTAGCTGCTTAGGACCAACAGAATGCTTATGTCCTGCTCAATTTAACCCTTGACATCCCTGGAAGGGTGTGGATCCCATTGCTGAGTCTCACATTCATCATTCCTCTTCTCCTTACACACAGTTAGTTATTGAAAAATCTCTCGGTGGAGGGTTCTCTCACAGTTTCTTGCCTTTTTATGTACTAAAATTTCAGTAATATTTTTGTAACTTCATCACGCTGAATTGAGAAGTGGCAAATTACAATTGCATTCCATATTTTTGCCCTTAAAATTCTGAACATACTTTTCCAAACAGCAAAGAACAAAGAAGGTAAAAATTACTAAATTCTTGTAGAATTTCTTTTATGCCATTGTCATTTCTTGTCCTGTTAGTGCAAAAGGCCAAAGGAAGATCTCCAGGTTTAGGGTTTGAAACAAGAGGTGAAAAAGAACTTGACATTGATACGATAGGCAGGGAAGGTAGATTTTATGATAAAAATTTTTGTTTTCAATAATTCTTAGATGAGGAAGAAAAATTATGCTTATTACATTCTGTGAACTTCTCTATGGGAGAACATTTTTTCCTCTGCTCAGGTGTACTCTGACATGTTACCTGTGGGAAACTGACTTGAGGAAATGTTTTGATTTCATGTTACATAATTCCCTAGAATCTATTTATTATAATTTTATACTGTCTCCAGTCTTTTTGCACATACTAAGGAAATGAGCCACGTGATATGTAGTCCATAGGGCTTAGTCAACTGAAATGCCTGAAGATAAAGAATTCACACATTTGTAAGATACCTAAAATGCACTGCAAATCATTCAGTAATTTCAATCTCTATTAATATTTTCTCAAAACTTAGACTTTTCTCATTTCATGTGCATAAAAGAGAAATAACTATTCTTATATTTCCAGATATTTTCTTCCTAAGTGCTCTTTATTATAATATTGTACATAATTTGAGCAATATATCAATCTACTTAGAATTTTTGAGTGCTAATTTATGTAGATAGATATATAGCCAGACACAGAGATAGATTGATGTTTTATCTTGAGTGAAATAAATAATTTCAGGATAACAATCACGTTTCAAGGGAAACTTATAAATTGTTATCAGAGATAAAATACTTAGGCTGAAAATGGAATATAATTAAAAGAAATAAAATAACAATGTATATTTCAATGAAATTACATATTTGTAGCATTTTGCTACATAAATGATAAATGTGGTGAGGTGGGTGGATATGTTAGTTTGCTTGAATGTTTCCATAATATACCCAGAGATTAAAACACCACCTTGTAACTCATTAACATATACAACTATTATTTTTCCGTTAAAATAAATAAGATGAAAACATGGAGGCATATGGGCATTAAAGCATTCAAAAATCTTTATAGATACTTGGGAACAACCTAGCAAAAATTACCTGGAAGAAAAACTAAAAAATATTTCAATCATAACATGCGTTAGTTTTGTGTTCTTTTGTGAGCCACGGTTCCTTGTACCCTGCCTGTGCTTGGTGAAGACAGGTTGTTCTCCAACTATCCCTTACCTCCCCTATGAATGAGAAACAGATGTGACGGAATTACCCTGGTCCTACGGTGGGCAGTATCGCAGATCTCTCAAGCAGACACTTATCGATTATTCCTAGCTATGGATGAAGACAATCAGAAGGTAAAAGACAGAAGACAAATTTTACATATAACTTTATATATCTGTTATAAAGTTTGAGCATACAATATATATATTCACATTTTGATAGTTCATCAGTTTATAAAAATTGGTGAGATGGACAAGTATACTGAAATAGAATTATGAATACCCTTACATGTTTGCTGGTCATATTAAAAGTAATATATTGAACTGGATGATTCAAACTCCCAATAATTCATAACATGCTCAATTTCTACAATTTATATTTATCATTTAGAAGCCCGTGAATGTAAATAATAACAACTAAACGGACATGGCCATCATTTAAGAAGTATGTGATATAATACCTGATAGGCTACATTTATCTGCTCATTCAGTCTGCACAACAAATATATTGGGTAGAAGTCAAAATGCCCATTTTACAAATGAGGAATACCAACTTTGGAGAAATTTACTTTCTTGCCCAAGATCATAAGACAAACTACAGAAATATTGAATGACTTGAGACATATCCTTTCATGCTATTTCTCCTCTCCAGTATGAGTTTTTTTCTTTCTTTTTTCACATGACAGATACAATTATTCATTATTGTCGCAGAGTTCCCATCACTTATCAAATGCCAACCACTTTCCTTGCTATTCATAAAATAGTATGTTTCCATTTCAGGCCCTTGGCCATTATTGGTGCCTCATTCTCACTCATTTCCTCCACCTTTCCTCCTTAATTATTCTTTTTAAAGTAATACTTCCTATCCCCTCTTACCGCCATCATTTTCATAACACCTGTCTTATATTTTCTCATATATTCATTTGGATATTGCTTGTTTTCTTCAGTTTAAGGATGTGTACGTGATTCTTACAATCAAATCTAGCACACAGCTGGTCAATATGCATGCTCAAACAAAAACAAAGATGAATGACCATCGAAGCTTACCCCCACAATTACAAACCTCTGAGTACATTAAAATAACCTAAAAATCGTGTTAAACCACGTGGATAGAGGCTGGTAGAGACTCGCATAGTACTGATTTCTACAAAGGTATCTTTAAAAGAAGGGTTGACTTTTCCGAAGTGTCTGCACTGGTTTTTGAAGTTCTAGAAGGACAAAATTATGGAATAAATAAATAGGGGCCTGAGAGATATTTGGGGACAAAAAAGGATGGAAAAGAAAACACAAAGCCCTGACATTATTTAGAACAGAGAATTGTAAACTGTGTAAACTATTCAATGAGAAATGCTCAAAGCAAGGGAGAAGATTAGTGACTGGCCATGAATTTCTCAAAGCAGCACTTCAAAGCAAGGTCTAATTGGGATTTGAGACGGAGAAAGGCGCATTCGCTTTGAATTCCCACAAAGATGTATACTATGCCCAACTGACTCATGCAGTTGCAATGCGTATTTTAAAAAAAATTCTCTTTAATACTGGAAACAAGTAATGAAAGCTTCAGGACAGAGGTTTACTTCTACTTGCAGCAGAGGAGAGAAACTGGTATTCCTGCAATCAATAACCACAAGGAAATGAGCATAAAAGGTGAGAGAGGAAGATGTGAATCCCAGTAAATACACAATAACCAAATGGAAATGGCATGACAAGTTTGACCAAAAAGGCTTCCTGGGCTTCAAGTTATAATAAAAGACAGAATGATAGATTCATTCCTTATCCTATCATAATCTTAATTCCCCATAAGGAATCTCCAGCCACACACACAAACTTTAAACACAATTTGCCATCTTGAAATGCCCAGAAGTAGAAATGATGAGTCAGTGATCCATAGTTTACCTCAGAGATAGTCAAGGTTGTCACAGCTCTTTACATCCTTCAGCCCTACAATCCAAAACTGCTGCTTGAGTGAACTAGAAAATGGAAAGCAATGGGCTTTAGCGAAGATCAACAACTAGCTGGACAGGTTTTTGCCCGGGAAAGGCACTTGGATTTCTAGGAAGAATTTTTTGCATTAATGTTTGTATTCTTACTAAGAGATTTTTTTTAAGTGTTGAGGATTGAACCCAGGCTTGATTCACCACTTGGCTACATCCTCATCCCTAATTTTAATAATTTTGAGACAGAATCTCTGTAAGTTCCTTAGGCTAAGCTTGCACTTGTGAGCCTCTTGTGTCAGCCATCCAAGAAACTGTGATTGATTACAAGTGTGCACCATCAAGCCTGGCCTTTCCAAAGCATCAGTACAATGTATTCCATCACTAACAAAATGCCATTCATTCATTATGAATTGTACTCTGTGTTCGGACATCAGTTGACAACACCCCGCATTTCTTTATAAATGAACTTCTTTAAATAGTTAATTTCCCACTCAAGTGCTTGAACAGATCAGTTTCTGAGAGTTCCTTAACTTAAGAAAGGATTTCTATTTTTTTAATTTGGGGAAAAATTTCATATGGCATAAAATTTAACATTTTTTGTAAATACATGAATTCAAAATTCTGTAACACGTTAGCATCATGGGGTTTGGGGAATTAGTGAGCGACTATGTCCACCCCTTTTTCAGAAATTCACCCCTTTTTTATCTGAAAATAAAATGAAATGGACCAAGTGCAAAAGACTGACTATAGATGGATGTCTCTCTTATGAAATGCACAAAAATAAAAGCATTTCTATTTTTAATTAAAATTGTTATAGCATGAACAAAAACACTTCAGAAAAGTGGTATCCTTAATAAAACAAGTATGCAAGCCCTGAAATGTTTTCAGCATCTTGATTATCTTTAATATAATGTGATTGGTCATTTTCAAACTTGAACATAGCAGATATAGTACTGTTTTCTGCCTAAATCAAATATTTCTTGACTCTAAAACCAGTTTTCAGAGATTTTATGTAGATAATTGCATTTTAAAAAAAGTTTCTCCTTCGGCTAAGTAGGAGGAAATTTGTTATCATAAGAAAATACAAAGTTTATACAAATTACAGTGTCTAAATTGTATAACTGTTACATAATTGAAAATAAAATTTAACTGCTACATATGTGATTTATCTAAATCTAAGTCACCTATTCTTAATTTAAACTCTTTTTAATAATGCTAATAAATGAGAGAATTGAATTGGCTGCTATACCAAAATGTGTTATTAAACATACTAAATGTGCACCTGTACCATTTATATGTGAATTTGTTATAGCAAGAATGGAATTTGTTGCATTGAGGTTGTAGCTCAGAAGTTAGAGCACTTGGCTAGCAAGTGCAAGGCCCAGGGTTCGATTCCCAGCATCACATAAGCAGGGCAGGATAGCACATGCCTGCAATCCCAACACGCTGGCGGGTGAGGCAGGAGGATGGCCATATGTTAGAGGCCAACCTACAGTACATTGTGAATCTAAGACCAGCCAGGACTACCAGCGATAACATGTTTCAAAAGAGAGAGAGATGAGAGAGAGAGAGAGAGAGAGAGAGAGAGAGAGAGAGAGAGAGTTGCCAAACAAAAGAATGGAAATTGTTGACTGTAAATGCAAATTGTGTGTCATATAATGAATGAATTCTTAAAATAACAATCTATTAGAATGAAGAAAATTACAAAACTATTTAAAGTAAAATGGAGGGCATGTAGTCATTTAAAAATGCTTCACTACATGCAGTTTTTCAATTTCTCTTCAAAACTTGTGTATCCATTAGGAATATGTTATGTAAATTCTCTAAGTTAACTGAGATAAAGATGCACTGAATTTCTCAGTATCCTGGAAAAAATAGCACAAAACAAAACATGTATAGTCTTCTCTGATACGCTATCATCTGGATAATGAGAATCATGTTATAAATACCCTAGGAACGGGGCTGGTCTTCCTAGCCTCGGGTTGCTGCCTTGTCTCAAAATTTCTAATACTTCTTTTCAAAAGAATAAAAGGAGATGTTTCTGAAAGTAAAGACTAGGTTACTGGGGCTGGGCCATAGCTCAGCAACTAAACCACTTGCCTAGCAAGGGCCAGGCTCTGGGTTTGATTCTCCAGCACCATTTAAGTGAGGAATGGTCGTACACATCTGTAATCTCAGCACTTGGAAGGCTGAGACAGGAGGATTGAACCGAGTTTGAGGCCAACCTGGATCATGTAATGAGTTCAGGATGACTCTGGACTACAGAATGAGACCTTGTTTCAAAATAAAGTAGGTTACTCACATGCACACACAATGAAATACCGTAAAGTAGTACTTTAAACTTTCTTATTACTCATGCCTATAACCACAAAGAGACATACTGAACAATATGATAAAATAAATATAATATAAATACAATATATAATATATTATACAATACCATATAACATCTATTATATCGTTATATTAACAATATATCGTATATAATAACGCATTATATAATATATTATATATACTATACTATATTATTAATATATATTATTATATAGAATAGTATATTATATCATAATATATAATAGTATACCATGCTATAATATTATATAATATATAATATTAAATTTATATATAATATAAATATAATATATATGATACATTCCATAATTTATGTATGTGCATTACATAGTAAAAATTTGTCTTAGTAACTTACATTTGTAATTTTATTTACACTTGATATGAGGAAAAACCACAAAACAAGCTGCTTTCTATAGTGACAAATTTAACACAGTGCTACAGTTTAATTTTACTTTAAAAATCTTTATATACATATTTTTGAACACCAAAGGAATAGCATACTTTTTATGGCAGGCATATGGAATGTTGAACCGAAAGAATAACTAATGTTTCTTCTTAGCAAATACTCAATATACAAGACATGAATGGAATGAATGAACAAAGAGAAAGTCTCTTCAAAACTGTCCAATCTTGGTATTGAGATTCTGTTGACATTTAAATCTTTGTTTGGTGTGGCTGGCGATGTAAGTCAGTGGTAGAGCATTTGCCTATCTTGGGCAAGGTCCCAAGTTCAATGCTCCAGACTGGGGTTCAACTTCTCAGCAGTACAAATATAAATACGTAACCAAATAAAGCAAAATGAACCACAGGTTGAAAGTGACCTAACATTAAAATCCATTAAAATAGTTTTATGTGTGTATGTACATGACCGAGTGATAGGAGTTAAAGGTCTTGGGTCCTGAGGAGTCCTGGAGAAGTTTTGAAAGATACATAAGAATTTTAATGGTACCTGCTATTTGGACTACAAGAACACGATCATCTTCCCAGGCAAATCAGGTTTCTCTCCACCACAAGCGAACTCTAGGAAAAAGGCATAAGCAGCCCTTGTTCTTTAAACTCCAGGGCTTCATATTCATAGGACAAAATTCGAAGAGGTTTTATGGCCATGGTCTTGATAATCATGAAATTACCTAATTATTTGAAACAGTTTGGACAAAGTCCACAAAAATAATCTATAGAAGTTAAGTCCTTATGAATGTCATTGATATAGTTTTTTTTCTTATGTGGACTGGTGGGTGAGGCCATGCTAAAGAATCTCAGGAAGGATATAGTAAGATCCGACCCCCCAAAAAAAATTTCGGCAAATTGTCCCAATAAAGTGCTCTGCTGTATTCAGAGAAGAGGCATCAAGGTATGAACACTGCAGTCCATTCTAGGGGTGGGAAGCCGAGCTAAAGACTGGTGATTTGAGTAGTGCAGTGGGTGAGATGCAGAAGATTAAGTATGTAAAAAATCTTATGGTTTCTCTGATTTGGAATATCCAAAACACAGGCACTCTATACAGCCAAATGGGTGCAATAGTGAGAATTATGGGTGGATGGGGAAGGCAAGTGAGAACCAAAAATGGGGAGGGGAAGGGAGTGTAATATTGATGTGATATATTTGTGTACAAAATGCTCAAGTTCATTGTAAATATTTTATATCACACACAAACACATACATATACACATATATATTAATTAAACTGGGGAAAACGTTTAGGCTGATATGATTATATTGAATTAAAATCAAAGTATGCAAAACAAAACAGAGGACCAAGAAAATAGGCTTTCCTTCTTACTCAACCATCTAGGCAATATTTTATGTTGGAATCTGAGGTAGTAAATTTCCTCAATAGTTAATATTAAAGTGCCTTTCACTCATGGAAGTTACATCACATAAGAATATACACTTCCTCCTCTTTGCTTTTATATGGATAAACCAAATTCCATAATACTCATGTTCAATCCCTATACCCAGAGATAAAATATAGATACTTTACCCAATTTATCTTAATAAATTGGGAAAAACTTTCAAATACTACAGTTCTCCCTTGTATCACCGGTCACCTGCCTACATTATGATGTCATCTAAGTCAATCTCAATTGGCTCAGACATAATCCCCCCCCAAAAAAATTTTTTTTTCCTGCCACATAAAACATTCCCCAACCTTAATCTATTGGTCAGAATTTACATGGTCAGAATAAAAAAAAAAGGGCCAAAAGGAGAAACTATCTATTCTGTAACTGTATAAAAAATAGAATAAACATAACTTGATCAATCAAACAAAAAGCTATGGCACTATGCAGTTGTCTAGATATATTTTATTAGTTCAATCAGATCACTGAGAACTCTGCTTGAAATTAAGTGAGAAGGTGGGATCAACAACAATCAAATTTTATAACACAGCATATTAAAATAAATCAAAGGCAGACATTAATTGTGAATAGATGATAGCAGTAGATCTAGATATCTTCAGTACCTTGAGTAGCAACAGATAAACTGTAATTGACATGAATCCTTTAATTATGCACAGAAGCATGTCTCTAGCATCCCATTATTGCCCTGGAATAAAAAGAATTCTATCTGTTGATGAAAGAATTTGGGAAGGTGTCTCAATAAGAAAGATTCATAAATTATGAGTTTGGCCTCTCACCCATGACCACACCAATGACAGTCATTATCCTAAAATAGTTTTAGGAACTTGCCTAACTGAAAACATTGGGGTAGCCAATCACACTGCCAAGAGAAGGCTCGTTAATAGTTCAAATTGCACTTTTTTGGAATCTGACCATTAAAACAGAACATAGGGGTCAATAAACCTAATCAGCTATCAAATACAGAATTTTCATCAAACCAACCTAAATTGGGGGACTAGTCAATTTTGGATTGGATATTTCCAGCTCATGATATTGTTATGTTAAAAAAATCCTAAGAAGAATATCTGTAAGACACCTCCTCTGAAGTGTGCTGAAACACTCCAGGTGGTGAGTGATATCATTTGGCATTTGGTCCTATTATGGTTTACTAGATCAATGCTGAATTTCTGCCTTTAAAAATGTGAGGAAAAGAAACACATCAGAAAGGACACATTTCTGCTTCCATTGGCTCCTTTCCAGTGCCCTTTTAGCATGGTCACCAAAGCTCTTAACATTTATGCCCCACTCTGTTGTTCCAAGAGAGAGACATTACGGGTCTTTTTGCCCTTTCTCAAGTCACAAACACTACTTCCCCTTCCTGAACAAGCCCTTGACTTCCAACTGTGCCTCCGGTCCTTTTGCCACAGGTCCTTCATGTTCTAGGCCTCATTCAAACTTCCTCATTTTTTAAGGTTTGGCTTTAATGGTGCCTCTCCATGCTATCCTCCTTAATGGCACCTTGGTTAGCACTTGCACATATTTTCACTCTATTCAAGAACGACACTTTATTCTCTATAACCTAATTGTTTACATTTTGGTCCATGTCCCTCTCTAGATCCAAAAAAACACTTTAAGTGGCAGAATCTATACTGTAATCTTCTCTTGCTAGTTTTCTTCTTCAGAAAAAGGGTATATGCCTCAGGCAAAGGGGATAATTAATATACAAAGAGAAAGGGTGAGTTACATCTATACACAGCAGGACACACACACATATAAATTATATATATATAATATATGTGTAAAAAAGTTGTGTGTGTGTGTGTGTGTGTGTGTGTATCTGCATTGAGAAGGAAAGTAAAAATGAAGCAGAGACACAAGGAGATATTTTTCTTTATTAAAAACAACCAAATTGACCTGTGCACGTGTTTTCCCTTTAGGAAGCGATTTTTTTCTCAAGGGATTCATGACAAGTGTTTTCTAAAGCTAGAATTAGCTGACGACTTGTTCATTTGCTTACATATCCCTGAGGCCTCATATAGGACATTGCTGATAGTATGGAAACGGCCTCTGAAAGGTTGGACTTTTGGCAAGGACAATTTTTCACATTGCCTATTCTTTTCTCCTATAAGGAGAATGGACCAGTGTTAGATATGCCCTAGTGTCCTAGAGCAGTGCTCTGGGGAGGGGAACAGAAGAGAGGGAGGGCAGGAGCAAGAAAGACAAAGAGAGAGGGAAGGAGGAAGGGAGAGAGGGAAGGAGGGAAGGAGGGAGAGAGAGGGAGAGAGACAGAGAGTGCACCAAAAGGTCAAAGAAAATGAACCAGAGATAACATAAGATATCTGTCCTTTCTACCTCTAAAATCTAGTAATCTTATTGAAAAACATTTGGAAGATCTATTATTTTTCCCCCACTATTTTTATTAATCTACAAATGTAATAATAGTATTTACAATGAATTTGGGTTTTACATACATCTGTGTATGACATCGACTTCACAATCGATTCCCATCTTCGATCCTTCCACCCCATCCCTGTCTCTTCCCCCGACTACAGCTATCACTTCATATGGTTCCAAAGAATGTATGCGATATCCAGCAAAATTATCTTTTAATTTAAAGGGAGAACTTAAAATGTTCCATGACACAGACACCTTAAAGGAATTTGCAGCCACTGAGCCAGTATTGCAGAGAATACTTAAAGGAAACTTAGAAAGTGAAAGGGAGACCAGCGACACCAATGACCGCAGAGGAAAAGCGACAACAGCTAGAGGAGAATGAGCTGAGAAAAAGTATGTTAGTAATCTGTGAAATATGAGTACATTAGTTATGACAGTTAAAAAATTCAAAAATAACTAAATTTGCCTTCATATCTGTCACTTTAAGTATATTTATGTGGTATAGATTTAAGTTCATTTAATGTAGCAATGTGATATAGTTTTAACTTTGTTTTATTGAAAAATCTTTTAAAGAAAACTATGTGTGGGGAAAATATCTCTACTGTAAGGACAGTAAGAGGAATAACAAAGAGTAGAGAAAATGCAGGCTTTGGAGCCAAGTGCCTCCATTTCATCGCAGGGCTAATGTCAACAAGCCTCCCATTGGAGAAAATCACTTCGAAAGTAACAGATTCAATGTCCCCATCTAAAAATTAAAAAGTAAAATGTAATAACTACTGGAATTCCTGTAACTCCACAATACAAGGGTGTCTACTTACTGCTAAATGAAAGAGCAAATTAGGTAATTTTAAGATATTTTCACAGGTCTGTGATTTTCACTTGCTGAGAAAAAAATTAAGGATATTTTCAAAATAACAGCAGAATTCTATTTAATCCATTAAAAAGTAGTGTTTAAAAAATAATGAAAAGGGATGGGGCTTAGCTCAGAGGTTAGAGCACTTGCCTAGCAAGTGGGTTTGATTCCCCAGCACCGCATAAACTGATTCTGGTGTTGCACACCTGTAATTTCAGCAGTCAGAGGATTGCTGTGAGTTCAAGGCCAGCTTGGGTTACCTAGTGATTACAAGACCAGCTTAGGCTGCAGAGAGAGACCTTGTCTTAAAAAAAAAATTCTCAACTATTTTCCTTCCTTGGTCTACTCATGGATTATTTGTGACCGAGAAAGTGAAGGACGTTTGCCCGAGGTCACATAGCAAGACAGCAGCAAAGGTGGGACTAGAGCCTAGCCCTGCTCTTTTAGGTTAATGTTTCTGCCACGATCACCTGTGGAAACAGATCCAGTATCAATCACAAGGCAATGTGGGAAGTGTGTTTTGATAAGCAAAAACTTCTCTCTCAATTTTGGGATATCATATTTCATCTCAGAGACAAAGAATGAGCTTACAGTTGTAAAGGACTAATTTACCAGATTCCACTGGAAGCATTGTTTCTCTAAAGAATGTGGAGGAGAATTATAGTAGCACAATTTTTCTTTCCTTTTGTTTTCATGTTACTGGGGATTTAAAAAGAGCTATATCCCCAGCCCATTTTTTAATTTTCTTTTTAAATACTGAGATAGCATCTCACTAAGTGGCCCTGGCTGGGATGCAACTTGCCATATTCCTTCCTCAACCTCTCAGGATGCTCAGATTACAGCCCTGTAAAACAAAGCCGCTCTAACACTTTGAAATCTAGGAGACTGTCATATTGGGTTTTAGTCTTGTCTGTTCGGAACTCCTTGAAACTGAGATTCCTCATTTTACAAATGCAGAAGTTGGATATAATGTAGGACGCATTCTCTGATTTATCAGTTTTCTGTGGCCCATGTAAGGGCAACTCACTTTTAACCAGTTTACTGATCTTCAAAACTGAATATGAAATTTCTATTTCCTCTTTTAAAAGGTTTGTATCTTATTGTGTATATTTTCACGATAGCATGATTCATTTTCAACTGTTTATGTCTTTGTCTTTCAAATTACTAAAGAGAATTATGTCCTTGTCATTTTCTTCCTCAAAGGGACAGAAAAAGAAGTATAATTAAATTAAAGTTTGGAGAATGAAGGAAATCTTGAAATTTAGAACAAAAATAATAGAATAGAAACAAAACTATGAACAAAAATTAAGCTTTATTGAAACAACCCAGGAATTGGTGGATATTGTTATATTTAAAAAAAGTGTGAAAGCTCTCATAAATAAAATCAGAAATCTAAAGGATAACAAACTACTATGAAAATTATTTACCACAAAATATGATAATCTAGAAAGAAATAGATAAATTTCTAGAAGAATCAATCTTCCTAAATTGAATGGTGCTTTATAGGGACTGGAGGCCAGGGGAATTGAGAAGTTGCTGTGTAATGAATATAAAAAATTTCAGCCATAAAATGCAAAAAAGTTATAGAGATCTGCTATACCAAATTGAGATTATACTTTAAAAGAATGTGCATCTAAAATATTCTAGGAGGACAGATTTCATACTTTTTTACACTAGAGTGCTTCAATAATAAAGAAAAATTATCTTTCTTCAATTTTTTAAAGGAGTTTAAGTTGTACAATGCCAACTGGATAAGAAACAGTATGCCACACATCATAGAAGGCCACCAAGAAGCTAACATGTTATTTGTAACTTCTAACGGGAAGAAGAGCATTGAAAATAAAAATGTCAAAAGAGATAAAAATCAAAGGAAATAACATCAGCTATGGGTTAAGACACCTTGTAATTAACTGAAATGAACATTAAAATGATATCACATGCTGTGTATGATCACTGTGAACTAGAAGAGTATAGAATGTCTCTTGGATAAAGGTAAATTATACTTGGCTTATACAGTAAGAAATATGTAATACAAGAGAGGAAGAGAGAGACAATTCAGGGAAAGATGTGATCAAAGCAAAATGAGCCTAGTGTGTGGACAGAAAAGACAGGAAGGCTCAATCGCAGAGGATTCACTCAGGAAAAGGGTTGGGGGTAAGACTGAATGCCTAAGTTGGCAAGCAGTGTTCAGACTGTAAATATAAATCTCATGCTATAGCTCTTCAAGGACAAAAGGAGGAACGCAAAGGAATCTTGTATTACATTATAAAGTTATACACTACCATATGGGTGATTCCAAAGGAGGAGGAAATAACTAGTTAAGAGCTGTTCTTCAATTTATGCTATTTTAATGTGTGGAAGAGTTGACCCGGCTGCTCAAAAGCCATATGCATCAGATTCACTGATTACTTGCATGGCGATATAATTTAAAGGTCAAGTGCATTCATGGACTCATTTATTTTCTTTGAGTCCATTGATGACCCTAGAAAATTTAAACCGTAGCACGGGACTGTACATGTTTTGTGGAGTTATAAGGCTCCTACTAGAAAAGTAAATACTTAACTGCATATTGTAATGTATCCAACTTCAGGTAGTTACTGTGCACGTTGTAGTAGTTACATTCTAGTAGGAGACCTAAGAAGTTGCGGAATAAATCTCTGATCTTTTGATTTTGTTGGAAAACTAGCACTTTCTACAATTATTGGAAATTTAGTGACCAGTTTATAGGAGATTTTGTCTACACCATCCCTCCTTCCACTTCCATATAGGCATGATTTATCCTCATACGAAGCACAAAAGAACAAAGGATTAACTGTGAAAGGGGCCTGCTTTGCTACTTACTCAGTTTTATTTTTAATTTTTGAGATATATTCTAAACCCTGTTAACCTGACATTAAGAATACACCCCTAGAACACACAATAAGTCAACAGCAAAGTTAACTGAAATTTAGTTCTTTTAATAATTTTTCCTTAGCAATTCCACATTGACCACAGTGACAGATGACTTTAATCAAGTAGTGGAATATTTGGGGGGAAAAAAGAGACTAAGAAGGGAAGCAAGAAGATAATATGTAACTGAAACCTGATCTTCCCATTCACAATTTCCTTTTCTCTAAAATTCTGGGTTTGAAAAAAGTTCTAAATTTAGAGCAGAAATGCCGTTTTAGCAAAGAAGCAAAAAAAAAAACTGGATGGTGGTTGAGAGGAAATTGGTCCAGGCAGAAATCCTGACTAGAGCACATATTAGCTGAGTGGGCCTACAGGTGTTTCCTAGTTTGTCTACTGTCAATTTCTTCACCAGTGAAATGTAAATAACAATAACACCCAGCTTAACACAGGACATGGTATCCCGTAAACCCTAAATAAAAAAATCACTTATTTTTTATGAGGAAATAGCAGACATTCTCCCCCCCCCTATTTTTTAGTGTATATGCAATATACAACAGTTACACTGATTTTGAGGAGTTTGGGCACAAATACATCATGACAGTATTACAATCCCTTCCCTCCACTTATTGTCCCTTCTGCTCCCTCCCTCATGCCCTCCACTCCCACCCATCACATCCATTTGGTTTAATCAAACGCCTGTATTTTGGGTTTCTTATATTAGAGAAACCATGTGACACTTTCCCTCTGGTTTGACTCACTTCACAGACATTCTTTTTGAACTACTTGTCTATACCTCCCCTAAAAATTCTGGAGCTAATGTGGAACCATATACACAGGTCAGGGCACAATAAAGAAAGCTTTACAATTCTTTATATCTTCTTAGCTGTTTCAGACACCTGAAAATGAGGATCACATTATGAAATATGTGGGAAGGTCAGGTTAATCAGGGTAATATTTGTTTATTTCCTGTACTGCAAGTTTTTGACTGATATAGTATCCTATTCATTCCAAATTTGAACAGCTCCTGCTCCTCAATTTCACCAGCAAACTGGGCTCCCACTTCGATCGCAGCTACTAAGAAATAAAGTATGCCAATACAATGAAAGAAAGTTTGCTGTGAGTTCAAGGCCAACCTGGGCTACATAGTGAGTTTAGGACCAGCCTGGGCTACAGAGTGAGAACCTGTATGCAAAAAAAAAAAAAAAAAAAAAAAAAAAAAAAAAAAAAAAAAAAAAAAAAAAAAAAAAAAAAAAAAAAAAAAAAAAAAAAAAAAAAAAAAAAAAAAAAAAAGAAAGAAAGAAAAGAAAAGAAAAGAAAAAGAAAAAGAAAAAAATCCTCAGAATGCCAATGCACAGTTCTAAAGACAATGGGAAACAGCCATATCACGGACAGTACCCCACATGGCTTTATACCTATATTCTGCCATAAAATACGAATACGCTTTTAGTATAATTTTTAGGTTAAAAGAGACATTGTTAACCCTTTGGAATGAGCACTACCTACAAGTTTTATCGATCTCAGAGTATAAAGAGAAACTCAAAAGTTCAAATAAAAGCCAGAGTTGATACATTTCTATATGGATCATGTTGCCAGGACTGTAGTCCCAGCCACAGTGACATACTGAAAAGGTTATCTATGCTTAAAATTGGAAACAGATAATCCGAAAGTAAGATTGGGGCTGAGGGCATACATTAGTGGTTAAAGCACTTACCTAGCCAGCACAAGGCCCTGAATTCAATTATCCAGCATGACATAAATTGGGCATGGTAGTGCACACCTGTAATCTCAGTGCTTGGGAGGGTGAAGCAGGAGAATTGCTGAGGTTCAAGGTGAGTCTTGGCTATGTAGTGAGTTTATTGCAGGCATGGGACTTAGAGCAAGACCCAGTCTTGAAAAAAAGCCCAAAAAATAAGATTAGGGTCTTGATCATTTCTGTATCATTTTCCCATGCATTAAAATAGATTCACCAAGTGAAAACTCAGGATTTCATTCGAGAAAGGGTGTAAAAATTATTAGTCTTCCTCTATTTATATATGTTTTATATTTATGAATAGTCTATAATGGCAGGAAAGTTCGGATGAATGTTGATTTCTTGCTGAGAGTTCATTTAATGAATATACAAACATTAAAGTTATAACCTAAATGAAAGACATCCCGAAAGCTAAAATGTTTTGCATTAAAATGAAAATGTCTTATTAAAGTGAAGTTAGAAAATTTTCACAAACCGTAGCATGTAAATTCTTCTGAAATGATAGATATCACTGAAGAACACAGAATTTGAATCCCTGAGTTTGCCCTTTAAAGTTGTGAGATATTTGGACTAAATAGAGCTATAAATAGAAATGGTTCATTATTCACAATTTTCTGATGAGTTCATTGCATTAAAAAATCAAGGTAGATGTTTAAAGTTTTGGTTGAGTTGATTAATCCTTAACAAATGAATCACCTGATGCTTCAATCTATAATGTGGACATTTATCTTTATTTTAGAATAAAGTACCAAAAATCTTTAAATTACTAAACCCTTGAGGTTAGGAAGATTCAATGTTCTTACTATACTGTCAATATAAAATAAAGTTAGTATTTTTAGTATTTTTAGATAAATGATGTATAAACTTGCCACATTTAAAAATATGGAAAAACACATTCAAGTGTATGAGTGACAAATTATTCTTGCCTCTGTCTACTTATCTTTTTGTCATTTATCTGCTATTTGTGAGTATAAGGTGCACGTGTAATAGAAATTTCGAACACTAATTTTCTGGATTTTGTAGGTTCAAAATATTTTTAAAATCTAAAAATAATTCAAAGTCATTGGATCATTAATGCTGGCCATAAAAACACTTCCATTAATGTAAACCTTGGAAAACATTATGCCAGTAAATCACATAAGTATGAGACATTATTTCTTGCTCTTCATCTGGTTTTTTTTTCCTCCTATCTCAAAGGATTTACTTACTCAGTTATCCTTCAAATGTGCTCCTTCAGAACGGCAGAAAATCCTGTGAGTCCTTTTGCCTGTATCTGTGTGTATGTGAGGGTGCATATCCATGTGTGCGAATATCTGCTGAGCTAAGGAAACTATTTTCTCTCTCTCTCTCTCTCTCTCTCTCTGTGTGTGTGTGTGTGTGTGTGTGTGTGTGTGTATATATATATATATACTTTTTATAAACATATATAATAACTACAATTTTCCTCTCAAAATTCTCTTATAACCCACAGTGAACCCATTCTTAAAATGCCACGTAGGCATTCATATTCTCCTTCAGGCTAAAGGGGGGGGGGGGTAAAAACTTATGCTTTTTATTTGCTTCTTGTAGATAATTAAAATTTTATTATTCACACTAGCACACTATTGATGCTTTGGCTGATCCTTTAAACATCTGGCCTACTGTTTAAAATGCATGCATAGCACTGATGTCAACCCACGCTGATAATCAGAGGACCTTCAATTAAGTACCTACAAAGCAACCAATGATAGACGGGAAAAAAGACGGTACAAATTTGGCAAAGAATTCTTTCACAGTCTGACTCTCAAAAGCAATTAGAATCACTTCTTTTGGCCTTGGAATTAATGAATTTTCATTAAAATTTAAATTTCAAATGATTCCAAGGATATCAAACTTGAGAAGTTGAGCTGATTGTCTACATAATAAATCACACCCCAGGAATATGTCAAAAAGACTAATGCAGGTTCTTTGCCATCCAAAGGTTTGTTTCTCCTTGTCAGTGCTGTGTGAATGCATATAATTGCTTTCTTTCTCAAAGCAGCTATAACCAAACTCTGCTCTTATTAAACTCTCCATTTCTCTACATATAAAACTTTTCAAGTTTTAGTTCCAAGACTACAACGAAACTAGTGCTAGTATGCAGAAAGATTTGTTCTAATTATTGAATATCAAGTGAGCTTTCAAAAAATTGATAGCTACATTATTTACACTCTGGTCATTTTCTTAAATAAGGAAATAAGGATTAACATTCTGCTATCAACATCCCAGTGTTTGAAAGTAGCGTTTACACTGGTAACGGGCATTTTCTTTACCTGATATAAAAAAAAAAACAGACACAAATATGTGTCTATGTATGCATGTATGTATGTAAAGCAATTATAGCTGACCTTCTGTGTCTGGCTTTTGTATCTGTGGATTGGACCGAATGCAGATCAAAACTATAAGAAGAAAACTTCATCAGTAGGAAACCTGTAAAGATTTCTCCTAAACAATACAGTGTAGCAACTATTCATATAGTATTTGTATTGTATTAGCTATTATAAATAGCCTAGAGATGACTTAATATAGATGGTAGTATGTTCATAGGTTATATGCAAATGCTATGTAAGGTTATATAAGAGACTTAGCTGTGTCTGATTTCTAGCCAAACCGCTAGAACACACAGAAAAATGAGAACAAAAGGAACTAAAAGTTTTCGGCCATGTAAAGGAACATGGATATTTCTCAATGGCAATAACACTGAACACTAAAGTAGATAAACAATTCCCATCAAACACAGTCCAGGAATGGTGAATGCTTCAATCTCAAATGAAAACAGTGAAACAAAGTTGATGGCAAATTCTAGGCTGCATTTTTCCAGTCCTCTACTCATTCAGAACAAACATGCAAATGTTTTCTTTAACAAATTGCACAGTATCAAATTTCTTAAAAATTATCTTAGAAGTCTACAGAGAACTTTTCCTAACTGTGATATATGCAAATCAAGGAGTCATGAAGAAATGACCTCACTTCCTACTATAATTTTTTCTGCCACATTTCTCTTTATATGTGTAGATAGAATCAGAGTAATGAATATATCATTAATAATTTGTTTTCATTGTTCTGACTTGTTGTGTGTATTTTATTTTAGAAATCTGGTGTAGGGATTTGGACCTATGGGGAAAACATTTATAATTTCCCTTCATCCATTCATCTTTTTGGTGCACTATTTTAGTATAACTTAAATCAGAGGTGTGCAGATTATAAATAAATGCAAACATAGCAGTAAATAAATCTAGCAGTTTGGAGCTTTAGCATGTGTTCAGAAATCGAGAGAAGGATCAGAAGTTGCAACAGAACTGGTTTAATGACCATTTTAGTCTCTCCACACAATGTTTAAATATTGTATGAGGCATTATAAATAACCTAAAGATGATTTACTGTATATACAAGTATATTCATAGGTAATATACAAGTATTCTCCAATGTTATACAAGGGACTTCAGTGTCTGTGGAGTCTTGATTTCCCCAGAGAGGTCCTGGAGCCAACACCCTAGAGATACAAGGATGCCATTGTATGCTCAGCCTGACATGCATTGCTCACACTACTTCATGTATTTTTGGTTGTCTGCCTACCTGTATGTGCCTTTGATTTGCAACACCTGTTCTATACACTGACTTGTTAATTGCCTTCTACTAGAAAAACATTGCAGGTCTATCTTCATGTCATCCATACTTTTACAACTGAGACCTAGAGACTAGTTGCAAAATATTGTAACTTCTTCAGCTATGTGCAGAGCCTCTTTGTCTTCTTTTTATTGCACATATCATTAAATTTCCCTATATATCTGAGTGTATAACAGATCCTCAACAATAATAAATGTACTTATGGGATTAATGAATTTCCTTTATGATACAGAAACAGGAATTATGTTTTTGGGCACAAATTAATACTGGTATCTTCTGAGCCAGCAGATACTGTTATATAGTTACCATTGGTGGATGTTTAACAACACATCCTTTAAATCGAATGGTCTCTCTGATATGAGAAACCCAGATCACAACTCTTATGGAACTTAAAATGAAAAACAAAGTGAAACAGGTGGGTAGAGTGGGGAGGTAGGGAGGGGTGGGTAGGGGGAGTGACAAAAAGAGAGTGGGAAAGTCCTTGTCACCTTGACAAGGTATGTAGGTGCAAAAAATTCTCAACTTCATCGTAAACCTTAAATTTTTTTGTGCTTATACATAGCAATAAAAAGGGGAAAATATGACAGGTAATATACAAGTTGATAAGGGAAATGGAGTTTTTTATTGCAAAATAATCACCAGTGATAGAAATTGGAAAATACAGGTCAAAAATAAATTGTTTTGTCTTAACAAGACAATTGAAATGCAGATGAATGTATGCCTTGTGGCTTAGGATGAATTTTTCATTTCCTCTACTTATAATATTTTTGCATTAGCATGTTTTACTCAATAAAATCATAACAAGCATAGCTAAATTTTCAGGCATATGGATAAAGAGTATTTTCATCTGTCTTAAAATTGCCAGAATATAGAATGATTTGTTCAATAAATAAAAAAGTAACTGGTCATGTAAGTGAAAACCAACTCACACAGAGATCAAAGCAGAAAAAGATCTGTGACATGATGTGACACAAGAGTACTCTTCTCACACAAATTTTATCAAATTTTGTTTTTCGGTACATTATATATGATACTCTCAGTAACTATAAGAATTCACATGACATCTTCGTAGGATTTAAACCTGTGCAGTGCCCTAATAAAATATAATTTTAAGAGATTTGAGAAAAACTACCCACTAAATCTAAATTTGGAAAACTGCCTACTTAATTCTATAATTAGCAGTATAACCTCAGCATAAATTTGAAAAGTGAGGTTAAACTCCACATCTAACTAGAAAGTAACCAGTAGCTTATGTATTTTTGAGATTTTTCTGTCCCAATGTACAAGCAAAGTCCGTGACTGAGCGGTGCAAGCAGAGTTACAATTTTATCAACTCCAAATTGGGACACAGTGACCTGATAACTGGACAGAGTATTTGCAATCAGTGTTTATCAGAGAGAAGTTAGTCATCTGGCCCTTTTACAAGAAAGTTATGGCTCAGATCTTATTGTGAAACAATTTGGGCAGAGTACCTAAATTTTTAGAAGTTTAGAGGGCAACATTGTGGTTCTTGGTGATAGCATACTCAAATATTAAAACTAAAAAAGCAGTTGTTCTTGCAAATTGTATTTATTTCATTTTGATATGACAGCACAATAAAGAATACTAGGTTTTTAAAAACTGTTAAGATGATTTTATGTTTAAAGGGAAAATTCTTTATCTATGGTCATGGAAGACGCAGGCATGTGATGAATACAATAAAATAGTCTGATAGCAATAGAGTTGTGAGCAACATCACTGTCTAGAAGTGGTAGAGAAACTTTTGCAATTATCCAGCCCAGTTTTATCTATGTTATATATGGGTATTGAATGCTTTTCTGTAGCATATTTTGATCTTTTTCATTTGAAGCAATAAAAGAAATTTCAATGAGGCATTTTAAGTATGGTGATAGATTAATGACTGCATACAATTTCACTCATTTAATTTTATTTCACCAAATTAGCCTTCAAATCCTACAGACCATCTGTGAATATCCAGTTGACTTGTCAGGGCACATTTTGTGGGAGTTCAGGGGAGCTATGAATTTTTTATTTTAACTTAAATATAGGACCACTAGACACCACGCCTCTGAATTTGACACCTAATGGGAAGTTTTTGATAAGAAAAAACATATTAATTATCTGCATTCCCTAAATGAAAGCATCTGTAAAACATTGTTGCATTTTCTCTCTAAATTGGCTAGGAGGCCAGCATGCCAAGATGGTAAAACCTATGTGTGTGAACTGCTATTTGTTTAGTATAGTTAGTAGCAAGAGAGTAGGTAGTTATAGGGGCACCGGAAGTGAAGGACAGGCAGACACCTGGAAAGTAGATCCAATGACAAACAGGAGACAGGAGATCTAGGACACAAAGGGTATCACCTGGAGCAGATGAACACTTTGTTTCAGGACAGCACTTAAGATTATCCAGATTAAATCAGGTGGCTAGTAACTAGGGAAATTTTCCTTCCTCTCACAGCTCCTAAGTCTTGATCTGGAGCGTTCCCAATGTCCCATATCTTAAAGACTTACTCCCAGATTGGTGCTTTTGGCGAGATGGTAGAAACATTAATGGTTAAGGCTTAATAGCAGGTCTTTAAGTCACTAGGGTCAGGACTTGAATGGGCCACTGGGAACCTGATATGTTCCCCCTTTCTCTCTTTTTCACATATTGTCCATAGATCAGCAGTTTCGCAATGCCATATCCTCCCACCATGTTGTGCTATGCTCCACACTACCGCCAGGGGCCTCAAAGCAGTAGGTCCACCTGATCTTCTAGGTCCACCTGACTGGGGACTAATATCCCTGAAACTATAAACCAAAATAAACACCTTTTCTCCTTAAAGTTAATCATCTCAGGTATTTTGTCACAGCAATGGAAAACTAACACATATGAAGAACCATGCATCTGATCAGAGGGCTGTGAAGTGGCATCAACACTTTAGTAAACCATATAAACTTTTTGGGATCACAAAACCAAAGAGATTCTGAGCAGCAGTGTGGCTTGTGAAAACCCTAAACCTTAGTAGAAAAGGCAAATTCTAACTCACACACAAACAATGTGTCTTATCCATGTGACACTAAGCTAGTAAGGACATGCGTTATCTACAGTTGGCTAGGGGAACAAATAAATGGGTGTAGTCTGAAGAGTAAATCTCTGTTACCTATATTGTGCTTTTAAGAATATGACTTTCTAGTAGGAAAAATATTTTTTAAGCTTGAAGACCATAAAAATCATTTGTGTAAAAGCAAATGCATTACCTAATCTTTTATCTTCTATTCTCACTTTCTCCTCATTGATGTACATGAAGAGAAATGTTTAAAGTTAACAAGGTAATACAGAACTTGTTAGTCGTTGCTCTGAAATTGATTTCTCCATTCTCTTCGCATTTAAGTAAAATTATTTAAATTTCACAGCACAATCTAAGACTTCTAGGAGACAAATGGCATCGTATTGTGAACTGTATCACCACGAGTTTGCACATTATTAGAGTAAGTGGCTTTATCTGCTCTGCTTGCTTGTGAAATCAGTTTAAGGACACCTTGACATATGTCCCTGATTTCTGTAAATTGTTCTACATCGTGAAGATTGAGTCCTGATACGTGTGATGTGTATGCAACCTTAAAAATCCCTTGTCCTCCAAAGATATGTTTTTATTATACAAGTTTGGCTTTTGCTAATCACAATTCTTAAAAATTCTTCTCTTTGAGACCTGAATACTTTATTCCACACAGAACAGCTGTGCGTGTATATAACATACCATCTACTGTTTCAATGTATACATGGTACACATTGAATATATTTCAATATGATATATACATTGTGTAATGTCAGAGAAATTTCATGACCAAAGATTTCTATTTCTTTCACTTTTTAATACTTTCAGCTACTTAGAAAAGAAAAATGTCTGAAAGATGAGGTTCAAAAACCTAGAAAAATTCAAATTTACTTAATCTTTTTATTCTTGAGACAGAGTCTCGCTCTGTAGCCAGGCTGGTCTTGAACACCCTATGGAGCCCATGCTAGCCTTGGATTCATGGCAATCCTCCTGCCTCAGCCTCCGGATTGCTGGGATTATAAGGCATTTGCCACCACGCCCAGCTTATGTGATGCTGGGGAATCGAACCCAGGGTCTTGCACTTGTTAGGCCCTACTTTTTTTTAAACCTTCAGCCCTTACTTTGATCTTTTAAAATCAATGATATTTTTGCTATTAATACAAATATGAATCTAACTATTTCTTAAATTCTTACACATTTTCTCCTTTTACTGTTTCCAATATATTTTAATCACTGAAGAATAACTTGGAATATGTAAATTGATGACTAAGTATACATTAAAACAAATTAGTTCAATTCACTGTATTTGATGAAATTCTCCAGTGTGTTCACTACTCCAGTAATTGATTACATGAAACCTCAGAGCAATTACATACTTTTTGAAATCCTAAGTAGTCTGAAGAATCTCTCCTAGTTTTACCATTTCCTTATCACCTTGGTTTATTAAAGTTTTATCATGCCCAAATTGTTAGTATTTTGGTTTTCCTAGTATTTCACAATTTCCAAACACTGACACGTCAGCGCATGAAGTAGGCAGGACTAGTACTATTTTTACTCTTTTGACAATAAATTTTTGGAATTAGGCGAAGATCAACCAAAAAGTAAATGTTTTGAATAGTTCTGATAGGAAAAGATCACCAGGTCAGTATGGTAAATTCATACATTATGAAAATATGCTCAGTACTTCATATTCCAGAAACCAAAGTTCACGATGAATAGTGCTTTTTGGAGCCACCGGGAAACAAACTGTTTCACCTTTGCCCTGTTTTCCAGGCTCGAGAAGTAGATTATTTCCTTCTCTCATTGCAAAATGTTGCAACTTTTTAACCTCTCAGTAAAAGTAACTCCAGAAAAGAACATTATTTCTTTTGGTGCAAAAGGGTGTCATTTGTCAAAGCATTATATGAAGTAATAAATCAGAATTTGAATATATCCTAAGACATTTTCTAGATTTATTCTCTTGCTTTCTGATAAATGCTATTAATAATTAATAATCAGCATATGCATATTTTAATATTATAAATATTAGGGCTAAAATCATGGATAACCCATTATCCCACCACCTATATATTTTGAATGTTCATCTAAGCGTATATTTATGCTTTGAGTTGTGCCCTAAATCCCTGGAATATGTGGTGAAATGTGGAAGAAGCTGAAGTACCCATCAACAGATGAATGGACAGAAAACAAAGTTGAGTATGTACACTATGGAGCACGGACATAACTCTTCCATAAAGACAGATAGATTTGAAGTAAATGGTCCAGACTTGAGATTATTATGCTTAGTGAAGAGAGCCAAACATAAAACGTTAACTATCACATGGTTCCTCTAATATCAGAAACCCAGAATACAGGCACTTTATGGACTAAATGGGCGTGGTATGGGAGTCGGAGGGGATGGAGAGGACGTAGGAGGGCCAAAAATGGGAAGGTAAGAGATTGTGATGTTGTTGTGATATATACGTGTACAAAATACCCAAGTTTATTGTCACCATTATGTATTACGTGTGTGTGTGTGTGTGTGTGTGTGTGTGTGTGTGTGTGTGTGTGTGTAAATGGGGGGAATAAACTGAACCAACTGATTTGAAAAGAGAATTGTGTTAGTGTTCTTTAGGCTACGTTTTCAAATAATTGTCAAAAGCATCAAAGGGACACAACTATATACCTTCAGTTCTTATAATGTATCAATTCTGAGGATTCATGTTATTTGAAATGATGAACCAATATCATTTTGAGCTGATATGCACAAACAAAAATTCTGATTGAAATACTTTGCATCTTAAAAGAAAAAAATGTAGTATTAACCCTAAGAAAATATTTTATCATGATAGCTTCAAAAAGAACTAAATACCTAGGTTGGAATTAACCTGTCCCAAACAGTGAAAGACTGCTAAAATGAAAACTATAGTACTCTAGAAACAGAAATTGAGGAAGACACTAGAAAATGGGAAGACATGCACTATTCCTGGATAGGCACAACCAATGATATCAAAATGGCCACAGCAGCAACAGTGATATAGATTCAAGTACCAGTATAATTTTTTTTAACAGAACAAGAAAAAAATCCTAACATTTATATGGAACTAGAAGAGACCCAGAACACCTAGAGAATCCCGAGGACCAGGAGGCATTACAATCCCAGATTTCAGGTTATATTACTAAGCTACAATATCAAAAATAGCATGGTACTGGAATAAAAACCTATGTTGAACAACAGAATAGAACTGAAGATGTGAATCTTCTGCCATCTACTTCACAAGGGAATTAAAAACATATGCTGGGGAAGGAAATCAATCTCTTTAACAAATAGTGCTATAAAAACGAGATATTCACCTGCATGCAGAAGAAGGAATCTAGAATCACAATAAAATAAATTGAAGACCTGGATATAAAAACAGAAACATTGAATTTGCTAGCATATAAAAATGGCAAAAGTCTTAAAAATGCAGGTTGGGAATGGCCTTTTTGAACAGAATTCCAGTTAGGTAAAAAATAACACCAAGAACCAACAAATGTGATTATATCAAATTTAGAAGCTTGAGTTCAGCAAAAAAAAAAAGCAACTAAAGTAGCCAAGAAATAACCTACAGAATGGGTAAAAAAGATTTTGATAGATACTCCTTGGACAGAGGACTTATATCTAGAATACATGCAGAACTAAAAAAAAAATAAATAAATAAATAAAGCACTCTCAAGATAAAGGATCTAATTTTTAAAAGGGTAATGGAAACAGACGATTCTTAAAAAGTCCAAATGGCCAATAGGACATGAAGAAATGTTCAGCATCTTTGGACAATGCAGAAATGCAAACCAAAACAACCCTAAAATTCATCTACTCCAGCAAGAATGCTATTATTAAGTCTCAGACAACAACAGATACTATTGAGATAGTAGGGAAATGCACACTCACATACTGCTGGTGAGAATGTAAACTAGTATAGCCATTATGAAAATGAGTATGACGACTACTTCCAAATCTAAAAATGAAAATTCCACTTCATGCAGTTATATATGCTCATGTTCATAGCAGCATGACTCACAGAAGCTAAATCCTGGAAGCAGCCTATATGTCCACCAACAAATATATATTATATATCACAAACATATACCAATAATAAAATTAAAAATATATCTGATGTTATGATTGGCATCACTATTGTCTGAACTTGCAAATTATAAAATATGAGAACATCAGAATAATTTTAAAAACATTGAAATAGTGGCTCTGTTGTATACCATGAAGTCAAAGAAAAATTTAAGATACAAATTTTTGAGTTTGTAAATGGAGGGAAAAGATTGTCAGATGAAAAACTCAAAATTTTCCTTTTAATGAATACGAAACTATAGAATAAATCATATAAAAATCCTTTATCTAAAGAACTACGCTTGTAAATGGCATTATTTACCTGATCATATATGTACCCTATAGCCCCAAAACAATTTTAGAAGAAACGAACAGTGAGACTTACATTACTTTTTATTCCCTAGTGTCTCTTTGTTTATATTTATTTATTTTTTGGAGACAGGCAAAGCTAACCTTGAACTTGCCATGTAGCCAACCCAACTTACAGTTCTGCCTCAGCCCCCTTAGCACCGGAGGTTCATTGCAAGGATTCAACATTGCTATTGCTGTCTTTACTAGGTAAATCTTCACAAAGAAAAAGAAAGGCTTCCAGCTGAGGTCTCCACCACAGGTCTTCAACCAGTCTGTGACACTTAGGCAGAAAGATCTTAAAATAAGCCCAGCCTGAAGAATTTAGCAACTTAGCAAGACTCTGTGTCAATTAAACTATAAAATGGGGTGCAGGGTATTACTCAGGGTGAAAGCCCCAGGTTCAATCACTACATCAGTAGCGTAATACCACAAAAAAGACTTTTGAAACCTGCTTTAAGCAAAAGAATGTACACAGGGAAAAAAATAAATATAGTAAGTTTCCAGGTGAATTATAAAATCTGAAATTATGGAAGGTGAAAGATAAGAATGCACACGAAGAAAGTGGAAAAAGTCTTTGGAAATGTAGTCATAAAGTTTATGTTTAGTCTCATGCTCTCCTGAAATTAAATAACGAAAATAACAACAAAATGTTTGCTGCATGACTTGCTTTGAATGGGCCACGGAGGAAAAAAAAAATGTAAAGAAAGAGGACAGGAGGGAAAGAGATCTCAGAGAAAGCTCTAATATTAGAAATAGAGAGAAATTAATGTTATTTCACTGTTTCAGCCCATTTCTTTCAAACTGTAAACATGAGTAAATTTTAATAGCAAGCAAATATTTACTCTCTGTTATTCTAACAAAAGTGCGAGGTCTACTTACTAAATTGAACATGAACTTAAAAAATAATTCAACGATGAACAGAATTTTTTAATGGACGGAACCACCCAAACCCACAGGTCTCTACAATAACACAGTACCAGTAGTCACAATTAAAATACACATACAAACACATACACAGATACACAGACACACCCCTCGTACACACATTTTTATACTTTCACTAACCTCACTCTGGTGAACAAAGAAAACATGCAAATATTTATTTCTTGCAATGCTTTGTTCATTGGGAATCATTCAAACCATCTAAATCCTCACTGGTAAGTTCTTAATAAACTGTTGTTTATCTTTCAGGGTTCTACAAATAGTTAATTCTATACCCAAAATTTTCTTATCCTTCCAGCTATGGTAACGTTTCAAAGGAAAAAAAAATTGATCCTTTGAGATTCTACATTTACTCTCTTAATAGTTCCAATGAAATAACTTTTTCCCCACGTTATAGATTCTGTCCAACAAATAGTTGTTTAGAATTCACTAAAGGGAAGGCACTGTGCCGACAGCTACGAGAGACACAGGAGTAGAGAGGTATGGCTCTCCTGGGGATCGATCATCAGCTAGGTAGGAAGACAGACAGGTGTGCAAGGCACAAGGC
Organism: Ctenodactylus gundi; assembly: GCA_004027205.1. Taxonomy (NCBI): domain Eukaryota; kingdom Metazoa; phylum Chordata; class Mammalia; order Rodentia; family Ctenodactylidae; genus Ctenodactylus; species Ctenodactylus gundi. The sequence continues at coordinate 547,756 of PVKB01000729.1, read as the reverse complement.
AGATGGAAATAAATGTTTAATAGATCTAGAGAGGAAAAGGAGATTACTTCTGATGGGATGTTTTAAATGATTCCATGCAATGAGAGGCCGTGAGCATAAAGAAACATAACACTTCCTTATTCTGAGATTTTTTTTTTTCATTATAAAAGCATGACAGAGTAATGTATTATCTACCTCACTCCCAAATTCAGAAGCCATGGTAAATATCATGGACTCTGCATTATTAACAAGCTCCCTAGGAGATTCTGATGTAGGAGTTGTGCAAACTGCACTTTAAGATTTATGTAGAATATTCATCAAAAATAGAGTCGGGAAGAGCAAGGTACAGCATGAAAGTCACAGATTTTATGATGATCATGTGAGAAATCAAGTCGAAGCCTGTGTACTGAGGAAGTAGGCAGAGAGTCAATGTATTCATTGGTATTTGGCAGTGAGTGACTTATGAAGTCATTCTATATATTTTGAATTAGGTTACATTGGTTTCATTTATATAAAGTTCAAAAATCAGTACATCTAATCTTCGCTGTCATAAATAATGGTAGCGCTTATCTGTGAAGTGACTGTCAAAGGACACACATGGGTCTGGGGTGCTGTTAAGGCTCTATTTTTAATCAAAGTACTAGTTCAGTGGACATGCTCGGCTTCTGAAAATTCATCAAAATGTACCTTTTTATTATGTATCTCTTTATATGGAAGTATGTTGTACATCCCTAAAAGTTTTAAAAATTAGGTTGAGTGGGTGGATTTCAAGTAAAAAATTCGAAAGTTATTATTTTACCAATCACTTAACATTTAATAACTTACTTTCTCTTTCAATTCTCTGAAAGTTACATAAATTTGGAACATAAGAGAAATGTTCAAACATTTTTGCAGATCATGCTAATGGAAGATAATAACATCTTAAAATTTATGTTATGAAACTAAGACCTATCAGATTTCCATTCATAATTCTAGATGCACTGTCCTGAATTTAAAATTTGTCATTGTCCCATCTCATTAAATCTTTCACAGTAAAACATTTTGAAAAAGTTCTCTATAATTTTTGTAGCTACTTCCCTACCTCATACTATTATATACTCAAAGTACTCCTATGGGCCTTCTAATCCCAACATTCCACTGAAATTGCCCTTGTCCAGGTCTCCAAAAATTCCATGTTGCCAATCTAATCATCCCTTATCTTTTGTATTGCACTAAGTGCCTATTTTTTCTCATTTTATTAATAAGTACATACACAATACATCATGTTAACATTGAAGGTCAGCATTTTGTATACATTAGAGTTGCAAATTCTTAACATTTCATATTATTAACCACTGGCTAACCCTTAAGATTCCTTTTCTCTGTCTTCACAGTTATTCTAATCTCCTGATTTTCCTCCTAATTCTCAATGTGGATTTACGTTTGTATCTACTTCTAAACATCTGACACCACTCAACCTTTGTTGATATACACTTACTCCTAGAGTTCTCTAATGTCACGGATTTAAATGTTCCTTAATATGTATCACCATCAGAATATTCTCCCCCAAAAGTCAAATTTACATTGTATCGCTGGTTCAATGTTCATTTTAGGGTCCCTAAAAAAATCACAAAACTAGCATGCCTAAATTAAAATTCTTTATCTTTTCCAACTGTCCTCTTACTTAAATATTGTCTAATTCAATAAATGGCATTTTCATCATTAAAAATGTTCGATTTAAATATCTGGGAGTTATCATCAATTTCCTTCTTTTTCTTACTGTGTCCACTGGAGAGATTATGTGAGCTTGAGGTAATTAGGAACCACGCCTGGATTAAGGTTTAGAAATTATGCCCAGATTAGGCAATATTGAGAACCAGCCTGGAGTAAAGTGTAAGTGATTTGTGGGCCAGCAAATGAGGGAACAGCACCCATCCTGATGTGGGAGGCCCAACTGGGAACTCCAGCTGTAGAAAAGGAAGGAAGAAAAAATGCTATAGTTTTTTTCCTCTGGGGAGAGACTGGACTTGATGGGAATAGGGACTTGGCTTCCTGTCTGTGATGTCATAAGGAGCTGCCTCCACCTCTGATCTGCCATGTACTTCCCTTGCTGCTGGCCGCCTCTGAGTGGACTGTGACCTCCTGAAACTGTGAGCAAAAATAAACCTTTCCTCCAATAAATTCGTGGTGACGGGTATTGAGTCATAGCAACAAAAAGTAACTATGACACCTACCAATCAAATCTTTCTCACTACAAATTTGAAATCTATTACATCTGTCTCTCCACTGTAAGCTTTGTTCAAGAAACCATTATCTTTCATGTGGACCACTAGTTAATTTAATGACTGATCTTTTCCTCCACACTTAGCCTCTGCATTCCATTTTCTTTAAGATGGTAAGAGGATTACTAAGAATCTCTTATTACTTGCCATTATAATTATAAAAACATCTAAACAGTTTACCAAAATTAACACGTTTCATATCAGTTGGTCAGTGGAGTCACTTTCTGTGCTCTAGCTTTACTGGTTTATTGTTGCTGTTTGTGAATACACAAACTCATCCCTATTGAAACTTTGTAGTAGGGCTTCTCCTCCCTGTAATACTATCCATTTTGTCATTCCAAGAGATCAAAATATGCCACTTCAGACTCTTTCATTTTAGTATGAACATTACTTTAAGTTGGATGCAAAGAGAATCAACAGATTCAGAAAGAGATCTCTCTTTCATCTGACTAAAAGCAGAAACTTTTGAAAAATAATGAGAACAATAAAAATAAACTCCCTCTCCCTGGGAAATTGCACTGATAGGAAGAAAATGGAAAGTTGGTTCCAAAATGAATCTGTACAAATGTATTTCCACCATATATCCCCAGTCCCCTAAAAGCTAAAGCCATCAACATCTACATCACCCAAAAGCTTAAACCACTCCTAAAAGCTTAAACTCCTTTCCCTTGTCCTGTCATTTCTTAATAAGCTTATATTTCTTTGTGCAGATGTGATATAAATTCAAAATTCTAATCATCCCCTTGAGTTACTAGTTACTAGTTTAATGTGCATGCTATACAATAATAAACTTCTGGTTTTGTCTCATTAACCAGTCCTTTTTCAGTCTAATTTGCAGTGGAGAAACTTAGAAGAACTGAGAAAAAGATTTTTGATTCCTTACATCATAAAACTGCCCCATTCTTTAAATAACAATGGTTAGTAAGTATTTTTTCAGCACTCCAAATTATTCTCCCAGTCACCACCTACTATGTTATCCTACATTAAGGAATGTTCATCTATATTTTTAGGAGTTTCTATTTTTTTCTTTTGTTTTCTACCTCCTACAATCCCCAGGACAGTATAAATTTTATTTTAGTTGTTTAACTGCAGTGAGTCTCTTGCAATACCTAATTGATAAAACATGTTTGTATGTTGAATTGAATCCTTTTAACAAGTAACCTGAATGATGAACAGAAAGTTATAAACCTTAAAGATTAAAACATTTCTATGTAAAACTGTTTAATTCAAAATCAGTGAGGTTTGCAAGAAACTGGCACACTATTTTTTTAATCTTCAAGTATAAGAGGAATCATATAATTAACTAGCCACAATTATGATTAAAAATCCTATATACAACTTTCAAAACATGATTCAAATACAGCAAGGAGATGAGTAATGCCTGGTGCCAAGTACAACTTCTGTTTGGCTAATAGTGGACGTGGTTCCTTTATAGACATATGGAATTTGAGGGCTGCAAACAACAACAATTAGTCCTTCCTCCTGTAACCACAGTGTTACTATAATTACAGATAAAGGTTTGTCAGCATTTCCATTAGAAGAACTTAACTCAGCTGTTAAATGTCCATTAGCCTAATATATGGCTTATAATATCTTAGCTTAACTGCCTATTAAAATCAGCTAATTAAAAATGGATGCACTTTTTATAAAATTATGTAAATGCCCAGAAGAAACCAGTCCTTTGAGTATGTGCATTTCTCTAACAATAAAAGTGCAAGTTTTGCATCAACATTTGGATTTTCTATATATATGCATTGCTTTTAAAAAGATGTAAAAAGTTCCAGAAAGTGATTACCTAGCAATAAGCATCGCATTATTGTAAGAAAGAGCAACACTAATAAACGACTCAGACTCCTCCTTGATGGAGAACTTGTTGTCTACTATCTCAAAGTGCTGTTGGCACATAGACATCAGCCCCCATTTCTGTTTAAGGAGTTGTATCAGCAGCAGAGAATCCTTGCGTCAAAGGTCACAACACTTTCTGAGGAAGCTGTCAACGAATGACTGATAAATTCAGGAATATAAAGACTCTGTCATATCAACCCAACTTTGGACTATTTTGGAGGGCCATTGTAAGCTCCAGAGTTTCTACTGTCAGTGGCCATGTGCTGGAAGGCAGCTTCATGGAGATGTCCCACGACAGTGCCATTGTTCCCATAGGCCACGTGATGAGGCTTAACTTCAGATTGACCTATGTATTGAAAAATGCTTTGTGATTCTCCCAAAGTGTGAGAGGAGAGCGGAGGAACACTGATACTATCTCTCACTCACCTCCTCATCTTGACAGAAACCCCTTTTCTCGTGAGGCATCGTTTGAAGGCAGTTTTTCCTTCTGCCTCCCTGGTTGTGTTAAGACATACGTCATTCCATCACAGCTCTCTTAAAATATAGCTGCAGACAATAAAATAACTTGTAGAGTGAAATGAGCTTCTTAGCAACAAATTGCTTCAATATTTGCGTTTCTTGTCATCTGGTATCTCTAATTGGGTGTCATTATATAGGATAAGTTAAACAAGAAGATGGCACCAAGTTGGTCAAGGTTTGGTACCTACTGCACTGTTTGGCTTTACTATCTATGATGACCAATTTTGGTTTGTCAACTTTATTGGCTTAAGTAATGCCTAGTAGATTAGTAAACAGTACACCAGAGTATGTCGGGGGTGGGGTATGGAGGTGTGTTCTTGTACACACTATCTATCTATCTATCTATCTATCTATCTATCTATCTATCTATCTATCTATCTATGATCCTTAGACCACTACTACAGTTCTGTTCCAGGGCTCTGCTTGTTGGCCACCATGACCTGAGCAGCTATGTTCTACTCTATCTTTCTGCCTTGGAGCCAGCTAACTATGGATTCAATCTCCCAAACGGTGAGCTAAATTGAGAAGATCCCTTTTTAAGTTGTGAGTGTTGGGCATCGTGTCCAGTAGCAGGAAAGCTAGCTAAGACACTATCTTTTTCCTGGTTGAGTCTCTCAGCCTGCTTAATGAGAAAATTGATACTGGGTTCAACTTCTGACTCTGCCCACTCCTGTTTCCTTAGTGTTGGAATGGCTCTCCCTAAGAAGTAAGTATCCCACACACTAGACTTCATCTGAGGCCAGCTCTTAGTCCAACTAACAATACCCACTCAGTATTAAAAAAAATCTAAAAATGACAATATATTATGTTTTGTAATGTCTCCTTCTCTTTTTCAGGAATCAAGTTTATTACTATGGCTTAAGAGCCCATAGAATTGCTTCATGTATGTTATCATCCTTTAAAATTATATAACACACGATTTTTAGATATACTATTTGATGAATCTAAATCATCTTCACAAAGTCACTTAGCTGCTTGTAAAGCAACTGGATATACTCCATTCTATTAAATCTAAAACAATGAATGTCCCTTTGTTATTTCCAGGCACCTACTTGACTTTTCATTTGTTGAGTAGAGGATAGTCACTTCTAAAAAACAAAACAAAACAATAAAAAACAAATAAAACAAAACAATAACAAAACAAAACAAAACAATAAAAAACTTTGTGTTACCATGCATCTGCCTCCTTATTTGTCCTAGACCTAGCTTTTTCACCCTATGGAAAAACATTCTCCATTACAACTAGTCCTAAAATCAGCTCTTTCTAGGCTATTTTACTTTTTAAAAGCCCCAGAAGACTTGAAAATCTAACGTAAGAAAATATCTCTCCCAGCCATATCTCCTCTATATGTGCGGTGACCAAAACTCCAAGTGAGCTAGATGGTAACTTTAATGGCATTTTAAAATTATACCAAGTCCTTGTGTTAGGGCACATAAAGGAGCCCCCTGCAGGTACCTAAGTATGGGAGTCAACGGCAGATCAAAAGCAAAGACTATGCTCTACAGATGTTCCTAAAGGCTCTCTCATTGAGTCAATCTGACATTTCTTAAGCATCTCTCCCTGAGCAAGCTGCCTCACTGGATGAAAATGTACAGAAAGCACCAAATACATTGGCTTCAGAAAATAACAAGAGGCCTCTTCTGTTTTTCTTAACATTTTAAAAAGTTCTGCCTAAGTCCCTTTCTATTTCCTAATGGTGCTTCATAACCAACAAACCGAAGCTTCTACTTACGAGTCTGATGGTTAGCTTTGTCAAAAAGCTTTTGTGTAGATAAGGAAAAGGTCAACAGTGCTAATGGAAGCGGGCCCATAACTATTACATAGATTGAGGTAGTCTAAGAAGCAAAAGGACAGTGAAATGTCATAAAAAACTCCCAATATTTGACTGCAGTCTTTGAAACAAGCCCTTGAAGACAGTACACATTTGTTCTAGTACTTGGCAGGCCAGGCACTCAAAACCAACCTTTCATTTAGGACTTCTGACTGTTCCTCTATTCTAGTCTGCCTTCTGTGAATGTCTATGACAACCACAATCTCAGTTTGTAGAAAGATTTCCACATGGAACTTATACATGATGATTTGATCATATCTATCAGATTTAAAAAACTTTCCCCTTTTTCCCCTTTCCAGGGTTCTTCTCATACTCCTTCACTACAGTTGGGGCTTCAACCCAATGTGAAAATTCAAATATCCTCAATTTTCCTTTTACCAACAATAGTAATTTGCTGAGATGTTCTTTACTAATATTTACATGAAACTTAAATGTCTCTGCATTTTAATACTAGAATCCGAATATTCGTACACTGAGCCATAGTTAAGAAAAAGACTTTGAAGCTTTACTGAATTAATGATTAAGGACCTAGAAAAGGAAACATTTAATACACCGAGCCTGTGTGTATGTGTGTGTTCATATGAGCATGCACTGCCACATATGTTGGGCCTTTTGTTCACTGTATAAGGATATCCATACCAAAGCAGGATGGGGCTATGTAAGTTCTCACATGCTTCCCTTCCTAGGACAAGTGACCTGACTCAGGGCTGTACTGGGGTGAATTTTTCAAATGTCTCTGTCAAAAGGGGGACATCTTTCTATTAAATCATCCAGCCAACAGAAGTGACCTTTCTAATTCAAAGTCTCTGAATATACCAAAAGCACATCTACAGATGAGTAAAGGTAGTTTTCAAAGATAATTATTCAGCTAACTATTAAGATTAAAGTTATCAGGCAAAAGCAGTATCCACTTTGTAAATAAGGTACTGCCCCAAATTTAATATGAATTATCAGTTGCTTGCAATAAGGAATATATTCTCCAAATAAGCAATGAATAAATAGTAGCTTGGTTGTGTGCTAGACACCTGACTCTAACTTAAGCTATTTTAATGAGGGAGGCCGACATGCTGCTGGGAATATGGAATTCAGGGAGCAATATATTTACTCATAGAGAAATCAAGATCCTATGAAATGTAGTCTTGGAAGGATTTGAAGTGAAAAGAGGACCTTGGTGTTTGGTGTCACAAGCTGAGAACTGTTTTGAGAGGTATCTACCCAAGAGAGGTGGCAAAATTGATAGCCTCTGCCTTGAAAACGGGCTCACTCACAGATCTACCCACCCTGTGAAAGGCTTTCCTGCTCTTAAAGGATCCATATGGGCTAGCAAATGTCCTGAGTGATGGGGTGATCATGATGATCACACACTACAGACAGGCAAATCCAATTACTCCTTCTTCCACAAATTAAATAAATGTAGAAAAAAAAAAAAAACAAGAACCACTTGTTCTTGCCACAATTTGGATGAACAAATCTGTAACTGAATATTAATTGTAGAAACTATAATCATATTTACTTTAAGTGAAAGTTACATGGATAAAAACACATGTGTACATACACATCTTTCTATACATTTTAAACGAAAGTTTACAGACAGATCACATGTCACACACACACACACACACACACACATACACACATACACACACACACTCTCACACACAAACACAGGGCGATATTCTCAAATTCTCAAAGCCAGCCCATTCTGCTGTGCCACTGCTCATCATAAAACATCCTCTGTTACGATTTTCTAATTTTAAAACTTCTGGTTGTGAAATCACATTCTCAGTTACTCTGACACGGGTAGACATTCAGTCCCTGAAAAAGTGGACCCACCTGCGAATGACATTATTCTGGTCTGAATATGATTTTTTAATTTTAGCCTTTTTCTAGTAGGACAAGCCAGTCACAACAAACCAACCCAAAGCTGAGGTATAGACCATCACCAGCGGAGAGGCTTTGATACAGATTAGCCCTTACTGCCAAGTCAGAAAGACCAGCCAATTCATCAATTCATCCTATACAATATTTTCGCTCATACATTTCATTTCCAGAACAGATATCACATGCTGTCATTTTTCTCTGATCAGAAAACCATTAAAGAGCCGAGTCTTGGCTTAATGTAGCTCTTCCAACTCAAGCTCATACCCTTTCCTTATGCCAAACATCTCCCCAAACATAGTGGGAACATCCTCGTAACCTAATAGAAGATGATGTTTTTAGAGAAAGAAGGGAACACACCTTTGGAAAGACAAATGTTGATACACTACTAGCCAGTAGCATAGACAGACTACTAAAAGAAATAAAAAAGCTGACTTTTGCTGATTTTCCTAGTACTTTTTTTAAAAATGACAACAGCTTTCTTATGCTTAAATTGGCTTCTTATTCTGCACATCAAAAACCACATCAAAGAAACAGCAAAGAGAATTCTTTCGAGGTCATAGAAATATATATATATATATATATATATATATATATATATATATATATACACACATGTATGTGTAAATATATATGTTTGATAATGAAAGGTATAAAAACATAACTGATAAAAAGCATGGCTTAAATGTTGAGTAAATATTGTAGCTACACCCAAAAATCTCAACATCAAGAAATAATGGGAGTTTTCGAAATCAGTGTTCTGGAAAAGATCCCTATTTTAGAACACTCAAAGGACCACGTAAGCAATTGTTTTGGCAGTTGCAGTACCCACTGGCAATCTATAGCCTGAACTAAACATCAAACCATCAGATTTTCCAAGTTGAAAACATTTCAAAATCACCAACTCCAATAGACAGCTTTTACAAGTTCAAGGTAAAAATCATGTTTATATACTAATTAAAAAGCATGCTGTTCAAATAGTAAAAATATATACTAGAAAAAAATTTAAAATGCTTATGTTGAGAACATAAGGCACGCATAGTGGCACACAACTATAATCCCAGCACAAGTAAATGAATTGAACAAAGAAAATGAAAGTGTGAAAATTAAGCAACGATTATAAGACCTTGTCAAGAATATCTGATAGTGGGTTATGTTGACACATAGAGGGGCTCAGAGTTTACTAGTATTTCTGAATGGTAACTGTCTTCAAAGAACTAAAATTTAAATCTGATGTTTTATCAGATTATACAAGAAATTATCAATGATCGTCATACATGAAATGGCTAACTTTTTTGGTACACAGACTTGTCAAGAAAATCTTATTTGTTATTTCAACATCTCAAGTTTGCCTGGGGAGCACCAGCATCCTGACAGACTGGTTTGTGCTATGCTTTGGTGTCAAGATAAAAAGACGATCTTAGAGATTTGTTCTGGGTTCAATTTCCGGTGGTTTAAAGGATTTTTTAGGATTAGGTTGGGCATGATAACGTGCTTCAGGCTAAACAAGGCGTGGACAACTCCCAGCCAGCCAGCCATACTGCTAGTTCACACTTCAAAGTACACATCCACACCATAACGTGCTTTATTCCACCTTTATGAAATTTCCGTTGCATTCTTACACATTCTGTTTATGAAGCAATAACAAAAATATGGGGCTCTTCACACAAGGCACTCCCACCACTGTCTCTTTTAATGCCACACAGGAAAAGAAACAATGCAGCAATAACTTTGAATGAAATTTGTATTTGATCCACCACTAAATCATATTTAGATTAAACATGTACTCCTTTTGGTGCTTCTGTTTTAAGCAGTTGCTGGGTCTGTGCTATGAGTAAATATACACTATCCCATGTAATTCACTTCCTTATCTCTGCTCAATTTCAAGTAGTGATATAGATTAGATACACTGCATAGACTCTAGTGTTGAAATACATAATTCTAATAATAGTGAAATACTTGCACAAACATTTGTGATTTTGTTTTCAGTGTAGTGTGTTAGCGTTTGTATTTCTCAAATTAAGTCAAGTGGTGTAGCATGCTATCACCACTAATATTGTAGTTTTTTTCAATATATTTGCTCATTGGGGCTATGTAATTAATACATGTACATATAACATTAAAGTAATATAACAAAAATATTTTTCTCAAAATGTTCAGTATATTGTTTTCACTTCCTTTTTGTAAGAAATATGAGACTGGTCCTGCAATTACAGAGGGGACATATCTCTAGGTTTTAGGAAAGCCTTCTTGGGTAAATCTCTTAATAACAAAACAACAAAAACCTAATAATATTATCACTTTAAACAGAAATTTGTCTGTACTATAGTTTTTTATAGTAAGTCACTGTTAGCTAATTCATCATTTTTAGTGCTCTCTATTTTTGTTCTCTTACAAGAATTATTTTTCCTTATGTAGTGTGCTATCACCACTAATATTTTAGTTTTTGTATTCAACACACTTGCTCATGGGTGCTACACAAAGTAATTAAACATAATGAACAGAATCATTTCTTATTTTACTAATCACTTTTGTCTTTCCAATTGAATTCTGTAAATCTATGACTCAATAGTTAAGAGCTAAGAATAATAAGTGTGTTTAATTAAGTATTCATTACTATTTTCTTTAGAAAGTCTTTATAGCATATGCTATAATGAGGATCTTAAAGGTGCTTCACGTGCTCATGTGGTAGAGGCTTGATTCCTATCAAGCTGCTATTAGGGAGAGAGCGAAACCTTTAACAGGTGGAACCCAGGAGGACATGGTGAGGTCATTGAGGACATGCTCCAATGGGGATTGTGAGATGTCAGTGCCCCCCTCCCCCTCTCTGTGCTTTATGGCCATGAGGTGCAGTTTTGGTCCATGATACTCCCATCACCAAGTGCTTCATTGCTACAGGCCCCAAAGAAACAGGGTCAATTGATTAGGTACTGAAACTTCTATAAGTTGACCCAAAATTAGCTTTTCCTTCTTACACACTGGTTATCTTAGGTATTTTTTTCTAGTAATGAGAAGGTAATATGAAAAGCTGGGACAGTAAAGAGAGTCTTTGGCAAGACTATCTGATAATGTGAAGTAGCCTTTAGAATGGTTTGCAGGGGTTTGGAAAACGTGGAAAGAGTTACCTAGGAAGTCTAGAAAGCTACAAGGAGAGTGTGATAGAAAACTGTGGTGGAGGCTCAGAAGATGAGACTGTAGAGACATTTGCTGAGTGTATGATGTTGATGAGGTTTTAGATGGATACAACAGCACTTGGAAATTGGACTACAGGCCACTCTTACTATACTCTGGCTAAGAATTTGAATGCATTTTGTCCATATCCCGATGTGTTGGGGGAGGCTAAACTTTAAAGACAATGCACATAATTAGGTGGCGGAGAAAACTTTAAAGCAGCATAGTATTTGGGCAGTGGGATGAGAATTGCTGGTGGCTTTTAGTGAAATTTAGAGTAAGGATCAGACTGGAAAGACATGAAAAATTGGCACCATGGCCAGAAAGTGCAAGCAACGTTTTTACTGAGGAAGGTACAGCAATTAGTGCAGGTAAAAAAGAAGTCAAGGGCTTTGCACCAGGATAATAGGAAGAATGCCTCAAGGGCATCTCAGGAATCTGCAAAGCCACCTCATCCATCACAGGCCCAAAGGTGGAGAAGTGCAAATTTGTTTCAAAGATTTTTTTTTTCCCCGTTTGAGAAAAGAGTCCTGGGACATCCTGTATACTCCACAGCTCTTAGGAATCCCTTTCTCTTTGTTCTGCTAACAAACCATTCAGAAGCCAGTTAAGTTGCTTCGACTGGGCCCAAATACACCTCATGGCAGCCCCAGACCCTGGCTTTGTCCAAATCATGCTAGTTTTGCAAGAATGCTGAATACAAGAGGTGTGGTCTCACAGAGTTTCTCATTGAGAGTTTAAAGGAAAGGCTGGGACACCAGGCAATGTACTGTAAAGTTAAAGCTCTTGCAAACAGCCTCTGTCCAAGAAGTGCCAGGCCCCTAACAGAGACCCCCAAGCAGATACAAATGCTAGGAATGTGGAACATTTGCTGAAAGAAGCTGACCTTAGCCTGCAAAACCTGCCAAAGAGTGGTTATGGGAACAGCTACTGTTACAGATGTGGGGCTGCCTGTGTCGGTTAAGCTTAATTGTTAATTTGATTGGCTTGAAATTCAAGGGATAAGTAAAACATGCTTCTGTGTATGTCTGGATGGGTCATGAAGTTATGACTGTATCTGGTACCTGCCTCTGCTTCCCAGCCACCATACCATGACTAATTTTACTCCATCATATCCACCTGCCACGATATTCCTGCCTCGCAGCCAGGTGATAAAGCACTGAAACCTCTCAGACTATAAGTAAAAGAAACCATTTCCTCCTAAGAGTTATGGGCGTTGGGTATTTGGACTCAGCAACAGGAAAGCTAACAAGTTTGCCTGGGAACTCAGATGAAATTTTGGGTTTGTCCTTTTGAGTAGCACTGGAATAGATTAAGATTTTCAGACTCTTGGGGATGGAATGAAAGCATTTTCCACTATAAGATGACCATGAGTCTTTAGGGAGAGGGGTACTTCCCTACAGTTTCTGTCTTAAATGTCCTGAAGTCTTCTTGTGTTTGAAGCTTTGTCTTCAAAGAGGCACTATGGAGGGGCGGTGAAATCTTTAAGAGATGGAGCTTAGGCGGACATCTTTAGGCTACTGAAAGAGCATCTACAAAGGATATTGTTGCGACCCTGGCCTATTCTTCACTTCTATTTTTTTTTCTTGCTTTCCAGACATGAGGTGAGTGTCTTTATTCTGTTAGAAACTCCCATGGTAATGTTCTGTCTTGCCACAAGCTCAAAAACATCTGGGTCAACCAAAAAATAGACAGAGAACCTCCAAGATACAGCCAATATGGGTTCCTTATAAGTTAACTATATCAGGCATTTTGTCACATTAATAGAAATCATTAACAGTTCAGATACATATGTGTGTATGGAAGATAAAATTAAGTACACATTCCCGTTTCCTAAAAGTGTTTATAATATAAATTCTCAAGCACAGTCAGCTAGTTCAATCCAATGCCATTTTAAAAAGAACTTGAAGGTTATAAACAATATATAAATAGTTTTATCAAAAACTAAACATTTGAAAAGCAGGATAAGCTGATGTGCCAAATTAAAAATTGTCATTAATTATAGTTATAATAAATATTGAAACATTTGGCATTAATTTAATGAATGAGATTCATGAATTATCATGAAGCATATTGTAAATTATATCACTTATGTGACATGATCAATGTAATCATTCCTTAATTTCAGTGGGATAAATATAGTTTGTGCCTTTAGAATTACAACATAAGCCAATAGTATTAACAGTATATTAAATGAAATTCTCTTTATGTAGCAGAAAATTTACAAAAGAAATTTATTTTATAATCATAACATTGTCAGATATTTCAACCTTTTATGAGTAGCCAAAAAATAAAACAAAAAGAATTAGTTTAAATTGTCATTATTGCCCTCCTTTCTAAAAAAATAAAGTTTATTCAGATTTATTAGCATAATCAAGGAGGTTATGAAGAACCTCATTCTAAAAAATATAAAGTACTACAACAGTTTGGGCTCATTAAGGTAATTGGATAAACCAGCCTTGCAAATTGTAATATTTACTCTCTTAGGAAATAATTTCAAGAGTTCTACTAATTGCTAACAAAATCCCTTCATCATTTATTAACAGATTAAAACATCCTTATGTATGTTGTGTTTACTAAATAAACTAAGCAGTAGTGACATATTTCATACTTTAAAGAATAACTTGTACATGATTCTTGAAGTGGTGCTAAGAAATTATGGCAATAGTAAAATATTTGCAAATATACTATGTGAGAGTTACATGAATACTAGCGTTTTAGCAATACTGTATAAGTTTAGAGTTTGCCAAGATAATTACTCATGTGTGTATGTTTTTTACAAATATTAATAGCAAATATGTAATTCTGATAACTGCCAAAGTGTTCAATTACTCTTTGTGAAATATATCAATGTGCAAAAAAGGAAAACATATAATATTTATCAGAGTCAATTTACTTTAGATACAGAAATCTTTCCTCAACATCACTAGGAAATATACAAGAGTCTCTAACATAGGATATCCTTATGACAAATACTCTATTGCTGTGTGTAACTTTTTTAGAGAAGCAGGGAGTAAGCAAGACATAGTTACTTAGGGCTTAGTATACTTCAAACGATGTGTTACAGAAAGTGAGAAAGCAAGGCAAGAGAAGGATTTTGTTTTCAAGGACCTTTACTCAAGGTAAGACCATAAGTCATATATTCACAGAAAGATGTTCAGAGGATTCTTGCAATACATAGTAAGTGTCAGATGGACTGTATAGCATCTTGAAGAACAAGTAGATTTTGAGGGGAGGTAGTGTAGATCTTCACTGAAGAAATGAGACTTGAGGTGTGGTCTTGGGACGATGGATGCCGTTTGGATGTTGTATGTGCATACATGGATCAGAGAAGAGCGTACGAATGCAAAAGGAAAAGGCAAATCAGAAGACAGAAAGAGTGAGGTGTGGATGCTACAGACAGAAGTGGTACAATTCAAGCAAATTTTTAAATAACCTAAAGATCATATCCCCTTTCAGAACTGAAGAAACAGTCTCAGCACAGTTGCCTGATTTCATAGTTCATTGCCTCAAACTACTTCTACTTCCCTCTCTTGTTTTACTTAGTAACACATAAAAAGTATTTCATTTGTGAAATAGTGAAAAAGTATGAAAGTTCTCTATTTGGAAGACAGTTCAGGAGGTGATGGGGATGGATGGTGTGGTTCAAAAGAAAGATGATGGTGGCAGGAACGTGGTGAAAGACCTCATGGATGGCTCCAGAGAGGTGAAAATGAAGGACTAGCTCGGATGGCTCTGTAGTTTCAACCCTAGATTTGTGAAACCCAGAGCACTATTTGGTTATTGTTGTTTGCTTGTTTTGTTTCACAGGGCTGGGGAATTAAACACTTGAGGATGCTGAGCAAGCACTTTGCACTGAGCTATGTCTCCAGTTCCAAATTTTATTTCAATATAACAAGTTTTTTATTGATAAAATTAAGTTGAAGAAACTACTTAAGTATGCTTTATGTGTTGAAAATACTTACTCACCCTCCCCAAGAAAATCCTAAATGCTCTGTGAGTAAGTCTGTATATGAATCACTTGAAATCTTCCCCAAAGGACTAGACACAGCCTTTGGCTAAAAGTTTGTGCTTCATAAATTACGGATAAAAGTTGAACAGCAATGGAAATAATTATTCATATCAAAGTGCATTTTATTTCTCTACATTACACAGAAAAAATATTTAAGCACTTTTCCTATAAATTTTGTAAATGTGATAGAAAAGACAACTATTTTGAAAAATAAGTTGTCCATCATTCGTTTTAATTCTTCGTATTATTTTCAAAAATTGTTTCTGATTTGATTTTCTACTGTAATGTTTTTAATGTAGTTGAAAGCTCATTAATAATAACAACATTAGTGGCTACTAATATAAATTAAGCATATGTACTGTGCGCCTGGAATAATGGCAAGCAGTATATATACATGCCCACTATACCAGATAGTAACCTGCTTCAAGTCAGAAGCCATTTCTGATTACACTCTGTATCTCAAGTGCAGGGCATGATCCTGGACATATGTCACATGCAATTAGAGTTTAAAAATAAGAAGTACCTAACATTATGGTAAATATTTCACATTCATTATCTAGTTTAACTATCCAAAAACCTCACCTTATATGTGAGGAAGGCAAGCCATCACAAATGTCCCAAACTCAAACCGCTGGGTACTGCAGAGCTAATATTCCAATATTTGAACATAGGTCTTCTTGACTCTATTGCCCTGCGACCAAATGCGACTTACAAAGCACTTGACTCATTTCGATGGTTTCTGTAACAGTTTCCAAGATGCTCACTGTGAAAAATATTTGCATTTGTAGTTAATTTGAATAATACAGATATTATTACCAAAAAGTGAGGCTATGGGTAGGGCACACTGTAATAACAGTGAAAAGCTATTCACATTCATAAAAAAAAAACCTAAGGCTCACTCAAACAAGACAGAAAATGAATCCATTTCAAATATTTTATGAACAGTGAAACAACTGAGCATAACATAGAAAAGGACTGTAACTATGTTAGCAAAGTATAATAAAATAAAATTCCGGATGTTTTTCTGGAGAGTTGAAATGTGAGGTAGTTAAGGTTCCAATTGTAGTCACACAGGTACTTTATTGAGTCACTGAAAACAAGACAATATTTCCATTGCATGAGCTGGTCAACCTTCATCCGGACAAGAAGACTTTTCTGAGATTTTAGCCTGAGTTCAGATGGCTGACCTCTCCCTGGTGTCCAGCTAATACCATAACCTGTATGTGTATAACTCATGCATTCAGTAATCCTGTTTAAAATTTATTACAATACTATAAGCCTTAATGGAATTGAGTTTGCATGCAAAAAAGATAAAACTTTCATGTAAGTATTGCTATAATGAGAAAAGAAATATAAAGTAACTTAGTGAAAATAGAACCCCAAATTAAAAAATAGAGAATCTACTTACATCCTTTATATGGAAATGCAGTAATAACTAATTTCCTAGTCATCGCCTAGCACTTGACAGTGTACACATTCTTTTCTATATTCTATCTTTTTATCATTTTAATGAAACCTGTCAGTTAGATGTCTTGCCTGTTTTACAGTTCAGGAAACATTTTTTTTTTCGAGTAAATATCATTTAGAAAATGCTGGGGGCTAAAAAGTCTGTCTTATTTCCATATGTAACAAGGACTATGTTATATTTGTATCTCCTTATTACTGACCAACAAAGTTAATATGAAAGACACATTAGATTCAAGCTTTGTAGATTTCCTCAGAAGCCGGCAATCGGTTTCACGGCAACAACATCAATACCCAAAACACTTAAATAAAATGATTACAAATTAGAAATAAATCCATTCATTAATACCTTCTTAAATGAAAAAGATCTAAAGGTGCTTTGAAGATGATGCTTGTATATATGTGTGGTATGTACATATATGTGTACATGCTACATAAACATTATGTATATGTATACACACATTTATAGTTTATATATGTATGTTTGTAAGGAAGCATCCATTTGTTTATATACTACATAAAAATAAGTAAATTTAGGTGGATAGGAAGGTACTAGCATTTTTCTAGAGAAAAGTATACACAGTTACTGACAAAATAAGTGTACATCAAATAATGTCAATCCACTTAATTTATAGAGAGCAAGATGTATTTGATTTATTCTCTTAGATTTTACTGACTATAAAATAAGAATACAAATGATTAAACTTTCCAGTTTTATGCCAGGAACCTTGTCGATGGGATAGCCATTCTACCTTGCTGATAATCTAGCCTTTACAAACTACTTTATTTGACGCAGAGCATTTTTATGTGAAGTCAAGTGTCTACACTAAAAACCATTGATATTTCTATTAATTTGAGATCAATTCCTGCTCTGTCTTCACCACATGAAAAGTTCTTGGGTGTAATTTTGGTATTACTTGATCATGGCACAAAGTTTGGTAAGAAGTTCAAAGTCATTAAACCAAATAGTGGGATCATTTTAGTAAATTCACTGTTCCAAACAGGCGCTGCCTTTTTCTAGTTTCTCTGGGCTAAATACAATCACTTCAATCAAAATGGTCACAAAATGGAAGCATTTGATCAACATAGTTCCATGAGGCTTAAATCAAAATCACTTTGTTACATCGTCTCATTTTAAAACCCCTTTAAAATAGATTAGTCCATTTTATTGGCATGGTAAATATAGAACGTTGAATATAATTTTAATCTTTGCTAATGATTAGGGCCATTAAAAAGTTCCAGAATCATCATCTTTAAAATTATTCTCTGAGTATTTTGCTGTGTGTGTGGAAGGTTTAGGTCTTTGAATTTGTGAGGCACATCTAGGTCCGGCAGTATACCTTATGAAAAGTGACTTCAGGAATAAATTGATGTCAAAAATATATCCTACAGTAATGTCCCTTTCCTATGGATTTGCATAAAAGAATCCAAGCCGTCTAATAAACTATTTCAGTTCCTTCCTATTTTGTCACCATCTGACCTAATGCATAACTGAATTTGATCTAATTTTATGTTTTTTTTCTGAAAGCAACACATCTCCCTGGTATTTACTTCTAACCAAATTTTTGTGTCGATTTCATTCTAAAAATGAGAAGAAAGAAAAAAAAAATCTACCTATCCATCTTTAAAACACTTCTCTCCAGGAGACATTTCTATAAAAGACAAGTTTTGAAAACTACACAAGGAACATACATTATTAAGACATATAGTTATTTATAAGATTACCTGACTACTCATTGAATTGAAAAGCTTCTTTCAGACAGCCTACCTTTTTCTCAACAAAAGAAGAAAAAGAGAAAATGATTATCTATTATTTTCCCAGGTATCCTTTTGTCCAGCTACTATACAAAGTATAAATGCATTTATTTCACAGGGAAGCTTGAAACCTGGGGGCACCTTTCCTCTATTACACATTTTCCTTATTTCTTATCTTACTATTGCTTTTTTAGATTTATGCTTTTGAAAGCATAAATAACTCAAGTTCGTCTTCAGCTGCAATGAGAAAGCATAGCATGATACATATCTTTTGCAATCTGTCAATTTGCTTATTAAAATATTTTTCGTCTTTCTGGACCGTTTTTCTTCTACCTTCTCTTTTTTAGCTTTATTGCGTCCTGCGCATGCCTCAAAGGCTGCGCTGTTTCTTCTGGATTGTTTGTTCAGTTCCGGGCTTCCCTCCCGCTAGCGCCTGCTTCTTCTAAGACATTTGCTTTGAAGAATCACGTCTTCTTTCATCATACTTTTTTTTTCTCTTCTTGCCTTGAAAAATAACTCACAGCAAATGTATCAATTGCTTTAGGAGGATGGGACACCACATCCCATTCTTCATTCCTACTCATCAGTTTTTAATTCTTGTTTAGTTCCTAAAGTCAAAGATTTACTATTCTGTGTCATATACACTTGCGGATTGATGTTTGGTTGCTAGAATACCAAACACATATACACCTCCCACAGATGATGTCTTTAACATCTTTTTTTTCTGTGAATAATGGAATACATTCATATCAGAATCTTTTCTATAGTAAAGATACTGACAAAATTATGTGTAAATGTCCATATAATTTTATGTTTTGGTATAGACTGTCATATAACATTATAAGGTTTTTCTTCTGTTTTACTTTTTTCACTTACTATAGAAAGGCAACTGTGGCTAAAAGGTCAGAATGGTGTCAGGCAGGTAGAATTTTGAATAGGGATTTTCTCCGCTCTGCAGCTACGTGAGCCTGGGTATGTTATTTAACCTTGTTAAACTTCATTTGGAAAGATTACTGTGAGGATCCTTGCAAATCTCATACATGAGCAAATCATGCGGCAAGCTTGGGGACATAACAGGGAAGAGATATAATATTCCTTCAATCAATGCCCACTGTTTTTCTGCTACTGTTCTTACTATTCCCTCCCCTTGCATTGATTCTTAGAACTTAATGTAAAATGTGAACCCAGTTTATACTTAAAATTACCGATTTTTCTAAATATTTCCAATTTTCTCATTGCTGAAAATGCCATTTGGAAGATCATATCCATAATGAAATAAAAACTTCATGCTATTTTAATAAGCTGAATTTTTATCTCTTTCTTGATGACAACATCTTAGGGATGTAAAAGTATATTTTATTAGCAGAGTGAGCAGGATGAATAACTGAATGGTTGCATTTATTTTTATCAAATTTAAATAATATTTCCTATGTTGTTCCTAACTCATTTGAAAGACATGGAGATAAAGGGCATACAGAAAATTTTATATACTCTGACCACGAAAAATTATGTTTAAATGAATAATTCTACTTTCTAATAGTTTATTTTATAATAAAAGTATATTTATATTTTCAAATAACAAGTAGGATCGGAGATTATCTGCAAAATGTAACATGACAGTAAGCTAGAAGTTAGATGCATACTTTATATTCATTTAAGTGGGCACTACTGGGGCTGGAGAAATGGCTCAGTGGTTAAAGCACTTGCCTAGCAAGTGCTAAGTACCCAAGTTCCATTCCCCAGTACAACATGAGCCGGGCATGGTGGTACACACCTGTAATCTCAGCACTCTGGAGGCTGAGACAGGAGGGATTGTAGTGAGTTGAAGGCCAGCCAGGGCTCCATAGTGAGTTCAGGACCAGCCTGAGCTATAGAACAAGACCCTTTTTCAAAAAAAAGGGCAGTTAAACTTGACAAAAATTACCTTAAAAAATAATGATGTTCCTATCTTAGAGAAGAAAAAAAAATCAATTGACAACAGAGCTGATCTCACATTCATCGAAGTAAATGTGGCTTTGACTTTTAGTAATCTTTTTCTATTCTGTGTAACTTCATATTTTTACGATAATCTTGTTGTTCCCAGACTCATGCATAAGACTGACTCTTACTTTGATCTGAGACCCATATGGCTTAAAATGCTGTAGAGAAAAAATGGCGCTCTCCAGCCTACCCTCGGGAATTTATTAAAGAATTTTACTTAGTCACCTGGTAGAACTTAACCTCAAACTCCTGGAACATATAATTTAGACACACTATTTTTAGCTCAGGTGACCTGTATTTAAGTTAATCCCTATGATTCCTTTTGAACTTGGTACCACTCCTGGAGTTTAGCACTGCTGCCTTGATACAACACTGCATCATCCTTATCTCATACATGTCCAATGATTTCCTTGACATTGCTCAAATTATCAACTGTTAATTACCATTCTAGTGAATGTACAATGTAGACTTAAAAACCACCATTACCTATATGGCTAATAGCAAATGAAAAATAATCACCAGCAGATACTATGAGGAGTATAATATAGGAGTGTAATGCGTGCTTCAATAAACGTGGATATCAAATGGAATGAGATAAAAATATCAAGTGGTAACTCACCATTAAGTGATTTTTACTAAGAGAAATCATCACGTGATGACTGTAAATTAACTGAAAACAAAAGCACACAAATGGCATGTCTTCCACTCCTTCTGGTGACATTTCAATTATATTCTGAAGCACTACAGAACAATGGATTCCCGAAGGTCTAAAGATTGATCACTCTCCACTCTAAAGTGCCTCTACTGACTACTGTTTATAAATATTTTTCTTTTAAAAATAAAGCATATTATTTATAGTTTTAAGAGAATGAATTCAAGTTTCAAAATATTTCACAGGCAACCTCTTTCTCACTCAAACTGGCTTTGGATATACACTGTAAGGAAAGGCCCACTCTATCCACTAACACTGCTAAGCAACCGCAGGTGTGGGGGTGCATACCTGACATCCTAGCACTCTGAGAGACTGAGGCAGTAGGATCACAAGTTTGAGCTCAGCTTAGGCAACTCAGACTGCTTAAAAATAATATCAATTTCTTTTTTTAAAAGGCTGGGGAAAAAACTCAATGTGTAGGCTCTGAATTCAAGCTTCAGTACCAGAGAGATGTTTCTAGATTCCTGTAAATGGTTAAGACGAATTCAGTGAGTCAATCTGGATTCGTCAGTACCATCTAATGTACAGTTCTATATAATCAGCTTTTCCTTGTGGTTATTTACCTAGGTTACCTTCCAACAAAAGAATAAAAGTGTCATTTATATTACTCTCCTAAAGAAGGGAATTAAGTTGACAGGTACAATGTTCTGTGTTTTGTATTTAAAGTCCTCATCATTGGGCAGCAATTACTATAACTGTGAAGGCATTTAGAGTTTAGAAGTTGGGACAGTGTGGGTGACAACTCAGAAGGCAAAACAGAATGCGTGTGCTGCAAAAAAAGAATTAGTGAACCCCATGGGGCTGGAAGAATAGCACAGTGGTTAGAGTGTTTGCTCAGCAAGCATAAGGCTCTGAATTTAATTTCCCAGAATCATATGAACCAGGTGTAGTTGCACACACCTGTAATCCCAGAACTTGGGAGGCTGAGACAGTACTGCAGTGGGTTTGAGGCCAACCTAAGCTACACAGAGAGTTCAGGACTAGTCTGGACTACAGAGTGCGACCCTGTCTCAAGAAAGTTAATAAACCTCTCTTAATAGTTCCTTCTAGAGTGGTAAATTAAGACATGATTTTTATATTACATACCTTTTCTTTATAAAATACATTTTGATCCACTTGGAAAGTTAGCACAAATTACCAGTAATAGTAATATTTATTGATCATTTAATTTTCAGTGATTGTATTAGGTGCTTTGTTACGTCACAGTAGTAATATTATGACAAAGACATTATTAATACTAATCCTACAAATAATGAGAGTAAAATATAGAGGGATAAAGTGACTTTCATTAAATCAGGCATAATATATATATATGATTGTATATGTGAATATATATAGTGATATACATATTCATGTAGTCATATGTGTAAGATTATATGAAAATAGTCATCTATATAGCAGGCAAGAGCCAAGACTGGAAGAGCATTTTCAGCTGTGTTTTGTCATGCTAAAAATGCATAGAGTTTAATTAGAGCTGTTTTGAATTGTATGTTCCACAATAGTCATATTTTTAGAATAAATATCTGATAACATTCCCATTTACCGTTCTGAAATGATTAGATCACATAAACATGTTTGTGGAGCACTCTAACAATCATGTTAAAATCAATGAAATAATTTATAATACAATTTTTATGCTAAAATACTTTTGAATGTGCAAATGCTTACATGGCCCTACAATGAACTCCCATTGAGGAACCTGAACACTTGCGTGTAAGTGTCGAATCCCTTTCAGTGTAGAGACATCAGAATGCTCGCTGAGTGCGGTTAAGTCCCAGTGAGCACCCTACTACCACAAGTAGCCCTATGTGCAACACTTAGCTTTCCGATGCGCACAAACAGGTCCTAGAAGTTGTGAGCACGGTTGCTACATTTCTAGAATGTTCAACAACAGTTATAATTGTTCTTCCTCTCTTTGCTGCCTAACACACACAGAAAACATCTACTCACACACATATATAAGATACACTTTGCATTTACTTGTACAATGGATTTTGGAGCGGTAGTCCACTGAGCTATGAACAGTTTCTAGATATTTGAACGTCTGTAGGCACAGGAAGGGGCTAATATTGTATCTCAAAAAAATTTACTTCTTCAGCTACATCCCAGTACTTGTAGGTTTCGGGTATTATAACAGCCAAAAATAAAACAAAAAAGTCACCTCCTTTGTTTAAGCCAGAGAAATTGTACTCAAACATAAATATCTCAGGAATTTTAAGACTGAAAGAATGTATATAAAGATCTCCGTGAAATACAGAATAAACACGAAATAAATGGTAGCTCTTATGAGATAATGAAAATCCAACATTTAAACATACTCTCAAAGGAGACTTGCACTGACAGCTTAAGCTCAATTCGTAGCATGTATAGCTTAAAATTAATGTCTATTTGTGACATTTTAAGTGATTTTTTTTAAAAAGCTGTGAGAATTACTGTGAAAAACTTGTTTTCATTTTAATTATTTCATTCAATACAAATGTTTGCATTTTGACACATTTTATTGCCCATATTATAGAAGCAGGCTTTCTTCTAAAACAAGCATATTAGTGATTTAACCAAAAACTGGAGTTGAGAATGCTTCATTATTCATGTTTCATAACTCTCATTCGATCTATTCAAATTTAACTGTCACTCACAACTCAGCCCATTTTCATGGCTATAAATTGCATTTCAGAACTTTGTGTCTTTATACCACCCATAAGTCATATTTTACAATCCGGAATATAGTGAAAGGATAGTGTACAACATTAGTTACAAGGTCAGTTTAGTGTTAAAGTAGAAACTCACTGAATAGCATTCTAAGGGAAGTAGCTAGACTTTATTAGGTTTAAACTTCTCCAAAATGAGTATTCTGTATCCGATTCAATTCATGAGAGAAAAATGTAAGATCTGTGATAAAGTGGCTCTTCCTCCAAAATAATGTTAATAATTGAAGGCATTCAAATTTTTACATGCGAATTTTAGATGTGACTCCATGTTGACTTAATAAATTCTGGAAATGTCAAAATTCTTTAAAGTAGAAGTGTGTTATCATCTTAATTTAATGATTAAAATATACTTATGATGCCTGAGAAGGCAAACTAAGATTTTTGGATCCTTGTGATAGTTCTATCTGGAGAATAACAAATTCAATAAAGAAGAAGGTAAAGAGGGATATTTAGTATTGCTTAAATGACATTTTCCTCAAAATGTCAATTACAAAATTATTTTAAACATAAAGCCATTTAAAAATATTTTTAGAGTCAGACGCCAGAAGATGGATAGATTTAAAATTAACCTCTACCTATAGCCATAATTCCATAGTCGTTAATCAATTTTACTCAAAGAAACAATAACATTAAGTCACAAAAAGGATAAATTCTGACACGGTGAATGTTAAAACTTAAATTATGTCTCTTAGCTTTATTTAATGCTAGAAGCAATTATGAAAATAGACTTGACTGGAAAAATGGACTGCAGGTGCTATTTGATTTCTACGTATTTAGTTTCCTCATCTGAAGGACTGGATGCTTAAACAGTGACTATGTAAATCTATCCCAGTTTCTGTGCTCTATGTATGCATTTATATCAAAGGATATATTCCTCTTCTCATCTGGTATGACACGTTGTGCTCCCTTGCCTTGAGGAGGCCAGAGAGGTAAAAATAGAGTCTCTAGTTAGATTTACCTTCATCCGATCTCAGCCATCCCTCAGTTTGTCTGGGTTTTCACCACATATTCCTGTTCTTTCTGTTCTAATTCTTCACTGCATGATCTCCACATGAATGTCATCAATTGGTAAAATCACCAGAGGAATATTTCTTCTGCTCTCGGGAAGAGCTAACTTCTTTATCTTTGTGCCAAAACTCGTATCTATCTATCTTTAATCCAAATGGACCTGCTCAGACAAAGGGAAGAGCTACTTTTCTCGAGCTCTGCGAAGACCCTTGAGGAGAAAGGTATATCAACAAGTACTATTTTAGTGGTGCATGTTTAGTTTGGGGGCTTTGGTAGGGTGTTAAAGACAATCTTATGAGACACTGACTATTTGATTTAAGCTGTGTCTGACTGAAAAGACAGAGGCTCCAAATTTTTTAGCAAATGAATGTGGAAGTCTTTGTTAACTAAAGTATTTTTTAGATGACCTAAATAGCTATGATCTGACAGTTAAATATTAGTACAAAATGCTGAATTCACCAGGATGGTGAAGAAAGGTTAACAGAATACATTTCTCTGAGGTCGCCAGAGAAACCAAACCAATAGGAGAATATATTCATATAGGAAATCCACTCGTTACCATGGACTCTAATGAGTCACAAGATTTGCATGGTGACTCAGCAAGATGGAGACCCAGGAGAGCTAATAGAGTGGCTCTAATCTGAAGTCCAGCAGGCTGGGGACCCAGGAAGAGCTATTGTTTCAATTGAGTCTAAAGGTAAGAAAAAAAACCATAATCCCAATATGAAAACAGTTTGGCAGAAGGAATTATTTCTAGCTCTGACAAGGTCATGCTTTTTCTTGTGGTCAGGCCTCTTAACTCCTTAGATTAAGAGAAGAACATGAGGCCCACTTACAGTAGGGAAGGCAATATACTTTACTTAGACTACCTATTCAAATATTAATGTCATCCAAGACACCTTATAGACATACTAGGAATAATGCTTCACCAAATATCTGGGTACCACAAGGCCCAGGAAAGTTGACCCACAAGATAAATCATCACAAGGAGTGTTGACACACCACAGCAGTGATAATAGTCAGTGCCTATTGAACCCAAATGTCATGATAATCAATAATGTCTAGGACCCCTTTTAATTCCAGAAACAATACTGAAAATGTTCGATGCCCATAAACTTACATATAATACCTAATCCAAATGACACATAATGCTCACATGATTACCTAGAAGAAACAATGGATATTTCCCTAACGTCTTCAATTTCAAGAATAGCTTGTGTGTTGAAATAATATAAGATGAACTCTGACAAAAAACAAACAAACAAAAACAAAGAAGAGTAACTCATGAAACCCAAGCAAAATGTCATCGTACTTTTTGTTGTTTTGGTTTGGCTTATATTCTTCATCCTTAAATCCACTTAAGTACGCCTTTTCATAATTGTAAAATCGTAGAAACAATTTACATGTCCAACAATTTAAGATTGTTCAAATAAACGCTGGCACAAATACTGCAAAAAAACTACCATGTTGTTTAAAGGTACGGAAAATGAAAATGCAAGAGTAAAGAATATTTTGGCTAAAGAAATTTCTCGATCAAAGTTGTTTAAATTATCATGGACAGGATGTAATAGATTAATTAGGAAAGAGGATTCATAGAACCCAGATTGCTACTAGTAACCATAAATTCAGATCAAGAGCAAATATTAGTTTAAAAACGAAGAAAAGTGCCTTTTCTGAATGACAGCTGATGCCTGGGATAAAAGTTAATGAGTTAATGTCACGGATGGAATGCAGGAAGGGAAAAGGAGGCTAGTCATAAAATTAAAGCAAGCTATGTTCAGAAGTTAAGTTTTCTCTCTGCTATAGGTTTTTGAATTATATACTGCAGCTTTTTTTTTAGAAAGATAGAAATACTTATAGAATATCTATCTATCTATCTATCTATCTATCTATTCGTTAGGGAAATATCCATTGTTTCTTCTAGGTAATCATGTTACAAAACAGCATTATCATATTATAGTATTTCTGTAAAATATAAATGCACTATATGTATAGAACAGAGAAAAAGACTAATAGAAACTGTTTTAACCCAAAAATGCAATAAAATGTTAAAAGTGTTTTTTCCCTCCTCTGGAAAGTGATAATAAAAAGAGATTTATCTTTCTTCTCTTTGCTCATCTATATTCCTCAATTTTTTCTTAATAAACCAACACCATTTTTATAATGTGAAAAAGTTGTGCTTGCTTGGGAGCTAATATTTCATATTTGGCTCAGTGTGCATCTTTTCTAATCAGTTTTTAGAAACTGCCTTCTATAGATTCAGTCCCACTGGGAGTGAACAGCTACTACATGGGGTTTTGCATTCACAGGCTATATATGTCCAGTGTAATCCTGTGGTATGCACCATTCTTTTTATTCTACAATTCTCTATAGACAGAGGACACTTAATACATGATCTCGTGCTAAACCCTCATTGGCTACACCACATAAAAGGTGATTATTAAGATACCTAACAGTGTTGTTAATGAATAACAAAAGAAAGTAGAAAATTCATTTGATAATTTTATTTCCTAGAGTGAAAAAGAAATTAGAGCAAGGTAATATCTAGTATAAAAATAGCTAATGTCATGAAAAATTTATTAAAGAAAGCGCGACTGTGGTAATTGTCGAATCACAGAATATTAGAGCTGGGAGACTTATTTTATAGATTCAAAAAATTTTAAAAGAGAGCAATTGATTTACCTACTGTTCTTAAAAAGCCTGTTCTCTCCATTTAATTTCCCCTTTTCCCCTCATTAGCAGTTGTGGAATTGAGCATCGTGGATATGCTTGGGACAAAGAGCAGGCAGAAAGGAGGAAGGAGCGGCATTCTTGACTTCACAGAGTTGGTAGTCCCGTAAGCAAATCAGATAAATCAGAACCCAATTATATGTCTTCATCTTAAGGGTCAAAAAAGGGAAATTGTAGAGCATGTAAGACAATTAACCTAACAGTTGAATGTAATTTTCCTTTTATTTTTTAATGATCTCATCCTTCTGCGTAAGTCTATAATTACTAATTGTTGGAATATAAACTTTTAAACATTGCTGAAGATATTTTTGGCTTTAAATGAGACTTGACCAGGGAAACTCTTAAGAAACTCACTAAAATAATGCTAGCAAAATATTTCATCAGTCATACAAATCAGCCAAAGAAAAAAATGATCATGCATCAAAATAGTTATTTTCAGTGTATTTTTCTAATTCTTTTTCAGCACTACAATATAGGGTTTATGTAATTTATTTTGAGATCCAGACTGGCACGTTCCCACAAGATCATTTTTTCCCAGCACTTTTTTTGTTCCTTCTTGATTATCGGATGCTTAAATATGAGATGCTGCCTTCAACTCATTCTGGTAGAAAAAAAAATGTCTAATTATGTGAGATGTTCTTCAGAGATTTTTGTCTTAAAAATTTCCCATTATAACATTTGTGAAAAACCAAAACTCAGTGGGGGAAGGTGCCACACTCAGGCTATTCTGGAAGTAACTAGTTGTCCCCAATTGAGAGAGAGAGAGAGAGAGAGAGAGAGAGAGAGAGAGAGACCCTACTTAAATCTAACCCAAGGAGTTTTCATGCTCCCACTATTTGAACAGTGTATGATTATTGATTTGGAAGATATAAATACCAGATACTTGAATACAACTACCCATACTGTTCTCTGTGAATAATAACTGGAGAAGAAGGTGCATTTTTGCCTCTTTTCCAAGGTGACAGCACTTTTCCACTGAAGAACTGGCTAATGGCTTCAGTTCCACATGGCTAGCTCTCCTAGGAGAAAGCATAACACTGCGTGCAAAATGCCAATGGAGTCACAAGAACAACATTCCTTTTCCCTCAAAAAAATGTTTCAAGTTCCTGGGTAAACCTGGTGGTACAATTTTTACCATGCCCAATTCTTCAATGTGATCTGACTTTGTAAAATTGTTATTACTTATGGCAAGAAAAGAGAAGGCAGATGGTACCATGTCACATGCTAAAGACAAAATGAGCACTTCCTACGTGTTTTAGGGGAAGCATTCAAAATCAAAGGCAAACCACATTAATTTAAATTCAAAAGTAAATACAATAGAAATTCTATAGACAATGACCAAATAAGTGTCTAAAAACTATACTGTGTGATTCTGTGTTTATTGAGGAAATAATGCTCATCGAATAGCTAGAATATCTCCCAAGCCAACAAATATATTGTAAAGATCCTCTGAACAACCCAATACGGTTCCAATTCTACATACACATGCAACATTTCATAACAATTCTGAGACATATATCCACAGAAGGACAGAAAAATACAATTTTAAAGGCAAGAACTCAACTCATATTTCATTGCTATCTGGGCATAAGCACATGTTCCAATCTTTTTTTCTCTCCTTGCCTTTGTCCCAAAGACAAATTTGCCTGGTCCTTTATATAACCTGCTTATAAGAGCTGTAGCTTTTTGGAGCAAAGTATAATAACTAATGCTTCTCAACTATTTTTAGTAAAGACAACTGTAGAATCATGAACAATGAGCCACTTTGGTAAGGAGTAGGTCACATCTCTCTTTCAATTCATAAAGAAACTAACCTTTGCAACCCCAAAATATTTCTGGAGCAGCATACATTTTCTGCAGCTATTTACTATTTGTTATGCCAAATTCTCGCTCAGTCAAATTATGCTTACTAGATCTGTATTCTCTCTGGATAAGCCTCGATTATCCAAATACAGAGCTTTACATCATCCTACATGTTCTTTCTTTTTGATTATCATATCAACTCCCACTTGTGTAGTCTGGAACTCAGTGCTCATTACTGCTCACGCTTTACCCAAGTCCTGTGATTCGACCAACTCAGATATTGTTACAACAGCTTGTTTTGTTTTTTGCCCCCTCCCCAATCTCTGCAGCAGGCTTTATTCAGGGGATACTGTCACTAATAATCTTCCTTTTATCTGAAACTCCAGTCCAATTTTTTGCCCATTGAGCTGTCTAGCATTAAGTAAAAAGGCTATTATTTTATATGCATGGCAATAAACTATTTCTCATTAATTTATAGGGTTACATTCTCTTCTGCAAACAAATTTCAGATACCTTCTGGGCAGGGGAAACATATTTGAGTAACTGACTTTATTGGCACAGAAACTATTGAGCGTTGATTACGGGCCAAATGGGGTACTTTGCCCTGAAGACAGAGAGATAGCAAATAAATGTTCTTGCCTTTCAAGATCCTGTCCCTGAAATTCAATCCAATGATTTTGAGAGAAGAGTCATAAAAGAATGCACTAGACACATGGTTCACAATATTTTGTGTGCATCACATCAGTCAGCGTCTGAATTCTGGTCACCATACTCCAACATTTCCGACCCTGCAGGTCTGAGATAGTTTCTGAGGATTTACATTTTTTAAAAAAATTCCCAAATAGTGCGGATGTTGCTGCTCTGAGCAGAGTGATTTAGGAACGGGACAGGTAACTACATAGGATATATCTGTGCAAAGCCCTAGTGTGGAAAAATGCCTACTCTGTTAGAGGATTGGCAAGCAAGTTGCTTGGTGAGTTAGTAGGTAGCTGGGTGGCAGCTGTTATGTGTTCTTTGGGGATACACGATTTTTAATAGATTCTTTACATAATTTTAAGGAGTGTGGACTTTAGAAGCACGAAGAGCTATTAGAAATATGAAAATAGGGCAGGAGTAGGATTGAGCTTTAGGTTCTAGGGAAAAGCTCAGCAGGGTACAGGTCAGGCTATGTCTACACAGACGGCTGTATTATACTCATAGTTAGACTATAAGAAGAATTTCGCTCTTGCACCATTGATTCCTTGACCTCATTTACCTAATAGAAAGTGGTTATCTGGTGTCCCATTCCCAAATGGCACCAATATGTACATTCATAAACATCATAGATTTCTCAGTCCATTATAACAGGATAAACTTGCGGTATAACTTTACTGGTTGGGAATTTGAAGGAAGCTACTAAATTCAAGTAACCCTTTTAGTTAGCAGAAAGTCAAGACTAGAATATAACTATCTAAACGTTACAGTTTTTACTTGAATCATGCACATAAATAAGTTTATCTATTACATCGACTACAATATGAAAAGTTACAATTCAGTTTGTACCTGGACAGGCAATAGTAATTAATTCACAGATGGGATACTATCAAGTAGGAGACATAACTGTTTTCCCAGAGATTAATGATGTGCATCTTAGAAACAATAAAATGGAAAATGCTATTCTTTTTTGCATGTAAACTCAAAATGGTTTTGCAGGTGCTCTGTTTTGGTCATGCGAGAGAAGTTACGGAGGCATGACTTTGGTCAATCACTTACTCTCATATACTCTGCAGACAACAGAGTACCTGGCAATTTCAAAGAAAATTTTAGTACATTTTTTAACTCAGCAGAGTTTAGCCGTAGATGACTGTAAGAGCTAAACATCTCTGTGAGCTTTGACTGTTCTTCATTCTAGGTATGTTATTTTTCCCTCAGTTTCACAAATGATTCCTAGAAATCCTAACTGATGTATTCAGTAGAATCTTAATTTCCTGGCCATAGTTACAGTTTCTTGCTTCATTACCAGACCTTGACCTCATGTTCTCTTTCCTCTCTTCTAAACAAAAGTCATTTTATTACAGGGATATATACTGGAATGAATTTTCTTTACTAATTCTATATAACATACTGAAACGTTACATTAACATTTTACTATAATTTTATCGTTGTTTTTCCTGAAAATATGGACATGGAATAATTACCACTTTTTGTTATTAATTGTGAAAATATCCACATCAACATGCTGTTACTAAATTGAAGTGGAAATTAATCCAGATCACATACTATTTTTATATAGCTAGGAAACAGGTTTAACTTCTAGCTAAAACATTATGTTAGAAAAATAAGAAGTTCGTTGTTTTTACTTTTTCAAATTCCAGTAGACATTGAGATTTTAATTATATTAATATCAGGATGTTAAAAAGTAAGAGTAGACCTAATTGCTCAATACCTGGGACTAGAAAATCTGTATCATATTTCTATGCAATTTTATTTTCTGGATCATGATTAGACTTTGCTAATATGTTTCTGTGCCTCTGGTCTCTTTCCTACTACCCATCCTACATTAAGTATTCTAAACTGGATCTTGGAGTATGTATCTTTATTTACATTAAGCTTTTAATTTTCTCCAGATGACTTCTCTTTGAGCTCATTGACTGTATCCACCTATCCCTTTCCCCTAACATCCTGGTTTCTAAACATGTGGGATGTTCTTGATATTTCCAGGACAGGCAAAGAACAGGCCATGCTCCTTTGTGCTTTCATGGATACTCAAGCTGCCATCCTCACGGTCTTCTCTGTCTATACTGGCAACCTTTGACTCGGCCTCCCAGACAAACTCATCTTCCACCTTCTCTGTGAAGCCAAATCCTCCTCAGCACACCAAGCTTGCACTATTTAACAGTGCATAAAACATAGTCAATATGCAACCAATGTCATTTAATTAGTGCATGAACAATGGTATCTGTATAGTGACAGACACTGTCTTTATATCGTCTTATCCCACTATCTTTTTAACTGATTGTAAATAGTTTTTTGATGCTTGCTTCCAATAAAAACCTCTTTTGTCAAGGTCAACTATGAGCTCCATATTGCTAAATCCGATGATCTATTCTTTTGTGTTTGTCTAATTGAATTTTCAACAGCATTTAACGCTGCTTTTCAAGCCATCTCTCTGAAAGCACTTCCTTCAGTTGGTTTCAGGGACATCATACTTACCGGGTTTCTTTACATATTACAGCTTTTGCTTTCTAATCTTCTGTGAATGTTTTGTTTGCTCCTCCTCCTTTGAAAAGTGCAGCCCATACTGGTCCCATTTCCCAAACTTTCTTTCTCAGAGATCTCATTCCTTCCCATGTTTTTGAAAATTATTCCAGAACCTTGTATCTAACATTATTATACTAGTCCCAATTTCATTCTTGAGCACCCAACTCATCTACTCCACCTCCTTTCTACCATCTCCATTTGCCCGGTAGTGAGCTTCTGAAACCGGATATGGCCAAGAGAAAACTACTCATTGAATCTCTCCCTGAACCTAAATTTTTCTTCCATATTTCACCATTTTCCATAGCAATGAACTTGAGACCTCTTCTTAACTACACTAAAACTACGTGTCTATTACATCACTGAGGCATATACTAAGTAACACCACCACTCCACCTTAGTGTCACACACCTCCAAGGTCGACTCAGATGGTGGTTTCAAATGTCATCCCTCTGCCTTAATACTACCATGGTTTTGGTCTAATCTGTGCTCAGAAACAATGAGCTTTGTGAAGAAAAGGACAGATCACTTCCCTGCTCTAAATTTTTCAATTACAGTTTCTCAAAGTTAGAGTCAAACTTTTTATTATGGCTTACACAATAATAACAATTGTGATTTTGATATCATTTAGATCTCCTTAGTCAACTTTGTTTTTGCATGTATCACAATCTGAAATCATGTATGTAGATAGAAAATATTTATTATTTGTGTAGTGAAATACGATTTTCTGTGAGAGAAGCAAGTAAATTTTGCATGATTGTACTCCTAATATCTAACATACATCATGTGCCTGATGAATACATATTAAATAAATGAACATATTGAGGGGATACAGAATATATCACCGTGCTATAAGTATTATTTTCAGCTCAAGTCATTTGAGAATTGACACACATAGGAAAAGCTTTCTCCGTACTTGCGTACTCTCCTTATCAGTCTAAAAGCAAAACCTTCCAAAGGAATTTGTCTGTTACTAATCCTCCTTTGAGGGAGGCTTCCTGTAGCAATGGGAGAGTGATTCCTGCCTCCAGATATGAGAAGCCATCCCAGGAAAGAGAAATCGTACAAATAGACCTTACCAAAACAAATTCTTTGTTTCTTCTATTATATTACCTGCTCATTTCCCACAATTTTTATCCCTTAAAAATCCTAATGACATCATATTGTTATGATGTACAAGTGAGACCTGCAATCACAGCATTTTGGGAGTCAGAGGCAAGAAGATTTCAAGTTGGAGGCCAGCCTCAAGTCATTTAAGGACATAGCAAGACCTTGTCTCAAAGCCAAGGGTTGGGGATGTTAACATGTGGATTAGGTCTCTAGTACCACCGCCCCCCATATACACACACATGCACACACACCACATGAAACCATGGTTTGTAAGCCTCCCCTTCTAACCACTTCTCTGAGCTACATTTTCAGTGAGGTTCCACACACTCATGTGAATAAAATTTGTCTTTTCTACCCTTAATCTCTCTTTTGTCAGTTTAATTTCTCTGCCTCCAAGCAATGAACCTAAGAGAGCAGAGAAAAAGTTTTTGCTCCTTGACAACATAAATGGGCACATCAGTAAATGGACATCTTGGGTAAATTTCCTCATGCTTCTAAGACTCACTCTATTACTCTTTCTATTGATTGCACCATCAATGCCAGGTGAGAA
Organism: Ctenodactylus gundi; assembly: GCA_004027205.1. Classification (NCBI taxonomy): domain Eukaryota; kingdom Metazoa; phylum Chordata; class Mammalia; order Rodentia; family Ctenodactylidae; genus Ctenodactylus; species Ctenodactylus gundi. Next base: position 513,202 of record PVKB01000729.1, on the reverse strand, counting down.
ATTGAAAAATTTAAGAGAAAAGTGTTAAAAGGCTACCGTAGAGAGCTGCCACACTGAGAGACAACCAACATGGTCTGCATTTGAACTTATATTTAATCTGAAAGTTGGGCATAGTAGGATGGGGGTGGGGACACCCCTCTAAGCAAATGCCCCAATGGTATGATTAAGAAAATGTCAGAGGACATGAAAAAGAGGTTCTTTAGATACAGCAAAAGGTTATAGCTTGCTCCCGTTTCCTGGATTCAGAGTCCTGGACCCTGCAGCACCCTATTTTGCAAGGACAAAGTTCTTAAGTCCTCATGTCTCTATACATATGGCCAATTGTCAAAACACTGCCTGATCTTCTCAGATCCTTCATAAACCTCACTGCCGGAAATTTTCCCAAAAGAGTTAAAAACAATACATAACAGAGACACATGTATGCCCATGTTCACAGCAGCACAACTAACAACAGCTAAAAATATGGAAGTCACCAAAACACCCATCAACAGCCAGCCAACCTATCAGAATCCACCGGGGACAGGTCCAGTAATCAGTGTTTTCACAGGCCCTTCAGATTATTCTGATGTAGAGTACGTATGAAACGTACTGTCTTACATTGTCAGAAGCTAAAGAGATTAGAGCAGGTACTAACCATAACCTTGTAGGACTGAACATTCCCTTGCAGTTCCGAGGGCTACAGTATGGCAATATTATGTATATTGATCTGTATCAGGGCCACACTGCAGGCTTTCCTATTTTTAGAGGCCCTAGCAATGTCTTATGCTAATCCTGGTGCTAACACTAAGACTGAGAAAAAACAGATTTGTTTTCCCAGAGCCAAGCGTCTATCACTCAGTGTCTTCTGGGGTGAACACAATGTCTACATGCTACCACAATCTTTCTCAGGCCTTCATCTTCTAATGCCAGTTCTTTCTCATTTGCCTTGTCCCCAGTAACAGGGACCAACATATTTTTCTTTCATATGCAGAAAGCCCTCTACTAGGTACAGAAGGCATATAGCTCAGAAGGTCTTTGGCCCCTGGGAGCTCAGTCTCATTTTAACCAGATATGATGCAAGTATATTTATGAGTCTTCATGCAAACTGTTTGATTTCTTGGAATTACCCTCTCTTTCCTTCTCAGATTCTCCATTTTGGGACTGTTTTCAAAGTACCAGGTGACCATTACATCCTGGCAATCAGATAAATCCTGCAATTATTTGAATAACAGCAGACTGTCTTCCTTAATCAGGAACTTGTTGAAGACAGGGGTCGTGTCTTTCATCTGGGCAGCATTAATGCCTACAGTATGTAGTTGACAAAATTTTGATGAAAGACTGAGAGTCAGACATTAGATTTTAAAGGTAAAGATAAGCTTACTGATAAGTAAACATGCCCTTTGAAACTCCACACATTTGTGAGCATACAAGCAAAAAAAAAAACATTTTTGAATGATTTTTTTCTGAAGTTTTATGACATTTTTTCACTTTCAGGTTTACTTATAATGAAGCCTTCCAGCCACGTGTTTCCACCTCAGCTAACCAAACTCACCACAAATTCTACTGGCAATGCTTAGAATTGCCAGAATGACTTGGAATTGGACTCTGATACTCCAGGGTAGTTGAAGAGTCACCCTAGCTGATTAGCAACACCGACAGGACTGACGGGCATGAAATACACTTTTATGGTAACTAAGCCCTTGCTTTCCTAATTTATAGACCTATCGCTATCATGGACCAAACCAAATTTTTGCAATTCTGATGGTTCAGATCCACAGTGCAGTCTGATTGAGGCATTATGAATATTGGCGTTGGAGATCAATATTACAAAGGCATCTAGCTAATAGGGAAGAAACCTGGGAGTCTGTGCACACTATTTACAAGTTAATGATGTATGAAAAATGATATGTGGCTTGGGCAGTCCCTGCGTCTTGTCAAGTGTAGATCCATGGTAGTTATGTGCAACGCACTTGGATATAATAACATGAGACAAGAAGACAAAAAAATAAATAAGCCAAGGAAGTGTGGCTGTCACAAAGAGGCATTTTATCCGCCGGTTCCTAATCAGGACAGACCTGAATATTCACATTTATAGCACAAGATCCAACAGGGAGGGCAGGAATGTAAAAGGCGCTTCATCTTGGTCAGGCTCTGTGGGGTGTTCTCACTGCAGCTGGTGGGCTCCCTCTTGCTTCTGATCTCCCCACCTGCAGGTGGTGGCACTGGTCTCTGACCTCCTGAAATAATCCTTTCGCTCTTCTCCCCCATTATTCCTGCTCCCTGTGGGCTGTCGACAGGAAGTTAGGGGGTGACACAAGGTCTCAGTAAAATATTTGATTAATCAGCTAAATAATGTTTGCTCCATGAGCCTTCTTTTTCAAAGAAGGTTTTCAAAAACGTGCTAATATATCTCTTCTGTTTTATTCAGAATGCAGCAGAAGTGTGTCTGAGGACAAGAGGGAGCCGTGGATAACTATGTACGCTGAAAGGCAAAGGACAATTCTGGGAGATGGAAAAGTGTTGAGGGGGCAGAGACAACAGTGGCATCAATAATGGGAGATGGAAACCCGTGGCTTGTGTTTCAGTCTCAAACTTACTTGCTTTTTCTCCAGTAACTTTACTATGGAATATGTGCAGCAGAAGATGTGAGAGGGGAAACACTTGATTTTTTTTTTCTCGTGGACTGGGAACAAATGTTCAGATTTTTGTGTTTGCTTTTAGACCCAGATCTTCAGCCCTCTTCCGTGGGAAGTCAGAGTGAACTTAACTCTTCCCTGACTAGCTTTGTGGTCTTTTTTTTTCTAGTTTCCTGTATGGTATATGCCAAGTGGCAGAAAAAGTTTTTCTACATTGGGGCCCATTTAAGCCATTTGTCCACATACAGCATTCAGAGACACTTGTATTTTCTAGCCTAAAGTGGTAGACCTCAAAGCAGAAAGGCAAATCGAAGGAACTTAAGAACATCATGCTTGGTGAAGGGAGTCAGAAGCAGAAGGTGAAACATCGAATGGTCTCTCTGATATGAGAAACCCAGATCACAACTATCTCATGGAACTTAAAGTGAAAAACAAAATGAACCAGGGGGGTAGGGTGGGGAGGGAGGGAGGGGTGGGTAGGAAGAGGGACAAAAGGAGAGCGGGAAAGCCCTTGTCACTTTGACAAGATACGTATGTGCATAAAATGGTCAACTCCATTGTAAACCTTAAATTTTGCACTTATACATATCAATAAAATGGGGAAGAACAAAAAGCAAAAACAAAGCCAGGAGTATTGGCACCACCAAGGAACTTGCTAGAAATGCAAATTTTGAATCCACCAAAATTCACTGAACAAGTAACTCTGAAGAGGTGGACCAATGATTTTTAGTATAATAACCTCTCTCTGTGGTTATACCTGAAGTGAAAACCATTGGCCTCAAGATAGTTCTAAAAACTTGATGTGACTCTCAGTCACACGGGGGCAGTGTTTTAAAAATCATAAGGAAAATTCAGTCTTCCCCCATCAACACTGATTCCATAGGTTGGGATAAAGGTGGTAATCCATACCCTTCAAGCAGCTGCCCAGCTGACTCTACAAAGATGTTCTATGGGCTCCATTTATAGGAATGCCGACTACAAGACAGGCAGTAAGCCAGTAACTACAACATGCGTCATCCCCGTCTTCTGTCCACTTCTCCTTCCCCATTTCGTCAATCCTCCTTTCTCTTCATCAAGAAGCAGGAATTTTCATACTTGTTTGCCTTTACCACAACTCTTTTCTGCTTGATTCACTACCAAGCTTTGTCCCTGCCTATTAAGCTTGTATTTCTATTCGTATTTCAGGGGAAGTTTTCCTCAGGTCCCTCAGGAAGAGAAGGATTCTCTCTCTCTCTCTCTCTCTCTCTCTCATTCTCTCTCTCTCATTCTCTCTCTCTCATTCTCTCTCTCTGTTGTTCACAATGGTCTACCGTAATGAGTAAGGTCTATGGAAAGATCTGGGTTTACTCGCGCATTTATTATTTAACAGTTAACCTATGTGCTACTTTTCTCAATAAATTATGCTATGCCACATGAACATAATAATAAACAAAATGGATACAATTCCTGTCCTAATATGACTGATCTTATGGATTTGAATTGTAACTGCAGCATCTATTAGCTACGTGATCTTAGGCAAGTCACTTAGGACCCTTGGGTCTCAATGTCATCAGCTGTAAATTAATGGTGATCCCAACTTCACACAGCTGTGGCAAAGATTAAATAGTGCCAGTGTGATGCATATGACAGAATGCTGCTTACATAGTAGACCTTCAGTAAATGGTAGCTATTATATGATTTATCTCACTCCATTAAAATGATGTTAAGCATCTTCTCCCCCACTGGTCTGTGAAGTTCTTGGAGATCATTTATTCGCCTCTAAATTCCTGGTCATTATCACAGTGCCCACAATATAACTGGCATGTTATAATTCTTCTCTAAATGTTTCTGAATAAATAACCTGCACTCTGGCAGGAAAATTATGTTCCCTAATGTGAACCATTTTGCTCTTATCTATAAAAAAGGCAAAACTTCTCAGATGGACTTCAATGGTGATTTTTTTTATTGATGCTATTTAAGGCATGCACTGCTAGCAGGACATTTTCTCACATTGAACATTGCAAGATAAATTAAACAATTTCATCTAAGTAAGTGTTCTGTCGCAAAGTTTAACTAGATTTCATCCTTTCATTAGCTCTTCAAAACATAAAAAGAATTTCAGGAATCCATGTTTTAAAAAAATCTCCTTTTAAAAACCAGTAATATAAAGCAGTAAAGAGGCTTTGACCTTGAGTAAGATTACAGCTACTGGTCCTCAAATGGGACACGCCTCATTTGGGCAAAGTGTGTGTTCATTTTGTGCATATGCATATCACACACATTTGGGAAGAGGAAAATGAAAATTTAGGGGAATTATCTTTGAGAACATATGTATTTCTAATATTACAATTGATTCTAATAAGAAAAGCCGAGCTTATCCACAACGGTTCTTTGCTCTAGTGGTTCGCTTGAACCTGCAGCAAAATTGCTTAAAGGGGCTATTCACAGATTTCTGAGCCCTATAGTTTCAAAAAGTTTCTGATTCAGTGAATGTCCAGTGAGTCCTGGACACTTGTATTTTTAATACAAATTTCCAACTGACTCGGAACTGGGAAGAACACTTTGAGAAACATTTCTTTGGGAAAAAAAAAACTGTCTGAACGAGATGAGAGGAAGAGTGGTGTTCTGCTCTAAAAACAGAAATTCATAAAAGGTTACAAAATCATTTTTGAGTAAATAGAGTCTTTAATTAAAATGAATTGCACCCTTCAAACATACCTATAACCTTTTGTTTTACAAGATACCTTAAGTTGCCATTATCTCTTACATGTTATTTGTGTGTATCTTATCATTATCTTATGATATAGCTCACTTCTTAAAAAATGGTGGCATGGTTAATTCACGTTTATGTTGTGGCCTACACATAGTAAATCAAAGTGTTTGTTGCAATAAAATAACTTTAAAAGAAATGAATTATGCATCTTAATCTCTAGATTGGTACAGGTTTATTATGCAATCATAACTTAAGGTACAGTACTAATTTCAGTACGTAATTTCTTGGTTTTATTTTTTATCTGAAATGATTCACATATGTAAAGAGGACATCTCACCTGGCCTAGTGGCACAGGACTATAATCCCACTATTCTGGGAGGCTGAGGTAGGAGAATCTCGTGTTTGAGCCCACTGGAGCAATTTATCAACTTAGCTAGGTCCTGTTTCAAATTATAAAATCAAAATAGACTGAGGAAGGCCCTGAGCTTGATCCCAAGTAGCACAAACATGGACATCTAAATTTTGTGAAACTATAACTAAATGGCAATAAAAGATACTTAAAGAATATCTTATATAAAAATATGGCACATGGAATTTTTACAAATGAAGAAAACTTTTCACTGCATTTCAAATATATGCCTGATGGAACACTACATTCTGGAGGTACATAGTACAGTAATGCCAAGAGAATCCATTTATTGACTAGTTCTAGTGAACCAAGCATTATGCAAAATTCTTATTATGAATTATACTTATTCATTCATCATAGCATCCCAATTAGGTTGACATTATTAGCATCTTTGGGTTCAGTAATAAAAAAACCCATAAAACTAGCAAAGATTAATTTACCAAAAGTACAGAGCTAAGAAGTAGCAGAACCGTGACTTGGGTAAATGTTGCTCAACCACTCTCCAGTGCTCCATCCCTGAAGAGGGCATTAGCCTTCAGTCACATGCAAAGAAAACCAATTATTTTGCACTCTTTAAAACTGGGTAAAACATGATCCAATATACATAATCCCAACGTTGTAAGAGAGACCCCAAAGGAGAGCTCATTATTGGGTACAGATCAGGAAATTTCAAAGCTAGACATTGTCATTCATGAACTCACTAGATTTCTCTTGAACATCTGTTGTGTGAAACACTATAGCTCTGTGGATTCAGTGTTAAGCCAAGCGTGTCCATTGTTGAGTGGATGAGAAAGATAACAATTACATGCTAGCACAAATAATGAATAATTGTAAGGTGAATTAAAGGTGATGAGAGGAAAATAAAGGTCACCTAGAAAGCATGTGGGAAGAGGACTTAATCTAATTTGGGTGAGGCTGTGACCAGGGAAACCTTGAGAAGGTTGTATCAAAGTAAGATCTCATACATCAGCAGGAGGAAGTGAACAGAGGCAGAGATTTTAAGAAAATTCCCAAGATTATGATGATGTCATTAGAAAGACCTAAAAGCTTATAGTGTTATTGGAAAACAGGAAATGAAAAGAGAAAAACTGTGAAGGGAAATACTGCCACGACAGCAAAGGCAAGAGCACAATGGGCCTACAAACCGCGTTCAAGCCAAGATTAATGTGAGTGATTTGAAGTGGCAAGACTAGGTTTTGATTTTTAAAATATGATTCTGGCTACAAATAGAATGACTAGGTGGATAGTGCCAGTATCATTTTTGGAGGTCACTGTGGTCATCTCAAAAAAAAAAAAAAGGCAAAGGTTACTTGTCTTCGGACAACAATGGAAAAAAAAAAAAAAAAAGGAAAACTACAGAGATACTGAGAAAGTTAAGTGAGTGCATTGGGCCAAAAATATATATGGTAGTTGAAAGAAAAGGAAGAGGGGGAAAGACAGAGTCTAGACTTTTTGTCTGTGCAGCTGGCTGGTACCATTCACTAGGATAGAGTCACTTGAAGAACAAGGTCAAATGTTCCATTTGGGGTTTTTCAGTTTGAGTCGCATTGATACGTTCCAGGGGGGACCTTAATTAGGCAGTTGAGTATATTATGGGAGAGCTCAGGGCTGAAGACAAAAATGTTAGAGGCTTTGCTAACAAAGCCAGAAATTTAAATCAAGAGCATGTATGTGATCACCTAGGATGAAGAAACGGTGGAAAAATGATGGCATTTATTCATCCTTCTTTGGACCACTGGGCAGTGAATGAGAATCATAGTGTTTAATTGAAATTAGAGGACTAATCTAACCCTCCATGATATAGGTGGAGAACTAAAGCCCTGGCCATCGAATCCATGTGCTAGATCTCAAAAATAGAGTCAGGGCAGGAACACACATTTTCTGAGCTGTAGTTTAATCCCTTAATGTTATCAATGCTTTCCAAAAATGTAGTCCTAGGATTAGTAGTATCAGAATTATATACACACTTGTTAAAATGCAAATATTCAGGCCCCATACCAGATCTAATGAAACAGAAGCTCTGGGGTTATGTACCAGATGTCCTCGTATACTGTACTCATGCTCAGGTTTGAGAGTTTTCACTCTGTTTTCTGGCAGTCAGCAAAGTGGTGGGGTCACCCTCTGGGGTAAAGGGAGCAGAAACTAAAGTGGGCTGTTCTTGACTTGGTGCCAGAGGTGATTATATAAGCTAGACCCTCTTGAACTCAACAGAAGCTGTAGTGAACATTGCTACATGTGTTTTATAAAGCAACAATTGTGCATACCATTTTCTGTGCTTTGCATAAAGGGACAGACACTTGTGCCAAGCAAAATGACATTAACCGTCCAAGCTAAATAGGTAAAATGGCCTAAGACAAAGTGAGGCAAAAGTTGATTTGGTAGAACTTGACAGAGATGGCATTTTTAACCATCAATCTTTGCCTGATAGATATAAACAGCTATTTCCAAGACTCAAACACCCACACTCCCATCTTTAGAACAATGTTAACAATTCTGGGTGCTTGACAGATAAACCTCCGTTGGAAATTATCCTCCAGTCACGAGATTTAAAACTAAAGGTTTCTAGCGTTTTGCCGCTTTGAAATATGTAACCTTAACCAGATGTTTGAACCCTGGGTCTTGAAATTCAAATGAATTGTTCACTTGATGTGTTTGTTCAATTAAGAAACTCATCTTTAGTAAAGTAAAAAGGGTAAATTGATGTTTAATTTTCAAAAAACACAGACTGTTTTTCTACTTTACAACAGTCTATTGGCTAGAACTTTCTATTAACTATTACTTCTCTACTTCATAAATATAAGGATGCTGTGATTTTACTGATCATTTTACAAAGTAATAAAGGCACATCCATTTCTTGACCAACTTACACCTACTTATATAAGCCTACCTTATTTTTTTTTTGTAGGTGTGATTTACGTATTCATTTATACTGGATGAAGAGAAATGGTATCAGTAGCTTCTTTCTAACAATTTAAAGGACTTTGTGCAACTGATAACTGCTGAACTATCAGTTACTTACAACTCCATTGAAACCCATATGCTAGGGCTAGAGAAATAGTTTATTGGTTAAAGCATTTGTCTAACAAGCTCAAGGCCCTGTGTTCAATTTCCCAGCACCACATAAGCTGGGTAGGGAGGAGTACACCTGCAATTCCGGCACTCCAGAGGCTGAAGCAGGAGTGTTGCCATGTGTTTGAGGCCAGTCTGGGCTCCACAGTGAGTTTACGACCAGTCAGGACTACAGATTGAGACCCCATGTAAAAATTAAAATAAAATAATTTAAAATCTATACACTAAAATGCCCAAACTCTAGCATGCCTCCGGGAATATAAAAAGTGACCTTCCCAACTTCCATTAAAGCGCCTACCTGAAAATGTCCAGTGGTACTAGGAAATTTTACCATTTGTTCTACCCAACAGACAACGAATAGTAGGTCCTTAGCTACCCTTAGATCATCCACAAAAAATCATGTTGGCAATTTTAAGGATCTTCTAAGTAAAATCAGCTTAAAACTGTAAATACGTACCTCTTGCAACTCAGAAATGCCTGTCTCAAGGACTTAAGAGCCATTCCTTTGAAATGCGATCATCAAAAATGAACAGGATCCTGCCTCCCAGTCTCTATAGAAGAGCAGAATCCTAACTTCCACAGCTGCCAGCTAGTAGGCACAGCTGCCCGAATCCCATCCTCAGTGACCAGGCCTTTGTACTTTTCCACTTCTCTGACCCCACTGAGGCCCTGAACTCCTCCTCCCTCATTTTCCTTAAACACACCCAATTCAACTCTACACAAATTGGAATAGATCTCAGCTCCTCCTGCCAATAGGTACTGAATGAAATGTTTCCCAATTTTAACTAATATCCAGCTGTGTTTATCATTAACAATGTATATAATCTCACAGTGTTCTGATAAACAATCAAATACAACAAAATACATTGGCTTTGCTGTATCACCCAAATACTGAAATAGCTCTATCCCTTGCATATGACATAAATTCAAAGTATTTCTAAATTCACTTCCTTTCCATTATGCTACATAAAGGGACAAGGCGCCTATTTCAACCTGCAATAACATTCTATCACGGTAACATGATGACTGGCCCATAAATGGAAAGACGTATGTTTGCAATCACATTGCTCAAGAGTGCTAGTTCTGTGTATTTTGTATCCCTTTAATGAGAAAAAGAGCCATCCATTTTCTTTTGGATATAACCACTACTATCCAATGGAAATCATGGAAATATAGGCAATTCTACTGTACAGTAAGAGGCTATTTGTTTTAATTTTCTACATTTCCCCTTCTTCTTATACATATTATTTTTACTGTAAAACAAAGCATCATATTAAAAGAAAATTACCTGCTCAAATTGGGAGGATGTTTTGTATATTTTACCAAAACACTTTCCAATACTCAATGAAGTAAAATAATGAGGGGCTGGAGGAATGGCACAGTGGTTAAAGTTCTTCCCTAGCAAGTACAAGGTCCTCAGTTTGATGCCCCACCACATAAAGCTGGGCGTGGTGGCACATGCCTATAATCCCAGCACTCGGGAGGCTGAGGTAGGAGGATTTCCAAGAGTCCAAGTCTAGCCTGGGCTATATAGTGAGTTCAGCACCAGCCTGGGCTACAGAGTGAGATCCTTCTAAAAAAAAAAAAAAAAGAGAGAAAGAAACAACTTGATTACAAAATTAATAGAAACTTTCTTTGTAAAGGCTTCTTATAATGCCTAGATAAGGGCTGAACAGAGAAATAGGAAAAAATATGTTAAAAGTTTATATTTTCCTTTACATGACTCTAATGTAAAATAAATATGTGATCTCTTTAATGCATTTGGTTTGCACAACAAAATCATGAAATAAATACAGTAATCTGAACTATTTTATCATTATTATTATCATTATTATCATCATCGTCATCATTGTGGTACTGGGAATTAATCCCAGGGCCTTCACACTGAGCTACACCCTCAGCCCAAATTTTTAGTCTTTTTATTTTGAGAGAGTATCTTACTAGTTAATAAGACGCTCAAGCTGTGCTCAAACTTCTGATCTTCCTACCTCAGCCTCCCAGAGTACTGAGATTATAGGCTTGTACCTGGGTAAATTTAAGTATTACTTAAAAAATTATATCCCAAATAGCAAGTCAATCAATTGGTATTTACATTCTGCTGATAAATGCAAAGCACGAAGTCTCTGAACATAGCCTTTTATGGTTATGTTTTCAAAATAACTGCATCATTCAAAACTACTAAATTGCCTGTAAAACCCAAATTGCTTGAAAATTAGTTCTTGAGAAATTTTCACGATGCCTTTAAACTCCGAGTGTCAAATTCACACTATGGATAGACGGTATTTATCATTCTTTAGCACATACCTTTTATGAAAGGAAAATATGTTTAAGAAAGAAAAAAATGAAAATAGGTGCTCAGGGTTAAAAATATTTCTACTTATAACCTGTGTATCCTCTCTTTATGTAAAGTTCTGAAACTTACCAATTAGGGAGACAAAAGATACAAAAAATACTTTACGATGACCAAAACCTTATGACCAAGAATCAAGCATAGAGTCTAGAAGGAACAAGTTCAAACCAAAACTCTGTAAAATACCTCACTCGATCATTGTTATAGTTAATCTTACCTCAGGAACCCACAAAGCTTTAGCAACTTTGCCAAAATAATTAAATACTAACAGACAATACAATTTGCTATGCATATTTCAATGAAGCATAGTTTTCTCTTTTCCATGCTAAAATTCACATTTCACTTTTGAAATCAGTGCATCAGCTATAAATTTAGTTTGGGAACTTTTTTCAGTGACACTCATTACACTGCAAATAAAAGCACACATGCTGAAAAGTATCAAAGTATATCCTTCAACAGTGATTTGTTAGGCTGCTCTAAACAGCAAACTTGCATTCAATCAATAAAATTTACAAAGTTACCTACTAAAAGTACATTGTGTGATGAAATAACAATGCCAGAAAAGTAGTTCCCCCTACTTGATACCTTTTATGATGGGAATCTATTGCTGGCCAGGTTGACAGAAGAGTATGAGGGACGTCTTCTCCCAAATGCTCCATGGGTAGAAAACTACAAGCCTACCATTTAACACCAGCCTTTCCCTCACATAAAGACGGTCATAACTATTGAACAGAAAGAAACTCAAAACTCAAATACACCAATGAGAAAAGCGAAATTGAAGAGTTCTTCTTTCTGATTCATCATATCCTGGAAGCAATCGAAAATTTGCTCAATCTAAGTTTTAATTAAACGTAAGTACAATATTCTGGGGATGTTACTTCCAAGTGTATTTACTTTGATTTTGAAGTCCTCCTGTCTGAATCATTTTTAAAAAGTAGGTTTCAGCAAATGGTTCCAATGACAAATAGCTAGTAGCTGTTGCCCCGTACTTTTATTTTCTAAGGTTGGCTAGATTATCTAAAGGAGCAACCTTTTTCCTATCCTTTCTCCCTCAGGCTTTAGTTGTTCTCCTTTCTCTGTGGTTTCAGGGACATCTCAGTCAGAGAAGTCTGCACTAATATGATGTCTGTGGAGCGCTCCAATACAAGAGCAAAGACACGGAAGGCTGACACAGAGGCTTTGGCCATTTGCTTTGTCGCTCAAAACGTCATCAACTAGTGAAGAAATAAGAACACACTGTGACGTTTGCTGCACGCACTTTTGGATGTAGAGATCAAATGCACGTTTTTCAGAAGCTGTAGAAATTATAATCATCACTACCGTCATCAATACTCACACTATCATCAACAGGTGACATCTGTTATTTTTCTATGTGCTCTATTCACATATGTTTTTTTCTGTATAAATCCTCACGAGTTCCATCTAAGAGCAAATATATTTAAACATAAATTAGGTCATGTCACTCCCTTGTTAAAAGCTCAATTGTTTGTTTTTTAGACTATTTAAAAAAACTCTACTGTCCATATGCAGAAGAATGAAACTTGACCATTATCTCTCATCCAGTAGTACAGTCTATTCAAAATAGATCAAACACTCAAATTTAAACCCTGAAACTATAAAACTTTAAAACATTTACATAGGCAATAATTTTTGGATATGACCCTCAAAGCACAGGACATGAAAAACAATTTAGATAAATGGCAAAGAAAAAAAGCTTTTGCCCAGTAAAGGATCAATCAACGTAATAAGTAAACAATCTACAATATGGAACAAAATATTAGCCAATTGTTTATCTAATGGAAGGTCAATATTCAGAATACATGAGAAACTCAAACACTTAACACCAAAAAAACAAGTAACCCAATAAAAAATTGGCAGATAATCTGAATACCAAAGAGGAAATACAAATGCCAACAGATACATGAAAAATTCTCAATATTGTTAGCTATCAGAGATATGCAAATGAAAACTACGAGATATCATGTCACCCTAGATAGAATGTCTATTATAACAAAAAGCAAATGTCAAGGATGTGGAAAAAGAACTATCATACATTGTTCATGGAAATGTCAAATAATACAGCCATTACGAAGAGTTCTCAAAAAAATTAATGAGATCTACTATATGATCCAGCTATTCTACATATGTATGTATGTATGTATGTATATATATACACACATATGTGTGTGCGCACGCTCCAGAGGAAGTTATATAAGCATACCAAAGAGATACCACTTTGCATACCCATATTTATTTGACATTATTTATAGTAGTTAAGATAAGAAATTAACTTAGGTGCTCAACTAGGGATAAATGGGATTACACACACACACACACACACAGCACACATACACACTACATATGATTATATATAATTCAGCCATAAGGAAGAATCAAATATTGCTATTTGCAGCCAATTGGATGGAGCTGGAAGTAGACTACATTCAGCAAAATAAGCCAGACAGAAAGACAAATATTGCATGCTTTATCTTACATGTGGAAACAAAAAATTCTGCCTTAATGATTAATAGAGCAGATGAAGAATAAAAGAGGTACCATAACACAGTCAGGTAGAAGAAATATATTCTGGTCTTCCAGAGCATAAAGACATGCCTGCAGATCTCATTAATCTAGGACACTAAGGATCTACAAGAGAGGAGCACAAAGGTTTCAGAAATAAATAAATAAGAAGGAAATGGTAAGCACCCTGATTTCAGCAGTCCATGGTCTATGCACCGAATCCATTAGTGTGCAAAATTAACACACGTCAATAAAACAACAAAATACACATTTAAAAATCAAAATAATTTACCATATCCTAAAAGACTAGCCATCAGGTGGCTCCCACTAGATCCTCCATCTAACCCCTGGGTGTCCAGCCCCTTCCACAACTATGCTCCACTCATGGTTCTTCTCGACACACCAAGGTGACTATGGGATGCCGTGTTCTCTGCTCCTTTTTGTCTGGAATGTTCTACACATGGCTGCCTCCTTCTCAGTATTCAGGTTCCTTCTCAAATGTCAATTTCTCCGGGATCCTTTCTCTGGCTTCTCTGTCTGCTTTTATCTTTTATCTTGCATATTAGTTACACCCTACCGCACTGCCTACTTATGTTTTCTTATAGGATTTATCAATCCTGAAAAATACAATTTTTATATCTCATTCATTAGTGTATAAGATTCTTGAGGACAAGTACTTTTTCTTCTTGACCCATTAGTATAATTCACAGCTACAATTTTATCTGGCATATAAGATGTAGTCAATCTTGATTGAACAAAACTAATAGCGCTTTGAGACAGGTAAGAGTTCCCTTTATATGTTTTTTCAGATATTAAATTAAAAAAACAGAATTTCAGAAAGGATATATGACAGTATCGTGGTCATACACTAATTAGAAGAGCCAGACTTGGAAATCAAGCCTCTATGCCTACGTATCTAAGCCAAATGAATTTGAGCGCATCATGGTGCAGCGAAGGTTTTCAAGGTCAAGTATGGGACATCCTGATCTGATTATTACATTGGAATACATGGATGCCATCTGGTATTACTCGGATGATTTTTTAGTGCTGAAGACGGATGTCTCTACTGCTGAAGAGAAAACCCTTAAAAACCAGGAAATTTCAAGGAAATTGATTCTTCTGTTCTACTGCTGTTGTCTGAGGCCACATTCTCTTGTTATTACTATGTATCTTATGAAAAACACGTGTGTTTTTGATGAATGAAGTAATTTACGGGTCATACTGTGCATAATAACTCCCTACATTGCACGTCAGAAGTCCTTAGCTCGAAGCCTTGATTTTCCGTACATTATTTGGATGGCATGGAAATCTAACTCTCAATTTCCTCATTTTACAGTAAGGAAAAGCATCCCTGTCATATAAACTTCAAGGGGCTGAAAGATCAAGGGAGATCATAACTATAAAAGCACATTTTAGGTGCCAAAAGAATATAAAAATGGAAGTGCCTATCACTGCCACTTAGGAATTAAGGCTTTATCTATAGGTGTTCAGAAAGCATACTTAATGAGTAAACAGGTGAATGGTGACTTCATGAAAGGCTGTAAAGCCGAATAGATGGAATGCTTATCTTAAGGTCGATCTGTGTTTGTTTTACAGTTTGGATTAGGTAACATGCTGCATAACTGGGTGGGTCAGTAGCAGAAATGTCACTCTAAAAAAGTGCAAGGAAGCAACTTTCCATCATGGTCAAATTACTTCAGATGCCTTGAATTCATGAATAAAACACTCCATCAATTTTATGCATCTCAAGCACTTCTCACACATTTACATTCACAACATCCAAGTGAGGTAGGGAAGGAGGAATATTTCATTTTTCTTATTTGGTGAAACGAGGATAATGAGGCACAAGGAGGTTAACGATAGATTTGAAGTTAATGCAATCAGTCAGCAGCAGAATCATAGTTAGAATTTAGGTTCCCTGAATCCTCTTTTCAAGGCTCTATGTTAACTATGTCTCATTGTTGGAGGGATTTAATTCAGTCATGTAGATACACATGCTCACAACAATTTCTTTATGTCAAAGGAATCTTGCCAGTAATTCAACCTCTGAGACATTGATTAGGTGGACCTAGGCTGAAGATACTAGACTCAGTGCTTATTCAAGTCATTTCTTGAGCAAAAATCTGTCCCTTTCCCTTTGCATTATGAATTTTCTCATTTTACACAATTAAATGAATCAGATTCATTGAATACTCTTTGGGGAAATTAATATATCATATGTAAAAAAACTAATTTTTCCTTTTGGTTATATAGCTAGAAAATTGGGAAATAGATGATAAAGGTAGTAGATGGTGAAATGCTCCACAAATCGGTTTTGTAGAAAGAAGGTAAGATTTTTAAGATAATCTTCTCATTTTTTTTCTGCCTCTTTGGCCACTCACTCCTTCCTATTCTGTTTTGCTGTTTTCTCTCCTCTTTTGATTTTCATCTTAGTGTTGGAGCCCTTAGACCTTTTCTCATCTAGAGCTATATCACTGTTTGGTGAGATTATCTATTTCCACGGCTTTATATGTTATCTTATGCCAACAACTTCCAAATTCAAATGTCCAACCTGGATCTTTATTTTTTAACTCTAAACCCCTATATTTGTTTGGCTGTCCAATAACTCTAGTGAATCTAATAGAGATCCGAACTTGATGTGCTCCTTCAACACACACTATCAACTCATTCCACCTAAAGTAGTTGCCCTCTCAGTCAAAGGTAACTCTATCCTTTTTCAGTTGATCAGAACATGATTCATGATTCTCTTTTTCTCCCATAGTCTTGATCCAATCTACCAAGAAATTCTTGTTGGCTTTACCTTGAAATTCACTTAAAATATGACTCCTGTCTACTATTCTTGTATGAACTACTGCTATTTTTTACTGAGATTACCGTAAGAGCCTTTTAACTAACTCTTTGTTTGGAGTGCCTCCAGAATAATTCTTTAAAAAATTGTCATCTGGGTATGGTGGCACATTCCTGTAATCTAAGCACTTGGGTGCCAGAGGCAGGAGAACTGCCATGAGTTCAAGGCCCTCCTAGACTGTATAGTGAATTCAGAACCAACCTGGTCTACAGAGAGAGATCCTGTCTCAAAACAAACAAACAAACAAACAAACAAACGAAAAACCCACAGCACAACACAAAGGTCAGATCCTCCATATGAAATATTACATTGGCTCCCATCTCCTTCTGAAGAAAGGATAAAGTCTCTACAATGGCCACTGATGTCCATGATGATCTCATTAACATTCTGTCCCATGTCTTTCTCATTCATAATTCTCTTGTCACAATGCAGCTAAACTTATGGGCAGATCAACTGCAGAATAGGAATTGTATATTTATGGTTCCATCAGGCCTGAATAATATGCCCTGAGATACTGCAGAGATTCATTTTCTACCTCATCCAGATCTGTATTGAAACATCATTTTCTCCGTGAGGTCTACCTTGACGTTCCACTTCCAAGCTGGACTGCATTCCAGCAAGACACAATCCTCAGTTGCTCTCACGCTTTTTATTTTCCAACAGCACTCATCTCAATTTAACATCCTACAAAATGCCCTTGTGTTTACGGTGTGCAATTCACTGTCAGACACTCCACAGAACTCAGCGAGTGTTGGCCATTTCTGTTTTGCTCACGGATGCAGTACAAATATCTAGACTAGCACGGCACATGGTGAAGAACCAACAAATATCTGGGGAAATAACATCAAGAAATCTTGGCTGCCCCATTTCTAGCATTAGTTTTCGTACAAAGAACTAGGCAGAGAGATGACAGAAGCGTGAACATGTACAGTGAGGGGAAAATAAGGGAGGATCGCGAAATACAGGTGGCAACAATGGTGAACAAGCTCCAGGAGAAGCTAAACACATCAGGCTTTTCTACTGGGGATAAAGCACAACGGCAGAATATAAACAAGGAGACACGTGTGGAGCATGAACATGGACTTTTACCATTTCAATTATATTAAAAGAAATTATTTGTTTAATGTGATAGGGTTTTAAATGTTGGCTAAATTATCAATCTGATTTTCCTTTGATTGTTGTCCTAGTATTTAGTATGCCAGTGTCTAGAGCACTCATCATGACTCCATGGAACCCGCATATTACATTATTTCAAAGAACCACTGGCTATTTAATAGCAATCAGAGGTAATTATGCCAGAAAACTTAATAAAAAGAGAAAAATCCTTATAAATAAATGGAGATGAATTTATGAACAAAACATTGAGAAAATAGAATACATTTGAGAGAATGGTACAAGTAAAAAGAAAAGGGATCCTCATAGAGGAAAAAATTGTCAGTCACTGATGTAAACTGGCTGGATACAAACAGTGAGTTATAGTGACTATAAGTGCTTATGAAGGGAACCTATTAGCCTGTCTATGAAATACGTTGTTGCATCAAGAATCCATTTTGACGCATACTTTTGGCATACATTATACAAAAGAATTACAAAGGAAAGGTATTTTCACAAATGCAAAACCTGCATTTTTTTAAACTTTTGAGAAATATTGTCAAGATAGTCTAAACCTTAAAATCAACAAAGATTCTGGAATTACTTAATTTACATCCATGTTTCAAAAAAACCCCAATACCTTAGGCTATTTAAGCTAGGGTGTGTTTATATGTATGAATTTTCAAAGTACCAGTCCACTAGTTCTACCAGTTATAGCAGCAAAAAAAAAAAAAAACCTTTGTGGAAATTCTGAGAAATTAAATGTTATCTACATGCAAATATATGAAAATGATTCCTTTCCTAAAACAGTAGCAAAACATATGTTTGACGAAATTATGCCTTGGAAGAATAAATGACATTCTCATAATCAGTCCAGTAAGTTGCTTATTTTTATTTACATGTGTGCTTTATTAGCTATTTAAACGTGCTTCATACAAAATGCAAAATTAAATTTGCTGAATATTTTAGATTAGCTCAAATATGCAACTTTAATTTTCTACTAAAATCCACCTATTTAATATTAATGAATGCCTAATTTGCAGTTAGCATTATTATATACAAACTGTACAAATCAAGCTCGATAGAAACTAATTATTAAAACTAAACTTCATTCATTAATATCCTGGACAGCGTATTTTAATTAGGACATTGATCGTGATTGACATGATAAGACTATGTAGAATTCATAGTGTTAGAAATACTTGATCTCATAAATCATTAAAATTTTTTATCTAAATAAATTAAATATTACACTTACAGGAAAATGTGAAACTTATTAATGTTTATTAGAAATTTTGGTATTTAACTTGTCATAGCTGAAAATACCTGGAAGCCAAAGTAATATTTAGCAAAAATCTATGTAAACTATCCCTTAAAACTCAGATGCCTAGGTTTTACGTACGTCTTTTTTTGATAGCGGGGTTACTGGGGATTGAACCCAGGACCTTGAAATGCACCCTCAGCTTCTTTTATTCTTTATTTTGAGACGGGGTCTTGCTAAGTTGCCCAGGCTGTGGTCAAACATGTGCTTCTCTGGCTTCAGGCTACTGAAGTTCTGAGATTACAGGTGTGTACTACCATGCCTGACTGGATATGACTTTTTAACATTTGGATATTTTTGTTGGAATGACATTTTCATTCTAAGCACTCTCAATCTGTCCCATATGGTACACCCAGGCCTTCAAATATGATACCCACTGAGCAAAGGAAAATTGAATCCACTTATACTAGCATAATAACTCTGTTGTCACTACCTATTACCTAGGCAATTGGTCACACTCTCTTCTCTCCTTAGGTTCCTTTCATTAAGGCATATGGTCTTTCCTACAGAACATTCCATTCCTGGCAGTTGAGGTCAAAACACACACATCCAAGTAGAAAAATAATGCAAATTACAAGGAAAAGTGAACAAGCAGCAGAGATTGAGAGACCCCCCGGAAAGGTTAGACAAGAGACCCCCAAAAGGTTGTGAATTGGGCATGGCACAGCCTACTACTGAAAAGAAAAACTGGATCAGCATTTTGTGAGAACTAAATTGATTTAAAAAATTAACCATTCCATGACACCCAATATCTAACACAACTATCTACACTTCTTTTAATGCCAGTTAAACATAGTGCTCTATAATTTACAGCATGCCTTGTAAGCAAACATAGCAAAGAAAAAAATTAATGTATGCTAAACTCATTTAGAATACTGAGTTAAACTATAGAAGATTAATCTTGAAAATCCACATCTTGGAATTGCTACTCTCACTAATCCCCCCCACCTTATTCGTGTGGTTCATTGGCAGCAAACCAAATATTTGCTGCTCCTTTACCAAAACAAAATTGCTGAGAATTTGGGGAGCTGGAACTTAAATTACAAGCACAGAGAAACTCCTTCATAAGTACTAAACCTATTTGAATTATACAGAAATGTGAGTGTTGAATAATTGTGATGTAGAAAACTCCACAAACCGAAAGGTGAAATTATCAGGAATTAAATAATAAAATGTACTTTCCAGAGTAGAGCTGGCAAAGTCAAAGAAAAAAAAAAGAAAAAGTTGTATTCAGTTGAAACTATATATATATTTTGGTATCTGGGTTCCTGGAGAAACAGTACAAGACTGTATTGGAACTGTCCGTGGTGCTACATGCTACCTTAGGTCCAGCCTTAAGTCTGTAGGATACCAAATTCATGAAAAGTCTTTAGATTATACCCTAACTTACAACATCGTTTGCTATATGGCTCAAATGTCAACCCTGTTGTTGGGAATCTCCCAATATGTGATTGCTTAACATAATCTATACTCCTAACTTTGTCTACTTCGTGTCCCCTTATGACAGCTATTTCTAATGTCCTGGATGATAGCACTACATATTCTGAATTGGTAGATCTTGGTGGGGCCTGGTATCTGTACTCATGAGGGACTAAAATCCTGCTTAGACCTTAATCTTCCCAAGTTGCCTATATCAATTCTGAACTTCTAACAGTGGTGATTCTATTTTCAACAAGCTGTTTAATTAGACCTCACATGTGACATTTGGGATCATTTCACTGAAGGTTTGTTGATCACTTTACTTCACCTTACAATTTTCCCATGTCTGTTTTTTCCTTTCATGCATAATCTATCTTACTCAAAACTTTCATAGCATGTTTGTAGTTATATAATCCTTGACTTAGTTCAATAACTGTATTGAAACAACTCATTTAACATATTTAAGTCATTCCTTACTCACTTATACACTATAATTGTTAATATCTAGCTCTATGCACATTTTGAGGATACAATAAGATAGGTTTTCAAAGTCACCTAGCCTAGTTTCTCACGCTACAATGTGAGCCTACTGCATGTCAGTTCTGTTCTTCTTTCTCTAAATGTCTTTTAAATTTCTATCATTTGTTACCTTATTTTTTCTAATTAATTCATGTTTCTATCATATGTTCACCACACCAGCCTTTAAGAATCTTGACTAACAGAAAATAGCCATTGCATACAATATGCAGTGAGTGTCAGGACGCATATAGAACACTATACCTCTCTTAGCCAAAAGGGCTCATCTACTGAATGGCACGGATAAGATTCTGAACCCAGTTCACATTAGGTTTTACCCTTCACAATGGCATTTGCCAAATATCTAACATGCAGACTAATAGCTACCAAAGTCTTTGTTTTCTTACTATTTGGGAGCAAATACCTTGAATATATTCTACTTTCCCAAATCACTCTCATCATCAACCCACTGAAAGAACAGCCACATGCAGTGACACACAGTGTACACGTCAGCTTTCCCACTGCTCAGACCAAACACCTGTTGACTGTAAATTAAAGGAAGGAAAGTTCATTTTGGCTCAGGGACCCAGAGGTTTCAGTTCATAGTTGGCTATCTCCAAGGCAGAAGCATGATGGCAGAAGGACGTAGTAAAGAAAAACAGCTCAACTCATGGCATCAGGAAAGCAAAGACAGAGGAACAGCCTGAGCTGAAGGGACCTGGGACCAGAAATAATCTCCAAGTTCATGCCTCTAGGATTTACCCAGACACATGCAGAAGTGTGCTTTACTAATTCATGCACCGGAGGGTCTCAAAGCTATCAGATTAGCCATTGCAATTACTAAATGACTGGCTTAGGATGTTAAAATAAGTGTTTTTTTTTTTTTAATCAAAAGAGCTAACACAGCTCCAAAACTGTAATATCTGCTCTCTTCGGAGTGTATTAGTGGAAAATCCAAGTCCACCATTCATTCTCATACTTTTTCACATTTTCTAGAAGAGAACTAAGGAGGAAAGGCATGTGCTTCCTTTTAGGGTGATGGCTGAGCTAGAAGATTTACATCCACTTTGCTACACCAGCCCAATCTTAACTATTCGCATTTGTGGCTACTTTTTAAAAATAATCTTTTACGGTTTTTTGACAATACTGTTGAGGATCTGAATGTTTCCATGTGATCAAGTATCATAGAACAATAAATAAAGGCTTACCATAAATGAGAAGATGTAAAACCTGCTGGAATACAAATAAAATCTGTCATTCAGTTATTTGCTTTGGGCCAGGGGCCACTGTGGAGAGCTGGTGATGTGTATATAAGCAGAAACTGTTTCTTGCAACTCATTCTGAATCAATGACTATCTCCTGACAAAAAATTAAATATTTTTAGATTCCTGCAGAAATTTGGCCTACATTTAAGAGACAGGAAAAAAAAGTAAAAGAACAGGAGAGAAAGGAAATGAATCTGGTGGTGTTTTTCCTAATTGGAATGTTCCATTCATTTATATCAGGAGCAGAGCATATAGGTTGTTAGGTTAACAAGTCTTGAGAAGTCTACTTTCCTCACGAGGCTGAAGAAGATACAAATGAATTTGGCCTGTGCACATGAACAAGACTAAAGTTATTTTTGTCCCTATTTTTATCTTCTGCTTACATGTTAGTCCTATATATCTGTCAATATTTAGTAACTAATCTCAAATTATGACTGAAATTGCAGGAGATTTAAGGAAATAGTTTGAATTTAGCACAATACAAATTAACATGAAGCCATAATGCATATCTGGAAATTTGTGCGTCCTCTTAAAATGAGTTGTTCCAAAGTTGGTTAACTGAAGCGATTCACTGAGGTGAATTATAACACACTGATTTTTAAATGGTCCTGCCATATCTGCCTTGCTAAAGTTTTAGAAGATTACACCACAAGAATAAATCACTGACAAATTGTTGAAAAAGGATCATATGAAATTCATCAAAGCTGGAGTAAAACTAGTTTCAACAGTAAAATTTTAGTAAAATTTAGCTAACAAGCAGCAACATTTTAAAGTTTGTGTTGATCTACTTTTTGTTAGCACAATGTGCTGGACAGATATTTTTCTAAATTATATTGGTTATCAAAGAAAAACACGAACCAGGCATTTTCACCACCAAATTCATCTGTAGCTGCAAGATAATTGTTTTCACTCTTGAACAAATTTACAATAATCATGGTTAGAGATATTCCTCTGTATGGAAAATGCATTAAGTTCTGGTCACATCATTGCTGAGCACACTACTGGCTATGTAACATTTAATGCCACTAAATCGCCCACACTGAGCCGGGATGGAACTTAACAGTTCTCCTATCTCAACCTTCCAGAGGGCTGGAATCACAAGTCTGTGCTGCTGTGACTAGCTAGTCCTATTCTTAAGAGCAGTGTTTAATCCAGGCTCAGTGGTGCAATTTTGTAATGCCAGTACTTTGAGAGGCTGAGACAGGAAGGTTGCAAACTTGAGCCCAGCCTTGGTCAATTTGGTGATTTGGCAAGGGCCTATCTCAAAATTAAAAACAAAAGTGGGCTGCAGATGTAGCTCAATGTGACACACAAACCTGAGTATCACAAAAGAAGAATACTTTTTTAAAATGATATTCATGTAAAAAATTCAGAAGTCAACACACAAGCAAACACACATACATACACCCACACATGAGATCTAGCATAATTTCTCAAATATTGACAAATAGGTATTCTACCTGCCTCATAGAAATGACAAGCCTTAAGATTTCTTGCGAGGATGGCAAGGTAATATCAACACAGAACAAAGAAGAATGACACAATGAATGAGAACTAGCCTTCCTAGATTTAGTTTCTTCTAATACATATTGAACACTGACTGTATCCTGTAAAATGGGATAATGATGCAAAATTCACAAGGTACCATCTTTGTATACCACAACTGGAGACTCAGAAAACAAGGAGGTAGAAAATAAAGTTCTACGGAGAACACAATCAAGGAACCAGGCTACAGGATAATGTTAGAGAATACTGCGTGTGGAAAAGAGAGTCCTAGCCCAAGCCCTGTCCTTGTAGAAGGAGGATCACCCACCCAAATCCTGACGTGACACAGAACAGAGACAACAGCACAGGAGAATGTCTGCTCCAGGGAGACACTCACAAACTGTGTAGCTTCCCCCATCAAGAGAGATTTGCAGACTCTCCTTTTGTTTGGATATTCTTGAAAGGTTACACAGGAAAGAATCCATCCTCCCTCATCTTTCACTGCCCTTCCATCTTCTTACTGACAAAAAGAGAAGCTCTGACAAAAAAAGTTTTAAATGTGGTTCTTTGACTTGGAATTGCTGGGTGCACTTGGGAAATTCATCTACACTATCCACCTCGCAGAAAAGTTGAAAAGATTAAGCAAAGCAATGGCTAAGAATATGCACTGAGTATCATTCTTTCATCACTGATCCAAGTCATTATTGTTAAAGAGAAAATCTGATTCTTCCACAATGATATGGGACAATTCTTATTCTTTGCAAAAAGAAAGACAAATAGCTTTACAGTCCTTTAACTTACACAGAGCTGGGTATGAATTTCAGGCAGTTTATTTCTGTGTGGCCTAGGGAAAGTTACTTAATTTGTGACCCTAGGGATCCTCATGAATACTTTAAAGATCGAAATTTGTGGATGACTTTTAGAATAAACCAGTGCACATTAATAACCTATCAAAGTGGCTGGCGTAAGGAATAATTGTTATCGTACCCATCAAAACCTGTACCATCACCATCATCATCTAAAAATATATTCTTTGTGGACTCTGAACTAACCTAGAATCTTAGGTCCTCATGTGAGCTTTGCATTTCATCTTACACTCTCCAAATCACCTTTCATCCAACGTGATTTTTTTCAAGTCTTCCAGGTATAGCACCTTTTGTTCTATCTCCAGATTTGTCCATATCCAGAATCTTTTTCATTTCCTCTTCACTGGGCCTACACATATTCTATAGGCCCATCAGACACAAAGTCTAGGGTTGTGTCCGTGTCTTGTTACTTTGTTGAATCCTTAGCACCTACACAAGATGCATTATTAGAGAGGCTCAATATAAATTTACTGAATATGATTAAATGTCATGGCTGAATTTAGCCACTCCACATTAATCTTTTCTTAACTACATACAACTCTACAGGAATATATTACCCTGCATTCCCATAAGAATCTTTGATTTAAGTACTCATTTTGAAAAATCTTCCAATACCACTGTGCCATGTCTTTCTAGTACAGCTCATTCTCAGGGAGCAGGAGGTTAGAAGCATGAAGGCGTGTGCACTTGTCAGCCACGCAATCGATCCTGCACGTTAAACCAACACAATGCAAATAACAATGACTAATTGTATGTTGTAGGTTGCCAGAGTCTCTCAGTACAGCTAACAGTACAGAATATCCTCATAGGCTACACCCACTAGCTACTGAAGAATATCATTCACTAATTGGTCACT
Organism: Ctenodactylus gundi; assembly: GCA_004027205.1. Classification (NCBI taxonomy): domain Eukaryota; kingdom Metazoa; phylum Chordata; class Mammalia; order Rodentia; family Ctenodactylidae; genus Ctenodactylus; species Ctenodactylus gundi. The sequence goes on along the minus strand of PVKB01000729.1, from coordinate 487,879 downwards.
GAGTATAAGTCAATACTTATATTTTTCACATGATTATGACTTCCAGGAAAATGCCCATAGTGCTGAGTACCTAATGAAAAAGTAACATGTGCTTCTCTGCCACAAATTTCAGGTAAATAATTCACCTAATCCACTTCTACTCTTTATTAAAATATAGCATTTGAGGTCACAATGTTCTCTGGAAATCTAGAAATTCCTAAGGCAAAAATCTAGGTGACACAATTACAGAGATGCTGCAACTGATTTCCCTCAAGCACAGTTCTGTTGCCATAGAATCATCTCCAATCTGCCACCTTTAAAGTTGTGCTGTTCTCCATTCCAATTATACGGATTCTCACTCAGATTTTAGTAGAAGAATTTCAACTATTAGACATAGGTCGATTCTTTCTGGATGCTTTGATGGGAATGGTTTGGATTTCCCCGTTACTTTTCCTATTAAAAAAGAGTATCAAAAGCTTGCTTATTGTGGAGATGTCCTCAAAGTAGTATTTCTGGTGAAGTAATTTAAAATGTAATTAAATACAAGTTTCTTCTAATTCAATTTTATTACCAGCACATAAGAATAATAAGTGTGAATGCTATTTGAAAGTCAGAACTCATCCTATTATCTCCGATTATAAACAGAAAGAGAAAAGACTACAATAGCAAAGCTCTTTGGTAAAAGAAAAAGTGCAGAGGATAATAATAAATAAAACCACTATGTTGAAATCATCTATTCAGCCAGGCAGGGGCATGTTGGCCTTTCAAAATAAAATCAACATTTCAAAATCCATCTTCTTCTAAAAGAATATGATAATAAATGAAAAATGAAATCTTTACTATCTGAAAACATGATGGGGACATACAAGTGACAAAGATTTATGATTGGAGATAGTTATAGATATATCCATATTTCATGTCAATTGTTTAAAAGTAAGTCCCTGTTAGGATGTTCCTAGAAGTGTTTTTGCTACTGTGAATCACACACAATTTTCATAATTTGTTGGTCAGAACAGAAAAGACACACAAAAAATACTATGAATAGTGGCAACAGGTGGGCACTGAGGCGTCCACTCTTTTTGCCTCCAACTGGTGCTAAATTTAGTGACTCATGGAATCTCTTGAAAAAAAAAGTTCCAAAAAGTCGGAAAGGGAAGATGTTTAAGTTTAGCACAGCACAGTCCTTGTATCAACAAATGGCTCAGAATACGTCCCGCTCTTTTGCACTGTGAGGAAACTATGTTAATATATATTGGCATTCACAGAAAGAATAACTTCACCCCAACCTTGTATTTCTTCAGTTTCTAAGATGATAGTGATTTTCCTATAGATTAAAAATCACAAAAAGAAAATGCTGCCACTTCTTTTGTAGTTGTATTATCTCTATGTGAATGTACATTTACCGTTTAGATAATATATAGATTACTTTCAAAGTAAAATCCCAAAATGAATTCAAACACACGAGAGTAGGAACAAGCTACTATACTATCTTGAGAGTCACAAAGGGAAATGTTCGCATAACATGATTATAATTTAACTCTAGTCCCAAAGGTATTATTCTCCTATTATTTTTCTTTACCAAGTGCTGTGATTTACTGGGAAGGTTATAAAAGCAATTCATCAGTCTATTGATTAGCCATACTAATTTTTTATTGAAAGACACATGAAATTTATAAAATGGGAAAAATAAAAATAGTAATCTCACAGACTATGGAAAAATCAAACGAAACAACTTACGAATGCTTTATTAGTTACAAATAGCTGCACATTACTCTCATATTATGAATCTATTGGTTAAGACATTCCTTCCCCGTGTGCATAGGTAGCGTTCATTTTTTTTTTTTAAATTCTCAAGGCGGGCTTTGTTTTTAAAGCACAAATTAACAAAAGTTTCTTTTGCAGTTCTACTATTCATAAAATAAGTTCATGATATTAATTGGATAGATGGATAAATTTGAAGGAGGGACAGAGGGAAAAAAGAGAGGAGAGAGGAGAGAGGTGACAGGACAGGACAGGAGAGGGCAGGAGAAGAGGGCACAGGACAGGGTAACTGGATAGATGAAAGGAGGGATGGACAGGCACACACATATAGAACTAGAAGGATTACATGAATAGACATGATTTTTTGGTAAATTATTTAACTTCTCTTTCTTCAGTTTTATTGTACAGAATATAGAACGACAATAGTATTCACTTTAAAGATTACTGTAAGCACAAAGCTAGCCTTGGTTCCCCATAAGAGTTCATTAAGTGTTAATTTTTCCACTATACTTGTTACTTGGCTCCTTAAAAATTTGTCCTCCATGACTATGTAGTTTTATGAACGGAATAAACACAGTGTTATAGTGAGGGCTATTGCTTGTTCAGCACTCGCCCCTCTGTGTGTAAGCATCAGTGTTTTATCCATCACAAGCCATGTAACTATGGAAGTAACTCTACATGATCTATGTGGGCCTCAGTTTCCCCATGATGGTGGCAGGTACACTTCAAAGAATTGCTATGAAGATTAGATAAAACACTGAATGAAGGTGATAAGGCACAATGTAAGCCAAATTAAAGTAGCTAGCATTATTGTTAATGGCATTATTACTATTATTCTGTCATTTCTTATCAGCCTTATGATGGCCACCTTCATCTATCTAGCTTTATAACACCCGCTCATTCTATTTCGTTCTACCATCTAAACTGGACACACACACCTATCTTATTTTTATGTGGCATACATGATACTAGAAACTTAAAAAAAATGGAAGTCAATAGGGACAGATGGATGCTGAAAAAAATGTAGGGTTTCCTTCTTTTTCCCATTATGTACAACTTAAATTTTCTCTGTAAATAGGTCATTAAACTCAACTTATTTCAACACAAAAATGTGCTATTTTCAAATAACATTATATTATTACTTATAATGATGTTTAGAGTTCAACATAAATGACCAGCTTTGCATAAACTGATGTAAGCCAAGAATTATTGCCCCTTTTCAGAACTTATTATGTAAATCTGTAAACATATGGAAAATGAAACTGCACAGTGCTACTCTTCATCTACGTACACCCCCTTCAGTAATTGTCAATGAAAGGCAGTCTTATTCCTTCTGTATCCCACCATGCTCCATTTGCACCATACATATCCTTGTATTTTACAAAAGATTCTGGGTAATTCTCCTTTTGATGTTTGGAAAACCAGATTAATGAGCTTTAGAGTGTAGACGTAAAATGCCTCCAAAACTCTCATGTGTTTGGAAAGTGACTAGACTGCAGGGATATTATACTCATCAGGAATTTATTCATGGATGATTTCAGTAGCTGAATGTGCTGTGACCAGGTGTGAACCAGCTGGAGGTGAGTCACACATGGGGTACAACCCTAAACCCTGCCGTGAGATGAGCAGTTATCCTGTTCCAGACCCTTCCACCATCACTTTAGGCCTTAGAATCATCAGCTGACCCATGGAGTGAATCCCATAAAATGTGAGCTAAATCCTGTAGCACACCAGAGACATATTGTTGTGAGAATCAGTGACTGTCTACGCCCCCCTTTTTCAGAGTTTGACTCTTTTCCTTGATGTCTGTTACTCCTCTTTCCACCCTGTCACTCATGTTGGGACATTTTCATGCAATTATGTTTGTGAATTTCATAAGAGGGATGTCCATATATGGTCAGTCTTCGTGTTTGGTCCATTTCTTCCATTTCCCTGAGCATTACTGACTCAATCTGGCCCCATTTTCATTTAAATGTCACATATCTGTCTTTCTTTATGGCTTCATAATACTCCATTGTATAGGCACTACATCTTATTTAACTATTCCTCTATTGATGGGCAAGTAGGTTGTTTCCAGGATTTGGGTAACAGGATACATACATGCACAAAGTACCCAAGCTGAATGTAACCATTGTATATTTCATATATATATATATATATATATATATATATATATACTAACAAAATGAAGAAAAAAATGTGAATCAAAATAAAATACTAATTCCTGAAATTGTAGGAAACAGGCATGTTGTCCAAGCAATGGGCAAAGTGGTTAAGACCATGAGTTAGAAATGTCAATGTTGTTGCTTGAAAATCAGTCTCCCAATATTGTTGTTTCATTCTTATTTTGTTAGAGGTAACTTATTTATAGTATAGGTAATATGCAGCAAAAATTATATGTTTACCAAATTATATATGCCTTTCGGAGATTAGTTAAAATGTTTGATAGCACTATTTACATAGATAAACTGATATGTGGCTTTAAAAAGTACAAAATGAGGAATAGAATAACTCAGCAGTACAAGGAACATGATAGTGTGTGTGTGTATATATATATATAAAATACATGTGCATGTATTTGGCATATATATGAGAAAGGTGTGTGTACATATATATGTATATGAATATATATATAAACATACAGAAAATATCTGAAAATTATAAAAGAAAATGTTAATTACAGTTTCCAATTAAGGCTTAGAATTTCTAGTATGTTTAGATTTTCATGCTAATATATTGTCTGAGTAACAAAGGTAGCTCTGTCGTATAAGTATCTGGTTTTGAATTCTCACTTTGCCACTTCTTATAAACTGTAGAGACACAGAAAATTTTACTAAAATTTTTTGTACCTCTATTTCCTCATTTTAATATGGAATTAGTAGTGTTGTCTACCTCAGTTTTTTAAAAAAACTAAATAAACCAATAAATGCAAATAACATAGATACATGCATGTTAGATGTTTTTATATGACACATTTTTAAATAACCAAAATATTTTAAAGACTGTAAACATTGGAAAAATAATATTTACAAACATATTTTGAGAATTAATTTTAAATTAAATATATGTTATTAATTGATAATGTCTTAAAAGTGTTCATATCATATTGAGCAGATCTATTAGGAATATAAATAAACATAAGATATACCTATCTCAATTCAGGAAAAACTTGTGAAGCAACCTACCAAAAATAGATATTTTCTTTTGTTTAATCCAGAATATCCTCACCCTTTGATGAAAAGAATTATGTAAAAATGATATGATAATTCTTCTATACTACAGCAGGTACAGAAATTCATGAAGAAACTTTTATAAGATACAGTGTGAATTATTTTTTATGGAAATAAAAGTTAAATGTAGCTTTAAGCAGAGTATTTTGAAATAAACTTCATGTAAACTTGTGGTGATAACTTACACTCATTGGAATGCTTCTGAAGTCCTCTTTTCAAAAGCTAATAACTTCTCTAAAATAAGTCAAATCATGCAATTTGATGAATATAAATTGCAGCAATTTTACCTCTGCTAAAATAGTTTCCGAGCATTCTAAGATGAGTAGCTCACTTGGCTACTGTCTTCCCACTGAATACTTTGATGTGATTACAATACTAAAGTGACAAATTGATATGTGTTTTATTTTATGTTACTTCTTTAATAAAAAGGAGTCCTTAATTCTTAGCAAGAACCACAAAATATGCAATTAGCCAAAGTCAACTATGGCTAAATACGTTTCAGGCAAAACGTCATTCATCTTAGTTAAATTGATCTGCTGAGCGCAGCAGAAATGTCTCCAGTGTTTCCTCCTGATGAGTCAAGGCAAAAGCGATACACAGAGCCAACAGTGAGAGCCATCGGATGGGGCATCAATTAATTACTCCCGGGTTTCAAGTTTCAATGTTTACAACAATAGCCCTTGTTCTTTGCACAGGAAATCGACTCTTCTATTTATTTAACATTAACAGAAACTATTTATGTGATATTCTCAAAATTCAATAACCAGAAAATAATATAATATTTAATGAGCAGGATTCTTAGAGATTATTTGCATTATTTCATTACTTCTGATATTCACTCTATTAGGTTGGTAGCATGAATGTGACAATTTTACATATGAAGCAACTTTCAGTAAGTACAATATTCTGACCATTACATAAATATAATACAACTAAAATAAATACATGATAGGTATGTGTTGACAAAAGGTGGACTAATGAGAAACAAGACCCCACCAGTTAAAGACAGGACTTAAAAGAACACAACTCGGTCTCATATTGGCCACTTATTGAGACTTTGAATATTTTTTCGATAAAGTTTCTTTTATAAAGGTTTCCTAAAGGGAGATTCTGAGAGGCAGCTTCGTACAGGCAGGAGTGGTAACACAGGCCATGATCGCAGGAAACAGCACTAAGGCAGTTGAAAAGTGAGATTGGGAGGAAAAGCAGATAACCACATGCATGGCATGAAAATCCAGAGTGGGGGTACAGTTCACTCCTCTGAATTTCTCAATGGGGGGCAATAAAGTATTTGCACCTCTGAAATCAACAGTTATTGATTAGGGGCTTTCCACAAACAGAATGTGAATTCTAGGACACCTGTCGTTTTTCTTTTGCACAGCCCAAGCAGCTCGGGCAGTCTGAGGGCCGCCACCTAAAGAGCGGTGCAGGGGCTGCCCATGGGGAACAAATGCCTACGGAAAGTAGGTTCAGTGGATGTGAAGCAATATGAATGGGTCCCCACAACACCAACCACTGTGCTTCTTTTTTTAAGAATAGAAATTCCATGGATGGTTATTGTATGCATTAAAAACCTTTGCTTGGGCCCTAGAATAGAACAACACTCAGTGACAATTTTCCATCATCATGGGAAGTAACACTGTGAGAGCTGAGCACAGTGCCCAGCACACAAGAACTTAAAAGACAGTCGCCATTTTTTTCCTGTTGCCATCACTGGTGCTAGGCTACTGCTGCCCCATTGGACTTCAGAATCTATACAACGCCTCTAGATACCTGGTGTGACCTACTGAATGCACATCAGAGCGCCCAAGAGGAGGCAGCATCCTCACCAACTCTGCTCCTATTATGGTGCTGGGCATGGATCTCAAAAGACTGGAACAAAGTGCAATGCCTATTAAATGCAAGATGCTTTATTTATTGATAACAAGGAAGAAGAATCGCAGGAGAAAGAACATTTCTGACAATTCTTTCATGATCTCTTCAGATTGGTGTGTCTTTCAAGGTTACTGATAAAAACAGTCAGCGTCTTCTGCCACCAAGAATGCAGCAGCCCGTGCTTTAATCATAAAGGATAAATAATGTCACCCCCCAGAAAACAGGTAAAAGAAGGGTCGGTAAAGTGAACTATACCAGGTCTAACCTAGCTTGCTCCAGCTCTTCAACCTTAGATAAAAACTTGGGCTTAAATGAAAATGGATGGAGATTAAATACTACCTCGATGTTAATATTATATTAGAAGAGGGAAGGGGAAAACAGAGAATCTAACTTGTTCCACCAGCAAATATGACTACTGCACTTTATTTCTGAGAACAAAAACATACCAAGACAAAGTGTAAGGTTAAATTGGAGTAGTTAGAATAGCTGGACAGAAGGTACACTGTTGTTTAAAACAATATTTTGAATACACGAAATCAAAATTAAAAAACGTTAGACAATGTAAGAAAACAAATGCGCTTCTCTACCCACCTTGACAAATTCAGAGCATACATGAACAGCCAAGAAAGTGACAAGGTGACTTCCATTTTCTGAAGGGGAAGAGAGGGCTTTGGAGTTGATCCAGCTTCCCAGTTACACATCTGCATGAGGAACAGATGATGGGTCCACCTCCTCGTCTTTCTATTACCTCTGAAGGTGAAGGATGTGATTAGGGTTTAATACCAAGGTGACAGTCATCAGGAAGTTTCTCCTGTTGTCTCATTTGCAGGTCACATTTCTTATAGGGATTATTGCATAGAAAGGCCATGAAACGTGACTACTCCTTCCGGTACACTTCACGAGACCTCCTTGCTACAAAATGTCTGTGACTACTCATGGCAGAACTAAGCCCTGAAGGCCTCTTATGCTATTCATTTCTACAGCCTAACCATTATTCCAAATGCAGACACACTCATTGGCAGATATTACAGAGATACTCACAGCACGCCACTGAATCCAGGATTATTTTTTGCTGCTAGTCATTATTTATTGTGGCCTTACCTCTATTTTATTGTCTATCGTTGGGTTTTCATTATTGTGAGCACAACAGCATTCCTAGTCTCAAGAAGGCAACATTCATGAGATCAGAAATTTTATGAAATTATTTTCTCTATAGTCCTAAAAAAGTGAATGCCAATTCTGCACTAACATATTCTCTATTAATTTCTTCTTTATGTCTTGGAGGCGATCTAGCCTGCACATGAGGATAAACACTCTTATATTCATGGATGTATGAGTGAACACACAAACACGCATATGCTGAGCACAATGTTAAATTCAGTTTTCCAAAATATTCTAGCTCATTTAACCAGAAAAGCAAAACTATTTCCTCTGTGATTTACTAAAGTTTTCTTTAGGATGCCTACTTCATGCGGGGCACCATGCGGCATTTCTTAAAGGCAGCAAATGTGTGCCTTTTGACAGTAGAAAACTTAGGAGTTGATATTTTAAATATAGGGTGGTTGCGTAAGTCTGGTGGGTTCATATATTGTAAAATCAGTAATTTCTTTTTATAAAAACTCCACTACTAAAAAGTTGTCCTCTTCATCTGAACACAAGGATGTTGCATGGGTGTGTGGCATTGGACAGTTCCCAAGGCATCCCGACATACGAAGCACTCAGGGATTTCACTAGGTTTGCAGAGCGTAAAAGCCAGAATGCAAATGTTCCCAAATCTATATTTATCTCTCGACTTATATTTTTAAATAACACACACGCGAGCACACACACGCACACACACGCACACACACGCACACACACACACACACACAGACACACACACACACATATTTATATTTTTAACTTCAAACAGAAGTATGCCCTGCCCTTTCTTTTGCTGATAATAAATGTGTAGTTAGCACAGTCTCCACAGAATAAAAGTGCTCTTGGACATTTAAGATCACAATAAATGTTGCTATTTAAAAAGCAGAGAAACCCATGGATTTTTGAAGTTGTAAAACCAAGGGTAAAAGAATAGCTAAAGAATTCTTAAATATTCTGGGCAGAATTTACAAGTAATATCTTGAGAAAATCCAAATGTCTCTGGCACAATCAAATATAGAAAATAGTTCCAAAAACCATCCCACAATGTTTTGGGACTTAATCTTTAGGTAAGACATTAAATACAAATATGTTTTATATGCTCACTTTGAATACATGACATTTCTTTTTTCTTTCCACAGAATACAAAGAAATAATATCATGATTTTAAGATACAGTCATTTGTGAGTGTGAAATTGTTTCTTTTTCTGATGATAAAAGTTATATTCACTCTCTAAACATTCTTATCAGGTGAGTCCCTAAATGTGTTTTGGTGAAACAAAAGATTCCATCTGATGTCTCTATTAGTTTAGTTACTTCAGTTGAGAGTAAGATGCATGTAGGAAGAGAGTGCTAACAGAATACTGCTATACTTTTTATTCACATTATTTTATAGCTTTCTTTTGTAAAAGCTGTAAATTCTTGTTGGAGTTGTTTTTATTAAGGAGTATCTGGTTATTAAATAAGCACTCGCAGGAACATTTTAAAATATTATTTTTAGCCAGATCTTGGGTACCTTCCACATGCAATGCAAACATTCCAGTATTGCAGAGAATGTATAAGGGTACTCAAATTTGAAATAGTGCAGAGATTGATGGCTCCTCAGCTATAAATCTTTTTTAAAACACCAAAATCTCAGCCAAAATCTTGGTCACACAAAATAAGAGGAGCTTTAAAGAAAGAGGACAAAAACACACCACGATCCACATTACTACAATATTCTGGTTTGTGAAAGAACAGCATATAATATGTTTTAATTAAATCTTCGGTGATTTGATATTTGTTTTCGGAACTTTACAAGCAAGAGTATCCTAAGGAATTCGGTGCTTTCCTCACAAGACCAAAGCAACAGTGCATGAAATTGAACTTAAAAAGAGCCACCATTCTGTGTGACTTCTTGGCTGACACAATTTAGATATTTATAGCTTTACGAATGGGCCACTGGAGAAGAACTTGAAGCTTTCTCTAGCCAGGAAGGATTAATGAATGTGTGCACCTGGTAATTACACCACTCCATCTTCCTGAAAGCCCGCACGCTACCTCCATGGCAGAAACTATAATGAAAATGCATTGAAAAATATCAACCTGCAATTCCACAATTTAATCTAAATAATAAAACTTGGTATCTTTTCTCCCCACACATTCCAGATGTGATAACAACATTGACAGCATTTAAATTTAAACATTGAAACTGAATGTCAGTCTATTATTGAGCATACTTCATTTCCCAAGTAAACCTTGTGAGAAAAAAATGAGGTTATAAATATAGCAAAAAAAAAAAAAACAATTTACAACATTCAAATGTACAACTGACAGCCCCTAACTGTTTCTACTTTATTAACACAACATACATTATAAATAATGCCTTTGCTTCAAAGCATAAGAATTTGCAATGATCAAAACAAAATTTCGAAGTGTAAAGGTACCTTCCACATCCAGTTGCCTGTTCTGGCTATCTGTTCTTAACTCTTCCTGAAAGCAAAGGCTCATGGAATAACTTTTTCAAATAGAAATAAAAGAGAAATCTTTCTATTTGACTAACAACACGTTAATCATAAAATTAATAATGAGGTATACAACGCCATAGTGTCCAACTCAAATAATGTGTCACAAAAAATTTACATCTTAAAACTTGAACAAATCAAACTTTTGACAATGTGATTTCTTTTCTCAGATAAAATGCAACGTAGAGGTTCAAACTGGTGTTTCTTGGTGTGGTGGCACAAAGAAATTTGGTATTAAAGAAGGCAGCAATGCATATATAAACTGGGAAGCCTGCTTAAAAAAAAATCAAGGTGCTCTAAGCAAAGCCAGGTTTTATGATAAAGTTTCCTGCTACTCACACTGAATTTTAATGACTGCTTTAGTAAAGAAGGAAGATAGAAAATTTAATGCAAGCACTGATACTAAAAGTTAATTACCACCTTAACACACAGGCACCAAGATCTCCCTAGCAGGAGTCTCTTAAAAACACCTTTAAAAGCAGAAGAGGGCACGAGCTTTGGGGGAAAAAATTGCCTGTTACTGTTAAACTCTATTGTTCCCTGATGGAATAAGGAAGAAAGAAATGTTCCAGGGGAGGGAAGTGGATATAAATTGCCCCCCTTTAGAGGAGCCGAACAAATTGGTTGTTAGAAGGAGACTTCAAAAGCTGGTTGACCAGAGAGGCTGAAAGACCTTACGGATTTGGGCTACTTGCCCTTACTGCTGTTTTTATTTTTTCCAGCATCCCCTACAATGAAATGCTTTAACTTCAGAGAATTAACGGAAGGATGCAATTCTGAATGCTGTAATCCCCAGCCCTTTATTCTGCCTCTAACTAGCTATTACAATATCACTTAATCCGGACCTCAGCCTTCCAAGTACAAAAGCATCTCCTCCCACCTACTGCTCTCACGCTCCGGCATCAGAATAGAAGACTTCCACAGGGGCTGCCAGACCCACGGAAGAGCACTTTTCTCTCAACAGATGTCTTCCGGCTTTCAGGCACGCACCCTCAGGCACACTTGCTTACCTTAATAAGGTGTGCAAAAACCTCTTCCGGTCCCCACAGATGATTTTAGTTCAGAACAGCCAGCAATGCCTCCGCACAAAGCTTTGCCATTGCTGGTGTGAAGAGAAAGCGCTGCCGGGATGCTGAATGGCACATCAGCCAACTTTGTGTGTAGCAAAGGCTCTAAAGAAATCCTGGGCCGAAGCTCTGCTGGATCATGGATTGGACTCAATTCCACTCCCCGCACAGTCTGCATTATCCAAAGGAGAGAGCCTCTGAAGGCACTAACAGCATGTTTATCCACACCAAGGCATCTTTCCTTCTTTTTGAATAACTTTTTGAATTATTGCGGCGAACCAGAGACCTGAGACTTAAAGGGAGGTCCTTCCTTGTGAGGTCCCTGAGAGATCTCAGACACCCGTTACAGAACTGTAGCCCCCCCACCCAGGCCAGGGTTGGCCCCTGATGGGCTATTTACCTGGCCATCGAATATTAAATTGATCACAGGTATGTATTAGAGTTTGCAAAATTATTTACATACTGTGACGAAACTAAAAATGATTTCATTAAAACCACTCATACAGCACTTGAGTTTGTTGAAAGCAATATATATTATTCGTTTATCACCCTAGCAATTCCTACTGTAATAGTCTATTATAATGATCCATTTCTCACCAAATGAACAACAAACGTTGTCATTTTTTACTTTTTATCAGCTGTACATGTACATCTCTACACTCACTGGCCCTCAAGAGTTATTCATCTAAACGTTATACTATTGCTAGATTAAATAAGAGGCTCCTCATTCCTCACAAAAGTTGTATTTCTTCTACCACAATTTATCCATAAAGTTCATACACGTTTCTTTTTGTCATTGAACTCCGGGCTTTTACACTTAGCTACGTTATCAGCCTATGTTATAGCTTTGATTTTGAAACAGTGTCCCCAAGTCACTAAACTGCCCAGGCTGGGCTTGGACATACAATCTTCCTGCCTCAGTTTCTCAGAGTGATGGTGATTAGGGGATTGTGCAGATACACACCTGGAAGCAACCTCTGGCAAGTGGCTTTGTAGGCACAGGTGTGTGCAAAGAAGGACAGCCAAGAAGCCTATCTAATTTGTAAGATGATGTCCCTCATGGATCAGGCTTTATTGTGCTGTTTATGACAATATCTACAGATTATGATGTGATTGCTTAATAAGAGGAGTAATTAAGTGCGCCCAAAACAAAACAGGAAGTTAATAATCTGGGCCGTGCTGAGATGTTTATGTACCACAGCTGACTAGTGTATTCTCTACTACCTATGATTCCACCGGAGAATCTTGGAAGGACTCCTCAGCTCATACACACAAACACAGTACTGCACAAATCCTCCAGAAAACCTACTTACACCTGTAGCTTCACTGCTCTGAACTACTTCCATACCAAGTGTTCAATAAATACTTGACAGATGACCTGATTCGTGATAAATAAAGGAGGTATGCTGTAATATTTGTATCTCCAAGACTGCCACAGTGGGCATATGATTTTACAGGAGTTGCTACCTGAACTGTCATATCATCTCAATCTACTTATTTTTCTCTAAAACATCCTGTACGGTTGCTTTATGGATAGATTAAATATGATAAATCCTGATGGTTGATGTGCAATTTCAGTACCATCTCTGCAATGCTGTATCTAGTCATGTCATTCAGCTTAGCAGGTGCAGATATATGCCAGTTCACTCTTTTTCCTGACTCCTTAACTAAAGATTTTACAATAGAAGTGGCTATAGGAGCCTTTTCTGTGTAAATTATCAATGTAATTTGTAAATGGACATCCTTCCCCTTTGAGCAGCTCACAGGCAGCCAGGTCTCAATTGAAGGTGGATCAGTCTTTTTCTTGGCTAATACTGTGGGCTGTTCTACAGAGGTTATCAGAGACTCCTTGGCCAAATGCAAATCCAACATTTTGAACGGCAAGAGGATCAGCGCACAGCACCTAAACATTGTTCATCCTGCTGTTCATATTTTTATGCCTCGGGAAACCTGAAAAGGAAGATGAACTAGAACTGAGAGGAAACTGTACTTTCTAAGGTGTATATCATTATTTAGATTTTTGGCATATTCATCTCTCTCAGCTATATTATAAAATAGTGTAGAGAAGTGGCTGATTTCGGTGTGGTGGAAGCCAAAGATACAAGAAAGTTTTGGCTGGATGGCACACGAGCTGTTTGACCTTGCATAAGTCACTTAAACTTCCTGGCTTCAATGTCCACATCTACAAATGGAGCTAGGAATACCTCAGCAGGGGGTGAGGACTGAATAGATATCCAAGCAATGCTACTCGAAATTTAATATGACTTGAAACACCTGGGGATCCTCTTTAAAATGGACTGTCTATTTCACAAGGTCTAGAGTGTTGCATTTTCAGGAAGCTCCAAGTACTACTGATGCTATTGCTCCTGGTTCCCACATTGGGTTGGAAGTATCAGTGGAAAACACTGTTACTCTTCCAAATGCTAGTGAACTTGTGTCTAATTGCCATTTTTATTTAGAGCAAGTTTTTTCTAATTATCTGGTTAACCATTACGCGATGTTTATGTTATGGTAGGTACTACTAAGGACATGAGGAGCTGGAAGAATGGCTCAGAGTTTGAAGCACTTGCCTAGCAAGCACTATGTCAAGGACTAAGTACCCGAGTTTGATTCCACAGCACTATATATACCAGGTGTGGTGGCGGACGCCTGTAATCGAGCACTCGGGGGGCTGAGACAGGAGGATTTCCATGAGTTCAAGGCCAGCCTGGGCCCCATAGTGATTTCAAGACCAGCCTGGGCTGCAGAAAGACCCTGTCTCAAAAAAAAAAAGGACATGGGAAATTATAAATGTAAAAAAGATATTCCTGTCTTCAGAAAACTTTCAATCTATGTGATAATCAGTATCTTTTATCACCACCAATAGTTTGAATGCTAAGGATTAAAATGGCCTATGCTTTATACACAGTTTACTCTTTGTATTAACATAATTTACCATTCTATTGTCTTTATTACTATAACTTTCCAATTCTAGAAAAATCTTTCCCCAGAAAATAACTTCATTGCTCATTAAATTAACTTTCCCAAAGTTTCACCAGCTCCTTGATGTAAAGGATCAATATAATTTATACCCAAACAATCTTAAAACCTATTAGATTAAAATATTACCACCATGTTTCTAACAAATCTAAGCAATAACTTCATGATACTGGTCAAATCCCTTGTCCTTACATTAGAAGATCTATCATAAGCCAAACTTTAAATTATCCATTAAGTCCAACCTCACTGCTCTACTTGTGAAATTATCCAACATCTGTCGAGATGGTGGTCACCCTTACAATAGTAAATGTAAACACAGACTCGACTCATGGAAAGGTTGTGTTGGTAATATTTGGTAAGCTGACTTTCCACATATAAAAATATACATGTGAATTAAACTTACGTCACATGAGACAAACAGTGCCATTATACGGTGAACTAGCGGACTCTAGCCTCTTTAGTTATCATCATAAATATACAAATGCGATCAGTGTGCTTCTCTTTGCAAACCATGTGTCTTTGTCATTTTCTGATTTCTGAGATATAATATCCAGCAGTTGCAACTCAAGGATAGTGAGGTTTATTAAGGTCACTTTTCAGAGTTCTCAGTCTATCCACGGTTGGCCGGCAACGGTCACATGGCAGAAGGGAATGGCAGTAAACAACTGGTCATGATAATGTAAGAAGAAAAATCATGGATGGAAGAGAAAGTGGGGCAAGAGTATACTTTGCCAGGTCATATCCTCAATAATCCACTTCTCCTGACCAGGCCATACCTCCTAATAGCACATGAAGTCCACACATAATCGATAACATCCAAATACATGTGGAATTTGAGGGGCATTCCAGATCCAAGCCACAACATTCTGCCCCAATCCCCAAAAGACTCACATTCACTGCTTTATGTGAAATGGATTTAGTCTACCTCTAAGAGTTGAAAAAAAATCAACATTTCTAGCAATAGGAAAAATGTTCAAGTCCACTTGAACTTTTAGTTTGAGTGTCAGGTTTCTTCTGACTCTCAATGCAAATTCTTAGCTGTGAGCACCTGTGATAAATCAAAGAAAAGTTAATTGTTTCTGACATACAATAACATAGGATAAATATTTCCATCCGAAAAGGGAGAGAGAAGAGGATAGAAAGCAATCAGAACAAATAAAGAGTGAAACTCAGCAGGGCAAATGTTAATCTGGCAGCTTAATGTCCAGCACTAGGTTCAAGCTGTGGTGGTACCAGCTCAAGGGCTTCGGGTGTTTCTGCCCCAGTGTCATTGGCTCTGGCTGCAATCTCCACGACGTTTCTTTTGGGCTGGCACTGCTCATGTAGCCAGTGGCCTATTTCTGAAACAATTCATGTTTCTGGCATGTCCAGATTTCTCGAGTATGCAGTGCACTTTTGGCTTCCCTTTCAAAGTTCCATGCATTGCCCTCCCCAGGGGCACATGGCCTGGCTTCCAATGTCTTCTGTTATATGGATGGAAGCATTTACGACACTAGAACTATTGCATCCTGAGTGCTTGTGAAACTGGTATCACATGGATGAATGCCAAGGACTGCCACTGACTCAAGCAGTATTATGGCCCCCTTTGACCATGGCCTCAGTGGCCTCAGAGTTCTTGCAGAACTCTGGAAGGATGAATTCTAGCGAACACTTCCCTCTGCAACTGTACAGAATTGCCCTGCGAACTCTCTTCACAGAGAAAATATTTTGCTTTTGCACTCTTAAATTGGTAAAGGGTGGGGTCTTGCTAATTCTTGAGTTGCCCTTAAGGCATCTGTCCTATAGTGTTGATGCCAAGTACTTGGCTTGTCTTTGATACTTATCTCTTTAACAACCACGATCTTTTTTTTTTTTTTTTTTTGGCACGGTTGTGAACATTTTCTTTCTGGCAAGACTGGGTACTTTTTACATCTTTTTGTTCTGCTAGCTTTTTCCTGCTTTTCAGTGTAAAAGCTGATAAAAGCTACAAGTAAGGTCCACATGAAAGCTTAAACACTGGGCTGCCTTAAAATTTCTTCCACCCGATTAATTAGTAACAAATTATAGAAATGATCCTTGAAAATGTAGTCTTTCCACCAGATTAATTAGTACACTGTCCTTAATCTCAGTTTTTGGCAAAGTCTCAGGACATGGGCAAAATGTTGCCACAGGTTTTTGCCAGAGCATAGCATGCACAGTTTCCAGATTAATTACCAATAATGTCCTCATTCCCATCTAAAACTTCTTGAGCCTGGCATTTGTCTTCCACTCTTCTTTCAAAATTTTGGTCTTCTGATTTCTGACCAGCATTTCCCATCAAGTGTGGCTCACAGCATTATAAGGGCTCTTTCACCAGCATCTCTAAACCTTTCTAAACTTCCTCCACAAACCAGTTCCAAAAACTTCTAACTACAGTGTAAGGTAAAGTCACAGCAATAACCTCACCTCTTTGGTATAAATTTCTCCTTCAGTCACTTCCTCACCACTGGGACACAATTCCTGACATCCACAACTTAAGGGACAAAAAAAAAATTATTTTAGCTCACATTTCAGAGGTTTCAGTCCACTGATGGTCAGCTGGTAATGGCAGCATTGCAGAAGGCACTTGTGAAGAACAGCTGCTAATGATGTCACAAGATGAAGAACTGGGGGAACGGGAAGATTCCAGGGCGACAGCCAGCATATACTTCCAGACCACATACTCAGTTATCTGTCAACCTCAGGGATCTGCCTCTGTGATCACGCTCTACCTACTAATAGCACACGAAATCCATAAAGAATCCACAATATCCAAACACACAAGACTATTAGCGGACCATCCCGGATCCAAATCATATCACGTAGCTTCACAATAAAGGCACTATATTCCACCCCCCATTCAATTATTTAGGCATTGTATTGGTATCACTATTGACTTTGATGACACATATGACAGCTTCATGCTTCAATGCTGCACTGGAAACATACAAGAATGATGCTAGCCTGGGGGTGGGGGGATACGATACTGAGCTAAAACTTAAAAGAGGTCAAGAATTAGAGAAAATCTAGCATTCAAATACTAAAAGATCAGGGCATTTTTAGAGAAAAGTATGATTTGTAGCAAATCACATTTTGGAAGAATCGTGAGGAACAAATTTGGAGTACATTCATAAAACGATAGTTGCTTTTATGTCACTTTAAGCAGGCCATGTTATTATAACTCAAAGTATAGTCTACAGACAAGAATCATGGTTATAACCCTCAGCAGTCATTAGAAATGTTGAATCTCAGGCATGCCCTAGACAAAGTGACTCAGACCCAATATTAACAGGACTTCTAAGTGATGGTCATGCACATCAGAGTTTGAGAAGTATTGCTCAAAATAATAACCTGGGGCCTACAGTAATCTATTCGAATATTTAAAGCAGAAAAGTGACGTGATTAAATTTGCACTTCAGAAAAAATTAACTCTGTATCCATTCATTCCTTCAAGATATATATGCCAGGCATTGACCTAGTAGCTGGGAATTCAGCACTATTTTGAGTGGATTAGATGAATATTCCTATTCGGTATTCATTCAACAAACATTTATTGCATGCCAACTTTGATTTCACCTCTCCAAAAGCTTGATGGTTATGTTTTTAATGCAGTCAACTTTTGTTCACCAGAACAAATAATTGTTGAGAATCTTCTAACACACTGTACTCAGAACTGCTTAACACTATCAGACTGTTGGCTCAAACATGAAAGGATTTGTTGATGTAGCTTTATAGAATTTTTATTGCACTGATATTTGCTGTATGGGAACTTGACCCAGAGTACAAGTTGTAGCACAAAATACCAATCAATATTGGTTTTAAAAATGAACAATATGAGATTTACAGCTTATAAATCTAAACTTCAATATTAGAGATGATAAGATCAACACCATACTTCTGCTAACATATGCAGAGGATCATCTTTTGGCGACTGAAAGGGAAAACAATAAGTTCTAAGTATGCAGCAGTTATGTATTTTTAATAATAGTCAATCCCTTATCTCGATGCACAAGGACTTGGAGGAGGTCCGGAAAGCTAGCTAGCCTATTCCATGCATGTTTTATTCTGGCTTCTGAGGCAAACATTCAAAGAGAAGTGGCAAATGTGCTACCAGTTTTATGTCAGCCATTCTGGTTGCTCTGATTACCTGTGATCTATCAGGCTAGAAAAGTAATTACTCTGATTAAATATAAAGCCACCATGTCCCTAACTCCACTCCTTTGTAGTTGCAGAAATGGCAAATATGGTCCAGGAGTCTGACTCTTGAATAGCAGAGTATAACTTGAAGATCCTTTAAGGGTATTTTCACTGCCTCATAGAGTTAGGTACCCTGAGAGAAAAGAGTCAGAAGGATTTCCCTAGGAAAGACCAAACTTACAACGTTCAGTCTTCTTAATGACATGTGCCAACTCCCACCACAGGTCACGTGTTTAGAATTTTCCTCTTATTTACTCTATATGATAGGATGTTCTAGTGGTAAAACTGTGCCTCTGGACACAACCAGACCAAGGCTCAAATATTGCTTTCAATACACATCAACTGTAGAACTTCAGACAAGAATTTGAGTTTCTTTTGTACTTGGTTCTTTATATTATGTAATAGAATAATACCTATCTTTCAGGGTTGTTTGCAGGATCAAATACAATAAAATGTATACACATCTTGGCACTTAAGTACTCTCAATTTATATGTAAGTTTATCTCCCCACTCTTCCTTAATTATAAAAGGCTGTATAAAATGAAAATTTGCTTAAGTCACTAGGATTTCTGAAATATGAGTGAATTATAATGGGAAGCCAGTTATAGAGAATAAACCCTGTACAAAAAGGTTGTGCATTATTTCCTCTGATGATTGTGAAAGACCCAAAAATGAGAGTTGACCAGAGATGACTGATATCCAAGAAGGCAGGGAACTTCAGTTCTCAGAAGCATTGAAAGTTAAGCCTGCAGATACAATCAGATCATCCCTTTTTTGGATGAGGCCATTGAGGTCAATTGAGATGAAAACACTTGTCTATAGCCCAGATTTAAAATTCTATAAAGTCAGGATTGAAACCCATTGAAGAAGAAGCTTCAAAAAGGAATAAAAATGTAAAAAAAAATGAGAGACAGAGAGAGAGAGCAGCAGAGGAAATGAAGGAGCACTATATAGTGCAAGGTGAAGGCTTGGATTTTCATCATCTCATCCTCTTGGAAACATTCTTTGGGGTCAATTGGTGACATTTCTAATATTTTCAGAAGAAAGTGTCCTAGTTTGACCAAGGAAATCTTCAATTAAATACTTCCAATCCTCTACAGCCATGGACACAGGAAAAAATGGTGCATTCTTATGCTCTGTCTGTATCAAGGCCTTTCATATATATATATATATATATATATATATATATATATATATATATATATATATTAGAGATACACCTTGTCTGTACCAATCCATCAAGATGGATCACCAGAAACAGCACAGTCAAATGCAAAATTCTGTGCTGTTATCCCAGTTCTGACGAAAGACTTTCATGAAGTCTTTGTCATGATGACCTGGCCTGAATAGCCATGCAACCCAATGGCGGGTGACTGAATAATATCTCCACACAGATGATTTTTGGATGATTTTTGTCCTTCTTCCCAGGATTCCAGATCTGCATTCAACTCGAACCTTTATGACTACTGGGATGTTCAACAAGCTTTCAGATCTAACTAAAGTCTAAAACCAAGTCTTGCTTCCAACTCCATCCCTTCACCACTTAGTCTGATCCTTCCACCACTGTCTCCATTCTGTCCACCCTATCCACCTTGAAGTTGTTGTGAACTCTTACCTTTATTTCCAACCCACTCATTACCAAACCTAGGAGATTTCCGTAATTCATCTACCTCTAATCGCAGCCACTTAAACCACCCTGGTTTAGAATCAATATTATTTCTCACTTGAAATATGGCAAAGACTTCTCATTTCTTTTGTAGCTACTCTACCATACATTCTGCACTCAGCAACGAGAGTGACCTGTAGAAGCCTAAGTCCATTCATCTTGTCTTTTCCCAAATGATGAGTCTACTTATCCAAATTTCTCAAAAGGATAAAGTTGAAGAATGGAGAAGAGATTAGTGGTTTCCAATGATCCGAGGTTGGGTGATTTGGATAGGTGTGACCATATAGGAGGTACCTGGGATGGTTTCCTTCAGATGATGGAACTATTCTGTATCTCACAGTGATTACACAACTCTATCTATGGTATAAAATTGTGAAGAACTACTACACAAACAAATGAGCATTAAAGTTCTGAATAAGGCATGCAGATCGAATTAATATCAATTTCCTGGTTTTGAGACTATAATGTGAAACTATTAGGTGATGCTTGATAAAAGGTACTCTTAACCAACCTCTCTGAGTATTTCTTCAACTTCTGAGAGTTTATCTGTTAAAAAAAAAAACCCACTATCCATACATGATATTCCTCAAGACTTTGCATTTGCTGTTTTTACTAACTGGAATTTCTTTACTAAGATAATAACAGCCAAATGTCACCACATAGAAATCTTCCTAGACTCCATATATAAAACATCAATTTCTTGTCACTTTTTTCAACCCCTGAACTGTGCACTAGCTTTTTTTTTTAACGCTTTCTATTTGAAATATTACTTACTTTTTCTAACTTTCCACTTTCCCATCAACACGAGAATTTTTTTCTTTCTGTTCTGAAAACTGAACCCGGGACTCACACATTCAACCATGGAGCTATATCCTCAGCCCGGAAATTAACTCCTTATATAAACAAGCTTTGCCATGACTTTTTAACGTTATCCCTGTACATAAGTTAGTACCTTGCACACAGTACACACTCAATAAATAATGAATGAATGAGTAAATGAGTGAACAGCTAAAGCGGCCAGAAAGTAGTAGCATCACGCAACATTTGTTTAACAGAAAACGCCTCATCTGAAAAATTAATTACTCATATTTCCTGACACCATTAAAAAACCGTGGGAAAAAGAAAAGTTGTTCATATTGTTTCTCTAATGCAACAAAAACTAAATCACATTATTAGCAGTTGTTTCTCATTTTATAATGCACTTGAGTGTTGCCATGTAGAACTGTATTATAGACAGAGCATAGCACATATGTATAAAAATAAGTAACTTCCTGGGAAGAATCAATATAGGCCATCCCCAGATTACAAATGGATTGTGCTCCGAACATTTGAAAGGCAGCTGTTTAATGAGCTGCGAGATCCTCTCCAACCTTTCTGGCTGGGTTCACTTCAACTCCTACCCGTGTATTCAGCTGAACCCTGCCCCTGGAATCAAGCCCATCCCTAACCAGAGTACTTCAATGTGACTAGATTTTATAGGTTGATTCACAAAACAATATTTCATCCATTAGTGAGATGACACATAATATAAATAATGGTATGTTTACTCTGAATGCTGAATAGGGTCTTTAACAGCACTTACATGAGAAGGCAACCCTGTGTATGGATGTGGGTGTCAGCTTTGAAGTCATATGCATTTTGCAATACCACTCTCTCTCTCTCACACTACCCTTGAGATCTTAGTATAATTTTTAAAAATTTTGAAGACTTTGTTTCCTCTACTGCAACTTGGGGGGTAATCACTGAGATGCCCTTCCAGGACTACTGTTTTGATGATTTAAAAAATTCGCCTTCACACTGAGCTGCAGTTTCAGAACATTACGTCCTGTTGTATCTGAAACATTTAGTTTGAGCAACCAAACATGACTCTATACACTTTGATGATATAATAGTCCTGCACAATCCCTGGTGCACTATTAATGCTCAATCCATGTCTACAAATGAATATTCAATAAGCACATTGATTCATATGCTGCCAAAGAATGAATATAAGGATAGGCAAGAAAGTCTTTGATGACTAAGACCTAAAATATTTTGCTTCCTCTTTCCCTCTCCAAGTCCTTTCTTTTCTTGCAGGATTACTAAAACAATCTTTCTTCCACACCGCTCCTTATTCTCAAGCGAGAGGAATATAGCAGAAGTTAAATGTATCATTTACCTTGTATTTTTACCCTTGGGTTACAATTTTGGGTTCAATATTAAGTAAAAGATTCCATTACATGGATATTTGCATTTAAAAGGAAGAAATTCATTTACAAAAACTAATCATGGGCCTCCCAATGCTTCATTTTTCTGTAGGCTGGTGCAAACACTATCTCTGCAGATGTTGTTAGCCCAATGAAAAGGATACAAGAAATCTTGTGAATATTGTTCATTGCCACAAGATGCTCAGTTTGCCCCAAGAAGCTCACCCTTTTTATAGAAGTTTTAAGTGTACTGCTTCAGAAATGGGCCAGACACTATATCTGATTTTCAGGTTCCCAACATAGACAACAGATAACAAAGTCCTCCCAACGCAAGAACAACACATACAGATCTGCTCACTGGGATACTACCCATCTGAGTCCTGCCTCCTCATGGCACCTCCACACTGATAGCCTGTTTTGAGCCTTACGGTTTTCTTTTACATGTGTGCACGTGTGTATTAGGGTTCAGTCTCAGGGCCTTCACACTGAGTTACTTTTCTAGCCCATTTTTCACTTTTTTCTCTTTTTGGGGGGGTGGGGGGTGGGGGACAGGGGGGGGGGGCACAGACAGGTTGTCACTATACTGCTAAATTTTCCAGGCTGGGCTGAAAATTTTGAGTCTCCTCCCTCAGTCTCCCAGAGTGTTGGAATTATAGGCCTAAACTTCTGAGCCCAGCATCACCTTTACCAATTAAGTCCCTTATCCTCTTCCTGTCCAAAGGTATGGGGTTGACTTTAAGACAAGTAATGAGATATATAACAGACTGTTTAATATTTAACCTTAATTTCCCCTGCTGGGCCCAACTTGATTACTTTCTCGCCTTTGATGGCTAGTGCAAATAAGTGGCCCCTCTCCTCTTTATTGGCTTCCTGATCTTTTCAGTCATCACTTGATGTTTTCTCACGCTTCAATATGCCAGGGCCACTTAGCAGGTGTAGTAACTAACTTTTAAACTTTCAAACACTATTATACCCACAGCCTTCCTAAGGTTGTACTTCTTCAGTCTGCATTACCCTATTTCTTTTTCTTTTCTCTGTTTTACCTAGCTGTCATCTTAAATAAATTGTCAGTGTAATTCACATTTGCTTTGAACTGATTGGCTTATCTGGTCTTGATTGTCCTGGGTAACCCCCAGCTATTAGCTCCTACATATTTATATCTGAAAAAGACAAGAGATTTCCACTTTAACTGTTCTTGATGTTAATGGATAGATTCATAATTTACCATGGTACCAAGAATTACAGAATCTCCCTCTATTAAAACAGTGAAGCCTATAAAACAGTCAGGTCCCCGAGGGCGACACGGATTTACCAAAAACAGAAGATACCCATGAGCTATACTACAACTGATGACCTCAGAGCCTTGCTTAGACATTACTGCCTAGATAAGGGCAGTCGATTGATCGTTACAAACTTACTTTTTACATATTGCTCGTTCCCACACACAATTTGTATTATGGATTTGTCTCTAGGGATGCCCAAACAAAACATTCTCATGGACTCCAATTAAACAGCTTCCCGTGAAAATGATAGCAAGGTAGTAAAAGGATTTTTAAAAAAATCATCACCCGTTCCATCTTGGTTATTTAACACCTTAAGAGCACAAGTTTTATAAGGATTATAAGGCCAATTGAATTTCATTAGTAAATTCCTCATTGGTCCTGTGGCTTACCTTCTCGCACTTAATAACTATAGGGTACACATTAATTGAAATTCAAGGAATTTCTAGGTAATTTTTAAAGTATCAAGCTCTACATTGAAAAGAACACTGACTTGCTAGTAACAGAATCCGCATACTGTGATGTTTAAATATCAGCTGTAATTTTTTTTTCTGAAGCATTCTTACACTCACCTTCGGCATCTGGAAGACCCTGGAACTGGGACAGGGAAGCCTGCATGTTATAATTCATATAAGGTTAAAGTCTTAATTATGTGTGTGCGTGTTTAAGTCAAATATTTACCACAGCTCCTTAAAATAATGACTGAAAAGTGCAAGTCATAACACGGGATCTGTATGTATCATTATGAGGGGCAGGGAGTAACCTAAGAAAATATGCACAATCTGATCACGAAATGCTGGAGCTGGTTTGGGTGATACTGAAACTAAAAGTTAGAACAATAATAATAAATGCGGTCTCTCCCTGGGTCCATCTGTCCATAAATCTCATGCCATATGCCCCTTCTCTAGAGTTGCCATGGAAGATAAAGTCCCTCCACTTCAGTTGTCTAATTTCTATGTGTAGAAAAGATGGGTGTCATTTTCAATTAAATTGAGGTAAGAGGACTGCAACATTTGTTCCCTTCAGTGGTTCATTATATTTCTACTCATTTTTTTAGAATATGCAAACGTTATTTGCGACATGAAGATAATGGCAATGAAAGAAAAGCTGGCCATACTACCTTTTCCACTCGAAAGAAAAAAATAGCAAGGAAAATTACCAGCCAAATAATTTAATTCTAATATGTGTGATAACAGTTATTTTCCATTATAATTTACTGCATCATCTCTGCTTCCGTAAATACCACATCTTTTTTTTCTAGCTTGCAACTGAGAATTGATAACAGGCTATATCATTTTGGTATATAGACTCTAACTGTACCACAGCTGCTACTTTTGACATATTTTACCACCAAAGAGAAAAAGTAAGAGTGTGAAAGCACGTCTTCTTCCAGTAATCTTTTGTTGCCGCTCAGATTGATTTCCGTCATGTTTCCTGCAACCGACATTTCCCCAAATCCTTTACCGGTTTGGTTGGTCCCCAGGCTTAGGCCAAAGAAAACCTAATGAAAGATTAAAAGGCAGAAAGAAGAAAGCAACCAGAGAACTTGTACCCCCCTCTGCACTTGGTGGGATGCCCTTCCGGGGCGTGCATACTGCGCGGTTCCAGTGCTCACTGGAAGGACCACTTCCTTCACTCCCGCTCCCAAGCTACAGCATCCCGGATCCAGCTACAGAAGAGCTAGCTTGGCTCTTTGGTCATCATAATGTTCCCTATCTCCCCCTCTCCCCCATTCTATTGATATGTATAAGTTCAAAATTGAAGGTTTACAATGAAGTTGAGCATTTTGTGCACATACGTATCTAGTCAGGGTGACAAGGTCTTTCCCACTCCCCTTTTGTCCCTTCCCCTACCCACCCCACTCTCCCTCCCCGCCCTACCCCCCTGTTTCACTTTGTTTTTCATTTTAAGTTCCATGAGATAGTTGTGATCTGGGTCTCTCATATCAGAGAGACCATTCGACGTTTCACCTTCTGCTTCTGACTCACTTCACTAAGCATGATGTTCTCATGTTTCTTCCATTTGGCTGCAAAGATCTCCACGCTGTTGGACTTTATAGATACATAGTATTCCATTGTGTATAAATACCACAGTTTGTGTATCCACTGGTCTGTCGATGGGTATTTTGGTGTCTTCCATATTTTAGCTATTGTTAGTTGTGCCTGAAACCCTAGAAGTCACAGTCCCACCAATGCTGGTCTCTGAGCTGCCTCATAACCCTATTCAGTTTTGGAATTATCGCAACACTTTTCTAACAAGTTCTTCATATTCAGCTTCTTTCACGAGATCAACTGCAGCTCTAGTGATATATTGGGCAGAATCGTTCTCTGTTGTAGGATGCTTTCCTGTGCTGCCTCTAACCAATAAATGCTAGTAATATCTCTGCACTGGTGACAACCATAAACATCTTCAGACATTGCCAATTGTACCCTGGGGAGTAGAATAGCCTGCTTGAGAACCACTGAATAAAACTATAGCAATTCTACTTGCCTGCCTGAATCCTAGAGCATATACTCCTTCAAATCAAATTTGTACCTGTTGTCCCTTGAAACAAGATGGGAATGAGAGCAAATGCTAATATCTGTCTCTTTATAACAACAATAATAATATAATAAGGGAATTGTGTTGGGTAAATGGATGAATTAGTAAATTAATATAAAATTATAATATCTTCATCTAGTTTTCTCTAAACTAGTAAGTACTTTACATTGCTCAGGGAAGTTGTAGTATCTGACTAAAAACATACACACCTTTAAATGTTCCATATATTGCGATGCCATATTTACTAAAGCATTACAGTGTCATTAAAGACTTCACAAGACTTTTAAATATTTGATATATTGTAAGGCCTTATACAATGAGTCAAGTCAAATTTAGAATCTGTTTATTTAGCTGACCCAGAAAAACACAATTAGAATGCAAAATGTTAGGGAGAACTCATATGTGATTATGGTGAGTTTTTCTTCCTATCTCAGACTATGATCATGCCATTTTTTTCCTCAGCACTAACATCTCAGTAATAAAGATATCATACCCCTGATTTCGTACTAATTTTTCCTCTTTTAATGCTTCGATTGCTAATTTTCAAATTAACTTTGTCTTTACCTAGTACCAGTGTCAGATTTAAAAGTATAATTTAGTCCCATACTTATTCCTGATTTGTAGAATGAATATAACAGTAAGATTCAGGGAAATCACACTAAGAATCCTGTGTACTTAGTTATGCTATAGGAAAACAATACTATAATTTATTTAAATGATAGAAAGGAAATTTGTGAAGATATTTCAATGATAATTTTCATAAGTAAACAGATTAGCATGAATGTTTTGGATTGAAATGCATGTATGTAAGCCAATTCCTAAGATGTTATTTTATTTAAAAATTTTATCATTAATACATTTTAAAAACTATGTGTTCTGTTTTAATAGCCATCAATGTACAATTATCAATGTATAACATATCAAAGTGTATATTCATCTTATCAATGTTTCTCTACCAAAATTCAAAGTGGCTAATTAAAGAAGAAAATTAAAATCTTAAATTAATAAAAAGCATTCTCCATTCTTAAGGTAGACGACAAATTTAATAAAGCCAAATTCTCCATAAATCATATGAAGAAATATGGATGGGATTAGTAAAATAGAAATAGAAAATGAAAACCAAATGTATTGCCAGTGTTTTGAGACTTAATTTAGGAAGTTATCACATATATGACTGATTATTCATCTCAGAGAATCTTGCAGTTTCAGAAATAAGATGCAACAAAAAGCCTGAATTTCCCTGAATGTTCATTCTACATTTACTGATCATTTACTAAGTTGTCAATTATTTTTTTAAAATGTTCACATCATTAATTAGTAATGATCTGAAAAAAATGAACGATTCCAGGTCATATGACAGATTTCATGGAAATTTTATAAGGTTTTTGACTTTAAACACCATTAAAACTATATATAAATATAATTTATATGGGGGCATTTAATAAACACTACACTTTTAGCATATTAAATTCTGAAATGGGCTCTATATTTTAATTGGCTTGATGGCCCTATATGCCTGCTCCCTCTTTTCTCTGGCTAGTAAACCCTATTTCTTTTTCTAAGCAAAGCAAATATTTCTATCCCTGCCTCACAGCCAGAATTATATGTCTTACCCATGCTCCCATAGGCCCTTCTTCATCCTATTACATGGCACTTCCATTTTGGAATTATAATTAGTTATGTGGCTTCGTATGCCTTGCTTACATGTGAGCTCACTAGGCCCAGACAACGAGTTATTCAATTTTCTACTCAAGTGGCCAGTCTTTTACAGCGATGCTCATAATAGAGACCACTCACAACATGTTTGTGACATTTAATTGAAATAAATATTTTAATGAATTTGCTGTGAGAGAGGTAGTACTTGAATTCTCTGTGTGATAATTGCAGAGATGTGGGTCAAAAGAGAGACCAGAAGATACCATGAACAGACTGCAATTTGGAGGTCTCAGAATGGTCTGGAAAGGAACTGTTTAAAGTATGATATTAAGAAAATTTTCTGCCCATGAACAATTTTGACTCAACTTTGTTTTCAGAATCAGGCTCTTAACAGTGACCGCTCTCTGTGTGTGTGTGTGTGTGTGTGTGTGTGTGTACATGTATGTATACATTATGTACATGTAGATCAAATACTTTCACATTTTCAGCAGTAGGTAGGATTTTAAGATTGATCATTCCTGTGATCTGTTGCCATGACAAAGAGACATGAGAGAAGGACAATAGCCTCCCGGGAGAGGCATGTCATATTTACACTTGAAATTAGAAATAAATAGTACTGAAAATCATAGGAGTGTTTTAAATAAAGAAACAATTACTGAGGAAATAATCTTCCTACACATATCTGATGTTTCCTTAAATATCATTCTGCCCACTGGAGTCATTAATAAAGTATTTTAAGTTTAAGGATAGTTTCATTCTAAATACAATTCCAGATGCTTATGTGAATGTTTTAGGAAATTGAAACTTTAATGAAAGTCAGAAGACTTGCGTTATTCTCCTGTTATTTGGGTAATGTCATTCAACCTGCCAGGCTATTCTGTTCCATTTTTGTGTAATGTACCTTAGCATGCTCTGTGTGAATTCACACCACCATGTTCATGGTGCATCATGACTTTGTGTCCATTTTTAAAGTAAAAATAAATAAGACAGTATGAAGCGGAAGAACTTCAATCGTTTTGATGTTGTTGTTGTTTTGCAAAGAGCAGAGTTTTATTTTGAAAAATGAAGACAGAGGTAAGAAGACATACACTCACTGGAAGAGGTCCTGGAGAAGGTTGCCATCGGTTAATGGTCAAAGCAACAATGGACGAGCAAAAAGAGGGATAAGTCCACCTTTAGACAATTGCTGTTTTAACAAATTAAAAAAGATGAGTGACTTAGCGCTGGTCAAAGTCATAAAAGGTTAACTTCACATCATTTAAACGCCTCTGCCAGGAAGAAGTCCTTCCAAACTTACAACTTTTCTGTGAAAATGAGGTTGCCGGGGCGGGGGGGTGGGGGTGGGGGATTGGCCAATACGACTCCAATTGTGTGTCTAACTAGTGTAACTGCACAAGTGGACCTTATAAGCTACATTCGGAGCTTTAACATCTCATAACCAGACAAAAATTCGAAAGAAGAAAGGAAAGAATACTCCTCGGTAGTGCTTCACTCTTTCAGTATAGGTGCCCTGAAGCAATGATTCTTTACAAGTTTTTAGCTTTAAATCAGAGGTCTACAAACTATAGCCCTGGAGTTCAATCAAGCCTACTGCCTGCTTTTATGAAATGAAATTTTACATAACCACAGTCACTCATCTAAGTATTGTCCACACATGCTTCCACATCCCAGTAGTATAGCTGAGTACTTGCTATAGAGTATAGCACGTAAAATCCAGGATGTTTACCCTGGCCCTTTACAGAAAAAGTTTGCTAATCTCTACAGTGCATTGGCAATGCTATTTGAAGTTATGGTAAAGTGAAAACAAAACCATTGCTCACACGCGTTTCATTTTAAAAGTAAAGTTGCTTCTATTCTTGCATAGATTTTGTTTTCCTGGAAGGAGTGTCTTTTCCAATTTCACAGAATACAGATGCAGTACTCCAGTAACTATGCTTGGTTACATGAATAACTTGTGAAGGTTTGAGTATACTTCCTGGCAGTAAGTAATGTCTGAAGCCTAGAAATATGTCTGCTTGGTACTTTTAAGGAATATATGGAGAGTCTCTTTTTACACTTTGAAAAAGATTTATTTTCTCTTCTGGAGGTACTTTAGCATAGAGCATTCAAGTTTGCATAAAAATATAGTAACTAGCATAGTCACATGGTTATTTTCTAGGACATATTTAGCTATAAGGCAAAGTATTTTAGGAACAAATAACCAAATAAAATTGGCCAATATAAACTTAAATTCATGCACTAATGAAGATATATACATGTCACTCCAAGTGATTTTATCTTCATGAATCCTAGATGATGTTTTATCCTTTAAACTGGGCTTATAGGTTGCTCTGATGTGCTTTATGATTTAAAATTTATGACTACATGTATAATCCTTGTGCTCAACACATATTTTTTGTGACACCAGGAATCAGGCCATAGGCCTTCATACTGAGCTACATCCTTAGGTACACCCCTCCTTTTTTTGAGATGGGGGTCTCACTAAGTTGTGAATTTGTCCATGCTGGGCTTGAATTTACAATCCTCCTGCCTCAGCTTCATAGCGTGCTGGGATTACAAGCCTGCACTAGTAGGTTTAGCCATAAAATTCACTTGTATCCCACTTCACGCTTCCATTGGATGGCTACACTATACAGATCAGTGTCTCCACTAAGTAAAATTGGGTGGATACCTACTCTGAATCAGTTACGCTATTTGACCTTTGAACTCTGGACACTCTCTTAGAGCAAATCTCACATTTTGTATTTACCTCAAATACAGCATCCAGGAGAATAAGAATATTCACAGTCGGGGGTAAATGATGGTATGCTTCATAAACAACTGAATAACTTCCTTCTTCCCAATAACAATTCAGACAACCTGGTTCTTTTGATCTTCCAACATCAAAAGTGGTTTCACTTTTCAGGCCTCTACAGCAGCTGGCCCCTGTGCTTGGAATAGTTTGTTCCCACATAATTATCTGGCTGACTTTCTGACATTTAGATATTTTAAAAATCATCTTCTTAGTGAGGACTTAGAGCAATGTTCAAGCTTTTATATCTTACTGCTCTGCATAGCATTTCCTACTTTCTGATGGATTTCTTCTCTCAGTTGGTCTTCCAACTCTGCTGACCAGAATCTGAGCTTCATGAGAGCATGGACATGTTCTAAGATGTAACCGTGGACAGATGTTGTCTGGAATGTCATGGGAACTGAACACACAAATGAACAGACTCAACTTAGAAGGCCCGATGCATAGTGGTCTAGATGTGGTGCTAAGCATAGAATAAAAGCAGAGAAAAATGTTCCACTCTCAAGGTCCTCCTAAGCTAGTTAGGTTGACAAAAACATATTAATAACACAATTGCACCACGTGGGGAACAGTCCATTAAGTTTATAAACTAACTATTAATGCTTTAGATTATAGGAAAAAAAAAAAACATTAGTCATGCCAGTAAAGCAGGGATAGTAGTCAGGGGAGAATTGTTCTAGATGACAAGCTAGCCCAATATAGAAAGGAAGTAAGGACGAA
The DNA here is from genome assembly GCA_004027205.1 of Ctenodactylus gundi. Lineage (NCBI taxonomy): Eukaryota > Metazoa > Chordata > Mammalia > Rodentia > Ctenodactylidae > Ctenodactylus > Ctenodactylus gundi. The sequence continues at coordinate 456,310 of PVKB01000729.1, read as the reverse complement.
CGCACTAAGCAAATGCTGGTTACACGTGAACTTGTGACTTGAAGCCATCGGAGAGTCATGTGGTTAACGGTGGCCCACTTGCTTCTTACTGACAGTCACCTTCATTTCAGACACCTCACTCAAACACTCCCAAGTATCACATGTCTCAAAATTAATACATAAAAAACATTCATTTTCTTTCTTCGCAATTTTTTCCCACCCCTTTACGCATTCAATAATTCAGTGTTTTATCCAATATACAATTATTGATCTTCAATTGTTTTACCACTTCAACGAATGGCAATAGTATCTCTCTGCGGAAATGAAGTCAGAATCTAAGATCCATAGATGGCACTTGCCCCAAACTCTGCCAGACATTCATTCGATCTATCACCAACCCCTGTCAATTTCACCTGTGGAACTTCCTCACATCTGTCCATTTCCTGGTGTCTTTACTACCCCCATATCATCAGGGAGAATATCTTCTCCCTTCAGACTGACTTTTTTAACCATCTTTAACATTTTTTCAATATATTTGTGTCAAAATCACAGCTCTTACCCTGATCTTTTACTGCTGATCATCGTTCAGTGACTTCTCAAAGCCCTTTGGGCCCAGAAAAATTTTTTTCAAGCAGTGCCAAAGACCCACCGGGATCTGGCTCTATCTCATCCTCAGCTTGGTTTCTTGACTTTCTTCCTTCCCAACTCTCTCACCTCTATGTGGGAACGGCTCTGAATGGAAAATTTTCTTTGACCACCACAATATTTTTTTATTCTGTAGCCAATTTTTTGACATCTTCTCATCCAGATAGTAACTCTAATTTTGATTTCTAATCCAATATTTCCCACTTCTCTTTTCTCTAACATCCTGTTCTTCTTCCTCTCTTGTCTCCCTTGCTCTCTCTCTCCTTCCATCATGACTTCATTAGAGTTTGTTATTTATATGAACTGTGATTATCTATTGGGGTTATTTGTATTATATTTACTTTGATATACTCAGCATCTAGTTATAATTATGATGTAGCTAAGCAATTGTTGAGGAAATTTGATACAAACAAAATAATGTAGAATGATAGAGCCAGTACTAAAAAGGTTGAGGAGAGAAAAATGAAAATATTTTAAGAAGCAATTTAGGGATTATGGAGACAGGAGATGGCCAGAGATTTGAGCAACAATGAGAGAATAGGGAGTCTGTGGCAACCCCAATTTGTTTTCAGAAAATGGAAGAATGATGACTACAATATAAGAATACCATATATATAAGAAATACCAAAACTCACTTTTGGGATGGCAGAGGATTGAGCCATTCTGATTCACTAGGACTGCTGAGATCTCCAAGTTAAGATCTTATAGTCATGTACAATTCTGTCTTATAAAGAAGTTCCTGAACCAAACGTCTCAAGACCACTTTTCACAATTATTGTCAATAAGTGACTTTGAATATACAGTAGAAATAGTAATATGAAATATATTAATGATGCTATCGGGGGTTAAAAGTCAGAATAATATGCATTCTTAAGTGTATTATATATATATATATATATATATATATATATATATATATATATATATATATGATTTAGAACACTATGTTATAAGATACATATATATTCAAATAATTACTATAACCAAATTAACATCCATCATCTGACATAGTTTCTCTTCTTCTCCCCTTGGCAAAGGCAGCTATAATGTACTTATTTAGTGAAAATATGAACATACTGTATTTAACTATAGGCCTTATGTTGTAGATAGGATCTTTTTACATTTTTATCTTATACACATATGCTACTTTGTATCCTTTGACATATATCTCTTCACTTCCCCCCGCCTCAACCTCTTTCTCTCTATATATTTTCTCCTTAAAAATCTCATGTATATGTGAAATCATGCAGTATTTTTCTTTCTACATCTGGCTCATTTCACTTAGTATAATGTACTTAAGTTTCATCCATCTTTTGGCATAATGCAAGATGTTGTTCGTTTTTAGGGCAGAATAATATTCTTCTCTCTCTCTCTCTCTCTCTCTCTTTCTCTCTGTGTATTTTCTTATTCACTCATAAAGTATATCTAGGTAGTTTGTACAATTAATGCGGTAATATTTCATAAATTCACATATTTCACAAATTATTGATTTAATTTACCCAGGAGAGGGATTACTGGGTCAAATGATGGCTTTATTTTGAATTTTTAGGAAACTCTGAACTCCTTCTCCAACATACAGGGGTTCCCTTTCCTCCACACCATTGCCAACAATTTTAATCCCTTGTCTTTTATTGATAATCACTACCTAAAATGTGTAAAGCATATCTCATAATGATTATGATTTGGAAGGAGGGCTCATTCTATCAGGTATATGTACATGAATGTAGGGACAGAAGAAACATGAAATGGCAACCACGTGACACTGCCAACGGAACACAATCAATGTCTATGAACTCATCTCACAGGGAAATTTATGAATTGCCTGAGGCCCAATTTAAAATAAAGATCTTAAGAAAGCTAGGTAAGAAATAAAAAAATGTAGATTGATGATTCAATAAAGAGTACATGACCTGAGTAAGAAACTGAATGATACGTATCATAAAGAAACAGACAAATCTCATAGCTGAAGGAATAAATGAATGAAATTAAAAATATAGTAGAGAGTTGCAACAACAGACAACATCAATCAGAAGAAGGGTGATGATCATTTTGAAATTAACTACTCAGAGTTAAAGACAAAGAAAAGACCTATTGAACTTCTGGAATACCACTTAGCAAATAAATGTCTGTATTATTAGAGTTGTAGATGGAGAAGAGGCAAAGACAGGAGAAAAGGGGCTCATTTAATGAAAAAATAGCTGAAAACTTTAAATGACATACAAAGATGCAGACATATAGATTTATGAAACTCCAAGATCAGTATGTTCATCTCAGAGAAGCCCTTTCTAAACTATACTGCATCGTTGTGCAATCTAATGACCACAAATCCTTTAGCCACTTCAAAGACACTCTAGCATTCTAGATAATCTCTTTTCTTCACTCCTCTCTCCTCATTCCCTCTCTCCCTATCATAATCTCTTTCTCCTTTCCTCCCTTCTTCATAATGCAACTTTAAAATTTAATTTTAAATACAAAAGTGTCAAACATATGGTAGTTTGACACCCTTTCCCAACTTTTCAGTGATGTGACAGCCACACATGTTCAGCAGAAACAGAATTTTGAGGACCGCCATATTCCTGGGCTAATGGCATGTCGTATATTTTCTGTCAATGCTGCACAGCAGAAGAAATCTGCAGCTTCCAGCCAGCCATGAGATCATAAAGGGAAGCAACTGACACTCCACCAAGTGCTTTGCTGCTAAGCTATGATTTCCAGTAGGTTACATTATTAAATGGATTTTCAACTTAAAATACTTTAAACTTGTAATGGGTTGATCAGGATATTACAGAATCCTAAAACTGAAGGTCATCTATAGCCTCATTTTTTTTTCTCATGCCAGACTGTGCTAGGCACTATCCACAAAATGTTTTTAATTATATTCCTTTGAACTGCCCCACAAGCCAGACACTAACAGCTACAGAACAGCTTTCAAAAAAAAAAAACCTTTTCATTATGATTTTGGATGCAATGATGATAGAAAATCAAACCCAACACACTACATTCCTCTAAGATATCAGGATTGTCTTTTGGAGAAACTGCTTCTACGTCTTCAGTACTAAAATCAAACACCAAAGTAATAAATGACATGAGTTCTGATAATGATTTTGTTTCGGCATACAATATATCTTATGATTTGAAGGTAAGTAAAACATGTTCCAAATGGATGAGTTAATATAACTTAGCCTGAATATTCAGATTCATTCAGTTTCTTTCCCTTAGGAAAACTCAGGAGCTAGGTCAACGGCCGATGGCCACTGTGGTGCCTGGATCTTAGAAGGAAATACGATAATAAGAAAACATTATTGGAAAGGAGTCAAACACTTGTCCTGGTGTTAAATTCTAAAAGAAATATGCCAGAGTAGAGCATACCTTCGTAACACTGACAACAAAATAATAATATTATTAATAAATGTACATAAAATATAAAAGGGGATTTCCTTGATTCACTTCTGATAGAGTCTTTTTATTATCAAGACAGAACTCTTGGTATCTTGTTCTGGAAATTTTTGTTCTGAAGGAAATTTGTGGTAACCAAAACATGCACTGTTTTAATATAAAGAAAGACTCTTGAATTTTCAAAAGGAAAAATTGACAGAAGGACCTTCACAAAATTGAAGGATCTGCACTTCCCTGGAAGTGAAGACCTGCTTATAGTGCCATCTAGAAATCTCATCTCCTGGTAGGTTTTTGATAGGAATAGGACCACAGATAATATTAAGCCTGACTTCATGGTAAAATCCTTGTGAATTCTAATTGAAAAAGATAGATATACTTCGAACACAATATAAGTGGGTGGTTATTAACATAACAATAGCTAGGACCACTGAGAAGCCCAACATTGTTAGTTCCCAGATGAAGATTTTTTTTTTTTTTCAGTTGATGGAGGGGAAGGCTGGGATAGCACCTTAGAATGAATTGGAACCTGACTGAAGAGAGAGTGATATATCTGTCGAAGCATCAGTTAGACCTTTGAAGGGCATATCTCAGGATTATTCTCTACTATCCCTACAATATATGGAATATGTTAGAAGACTTTTACTCTCCTTATAGCTAAAGTGTAGAATTTTCAGAAATAGTTTTTTTTTTTCTTTTATAAATGCAAGCAGATTCAAAAACCCAGCAGCAGCCTCAGTTTAAGCTTTTTCATTTTATTAGAGTGACTAGTGTGTTGGCTCACGGTTTCAGATGTTTCAGACTCCAAGGCAAAAACGTAACATTAACAGGAGGGTATTGTGAACAAAATGTTGCTCACATGCCAGGAAACAGAGCCAGGTGAAAGAGCCAAAGAAGGGAAGATTGTCACTGAAGCTTTCAGCTGCACCTTGTCCACGGCTAGGTTATTTTAAAGGATTAAATTGAACTTTCAGTGCCCTACCTGTCCCACAACGAGGTTCCACCTCTTAACAGCACACAACGATAAAAACTCAACAGTGGATTAATCCACTTAAGAGATTCAAGTCCCCATGAGCCTTCCCAAAGCTTCATCTGTAAATGCAGGAGTCTCTTGAGGGATGTTTTTTCTTTAAACCATACAGAAGGATGTGGGTGTTGTTTGATATTTTTTGTAACTAGTGAGTTAGAAGCTCTGTAACTTGACTTTTTTCATAATAGGTATTAAAAGGTGCCCATTGGGCCATATGAAAACTGGTAGAACTTTCATGGGCATTCTGATTGATTGACTACAAAACCAGCTAAGATGACTTGGAAACAGAAAACCTAGTGTTTGGATTTGGGGTTTCATAAACCAAATTACCAACGTGCATGTTGAGCTATTTAAATGTTGTATAGGTTCCTTTTTATAAACTACCTGGAAGATTTCTAACTTCAGGGGTTGATAGTTTAATATTAAAACCTAAAAATAACTACTTTGAAATCTGCATAATACTGCACAGCTTTTATTTCTTGATAACATTGGAGAAGCTAATACAATAGGAGGCAGATCTAAAGTACAATAAGAAATTTATAATTTATATTACAACAGGACAAGCCTTATCAAAATGAAATTCCTAAAATATTCACACGTTCTACGTGAAAATATATTTCAGGATTAATTCAAGAAGAACCAAAGTTAGATTCCTTTTGCTCCAACAGGACATATTCCCCCCAAATTAAACACATCCCCCCTTTCTCAGAACTGTTTCTTCCACTGGGATTGCAGTTACAGAATTTCTTCAATCTTTTACTTTTCAAAAATAATGGACATTTAAATTGATAATTAAGTCATACTTAATTTCCAATTGACTTTAATCCTTTAAAATAACCTAGCCATGGACAAGGTGCAGCTGAAAGCCTCAGTGACATCACACCAAACAGAGAAATGTGTCAGATGTGAACCATAAGCCGGCGCGTGGTCTCCGGCACAGCCTCATTCGTGACAGTCTCTCTTGGTCTTGCCCTCTCACTTTCTCCCACTGCCGGAGGACAGAAATGCCAATATTTTACTCCAGGAAACACATTTTATATCATTTCGACAAAACCAGATTAAATGACTTAAGACTACATTATCATAGGAGCTACGGTTTAAAATGAGATTTTTTTGATGTGTAATTTTGTACACATGTCACATTGCATATTTGTATGTATATCTGCATCTCATTATATGGAATAGAAATCTAACATGTCCTCAAGCCACGTTGCAGTGCATATTGTTTGCACAGTGCATCATTAATAAATTTCATAAAGAGCAATTAATGGAAGCAGATTGTTACAGTTTTTCAGACTCTCTAGCTCCACCCACAGTACTTGGAAGAACGTGTGTGCATCTGAGCACATCATATGTAAACACACACACACACACATACACACGCATGTATTTATTATTCAAAGCTGTAAATCAATCTACCATTTATCTGTCTGTCTATCTCTCTATCATCTTTAATATATTCAATATCCAACATAGTATTGGGAACTTTGCACTTCCTCAATATTAAGCAAATAATTTAATAAGGCAAAATGAGCAATTAAATAGAAAAACATAAGTATTTCATTCGCTTTAATTTAGATAGTATTTAATTACACCTAACAAAATCAGCCATAACTAATACTTTAAAATAGTATAATAAACACTTACGCCCTGTAACTGGCTAATTTGTCCAACCCTTGTACAGCTTAACACTTACAAGAGTCTATTCTTTTCCAACCATTCATATGTCTTAGAACCTTCATGAGGATTCTGGAAAAGAGGATTCTTCTTGCAGAGGAGGCAGAGGGTAAGTCTGAATACCTTGCTAACAATGTAAAGCCGAGTTAAAGTTCAAGATTGTCTGATTCCCTACATAGATCCTTTCCTTAAATGACTTCATCTCCAAGAACTGAATTTTGCTCTTCCTTGTGAACCCTGTCAACCTATCCACGATGCTGTCATTAGCTGGGGCTTTCAATAACTGACAACTGTGAACAAGTGAAGCATTTAGAACTTGGGTGATGTTGATGTATTTTGTTGGGATTTTTTAAAAGTTTATTCAGTACCCACCTGGCAGATGTTTTGAATACTATAAAGCAGTAAAGTTTAAGCAGCTGGGTAAATGTTTGGATGAATAGTTAATCTTGTTTGAATAAGAGAAAGCACTTATCCTTTGATCTACCCATTGATGTCAAACAATTATTATGCTGAAAATTCTCAAAATTATATTTTATTGGGTTAATGTTGTCCTATGACCTAATCATGCAAAACAGACAGACAGACAGAGATAGACAAAGGACAACTAAAATATATTGACAAACCTCTGACACTGATTTATGCATACATGCATCATGACAAATAAATGTATGTATTTTCATACCTTAACTTTACTATTTGCAAAGAGCCTCGTTAATATTCATATATATTGATGCATTCTGCATTACACATTTAAATATCTTTTTAAAATACAAATGTATGAGTGCTTTTTATCTGATTCATTCTTTAGTATAGTTTCTATTTTCTTTTAAGTAGCAGGCTGGACCTTTAACAATTTTAACAAGAACTACCAAAAATCTTCTCTTAGAGATATTGATACAAGATCTACAAATATTCTCATTTATGTAAACACTGTAATTTTAAAAAACTCTGCAGATTTTAAATCTGGATTTTAAATTTATTGCTTGTTCTTAAATAATTATAAATGCAATTGCAAATCATAAGCTTAGATACACATGTATACATTTTCTGAGACAGGGTCTTGCTCCGTAATCCACTGAACTTACTATGGAGCCCAGGCCAGTCTTAACCTCATGGCAATCTTCCTGTCTCAGCCTCCTGATTGGTGGGTTACAGGCATTTACCACCACACCCAGCTTATGTGGTGTTGGGGAATTGAACTCAGGGCCTCATGCTTTTTAGGTGAGCACTGTAACAGCTGTGGTATTCCTCCAGCACCAAGTTTAGATATTTTAAAAGATACATGCTCACACTTCACTAATTTTATTCATTATCTTCTTCCTCTGTAACAACAATGTGTACATAAATTGATATTCTCCTCACCATAAATTCTAAAAAAAGAAAAAATTTTCATTTCATCCCCAGCACCTCCCACACAAAAACTTCTGTATTTATGTATCATCACAGTTGTTAATAATGTATAATTGATCAGAACAGTATAACACACCATAAATTTTGATAAGAGTAAAATGAAATTTTATTAAAACATATTTCTTAATAAGATGCATGCTGGAACTAGCAATTCATATACCTACAAAATAATACGAATTTTTTTAGAACTTGAAAGTTTCCAACATCAATTTTATTCAGACTTTTCATTTTATATAGATGCAAATGCAGACAAATATTGCTCAGAGTAATCAGTAGAAAGTAATAGAAGGAATTTTATTACAGAAGTGTTTTCATTATTTGGGTCTCCCCTATAATATATGCTAAACTACATGGCGATCTATCACCAAAACTTATTTTTGCAACCTATCAGCTGGCTGCCGTCAGTTCTTCTCTTCAGACCGCCTTGAAAGCAGAGTTAATAAGCACCGCCCTTGTAAAAAGTCACGTTGCCTAGTTAGTAACATCCTCCATGATTCTTGTGTGTGAGAAAGAGCCTAAGGTCTTGACCACTAGCAATTCGGATGCAGTGGTCTCCAAAGGAAAGGTAATGATGTAGGAACAGATTCCATTAAACTAGGACTGCCTACCCCTTGGAAAGTTTTGATGTGTTCTCAGGTTATGCAGAGTCCAATGAACGTAAGCAGGACTGCTTTAAGATATTTAGTCACTGCCTGTGGCAAGAAAAGTCACCTGGCCTATCAGAATCACCTACTTTATGCGTATACTTCAGTAACATTTCACAGCGCAGCAGCTATGTGTTAAAACCAGAAATGCTATAGTTTTGGGGGAAAAACTTTATTAGTATTAGTGGCTCAATATAATTCTAAAGTCCTTTCTTATTCTCTAGACTTTGAATTTCTTCCTTTAGCATTAAATAAGTGAATCCTGGGAGACAGTGAGTTCCATAGAACAAGATTCGTTGAAGGAGAAGCAAAACTGTGGTTTACAGCCACAACTGCCAAGGTTTATCCATGGAGCCTGAGGTGTGAGTTTCACCCTTCCTGATTCTTAACAGTCTCAGTCTTAGACTTATACAAAGAGCTTTAAACAAACCAGAGGTCTGAATCATATTCTCAGGAATTTGAATATGATTGATTTAAACTTTGACCTGGACCCGGCCACTTCCTTAAAGTTCTACGCATAAGGCTAATATGAAGGCAAGATTAAAAATGTGAAAAATAGCATCATTATCCATACAGTGTTGTCACAAATATGTGATAAAAGCTGACCATGAACAATATTGCAAATTGTCTGTGTTAAGATGTCTACATGTTATTGATTTAAAAATGAATGCTACTTGATTAAAATAAATGCTATACTTGACTTCTCGGTCTTAAAATTCTTTATACAAGAAGAAACAGAGTAGAGAAGGCAATCTGGTCTATAACAATTTTTTTTTTTCAAAATGGAATACAACAGCACAGAGATATCCAAAATATCATACAGCACAGAGGCACTATTACATTTTTGCTGTTGATAATGTTGAATCCCACTTTTAATTTGACATTTTATACAGAAGGTGTCCTATTATTGTGAGATTCAGAACACTCTATGGCTACACAGTTCCCCTTTCTGCCTCTCAGACATCTTCAACATGAGAAATAAAGAATAAATTCTATTTAGGATATATACAAAGTCTACTTCTGCTTTTTAATGCCGCCCCCCCCAAAAAAAAAAAAACTCAGGAGAAAAGGAAATTAGCCAGTTGAGTTATAGAGATCTGAAATAACTGAGCTCACCTAACCAAAAATTCCCCTTGATCTGAATAAATTTTTAAATTAAAAGGTGAAATTTAATATAACACATGATTTTTGCAGCACCCTACCAGTCATCATGACAAGTATTTTTATGACTGTATTTTATAGATGTATAGATTCTATTCCATCATTTTAGTTCTTCTTTTCTTGGTGTATTTGTCCTGGCACTTTAACTGATTATTAACTCAAATTTTTAGAAATTTAATTCACTATTACAGTTCACATGGTACAATATAAACTATAAAGCTGATTGGAAACTTTTAATCCATCTTTTAATTTATAAGTAAATATGAATAACTAACTTTACACATTGAGCTAAAAACAATCAGAGAGCTGTTGTCTATTAAGCATTTAATATTAATGACAATAAAATGCCATGATGAAGATCCACCAACACTTTTTATTCCAGTTTTTCTATTTGATGTATTTCATAGAGAGTTCCTTTGGCATGATGGAAGATACTTATATAGCTATAGCTTGGGGTATGTGCTTTGAGGAGAGTTTGTTGCTTGCTAGGCTGTTCTTTTGCTGAAGTCTGATTTATTTGTGTGAGTTATTAGCTTGGTATCTCTGACTTGAATGTCTAATATCTTTGCTTCTGAAATAAACATAGTATGGAGAATAGACCTTTTATAAATATTGGGTTGCAGTAATGTCTGGAAAGAGAGGAAAGAAGAGGTTAATTGTATAAAAACAAAGCAAATAGTGAAATTAGGGGAAACATCAGGAGATTTGGAAGGATGAAACTTCCCCTCTCAGTAATGCCTATCTAAACAGAATTAGATAACCACTATGGGATTTCCTTTTAAAAATAAAAGTTTCTTCAAAATGAAAGAGATTTAAGTTTTAGCATCAACCAACTCAAAGCCTAAGGGACTATTTAAGAAAAAATAATCTGAAGCATTTTTGTAGAACTATGTCACAAATCAATAGTTTAGACACTTTGAAGATCATCCCCTTGCTTTTCAACCTTCGCATCTTGGAGACAGGGGATATATGTGTTTCTCTCCTCTATGTATTTAAAATAAATCATTTCCAACTTGGCATCTCTTTTACAAAAAAGCCCACTGGAAATGTCAATTTTTATAATTGAGCAGAACCACTCCAGTGGGGGAAAATGAGGCACCAAGAGGAGGGATGTGATTCAGGGCCATTTTGTGTATTTCCACTGCAGGAAGGCATTGTCCTTTTCCCACTTCTTTTTTTCCTAGTCATTTCTCCTCCACCCCTACCCTTCCCAGAGGAGGTCTGAGTCAGAAGCGATCCAGCTTGAAAAAGCAAATTTTCTTTCTTTGTGCAAAGATTTACACAAGTTTTGAAAAGAGATACATATGTATGTTAAAATTATTCTAGAACTGTGCTCTCTGAAGGGCAGTAAATACATCTGAATTCGTTTCTGCCATGAAAATAGAAATATGGAGCTCATGGGAAAATTTAATCACAATATGCTGTCAAGGAATTAAAATTCTTTTAGTAGAAAGCCTCTCCCAGGCAAAGAAAACCTGTTTATTTGTAAAATGCAAGTAAAGATTTAACCCCACATTAACATTCGTAAAAATTTCAGAACTAGAATTTTTTAGTTAACTTTGCTTTAAAAATAATCGAATTCAGTTTGGGGGTTCAGATAAGTGGAATAAACTAGATACACAAACACAGTACTTCAATCTAAGTTTATCACAAATATAAACAATTTTCAGTAATGTGCTATAGGATTTGTGCATGATGAAGGATGATAGTTTTTTAAAACAACAGAATACAGGTCACAAGCATAACTTTGCATTACATGAATGTACGCAGTTGTTACTAACAGAGATCAATATTATTTCATATGCTAGTAAGCTATTAGTTTCTCTTTTTAACTGAAATGCCTTTATATTCTCTTTGCATATTAATATTATTAACTTCCATTGTTCATATAACTTGTAAGTACTTTATTTCCTGGTTTGTTTATGGTTTATTTTTCTATAGGTCAGCTTTACCTATCAGATAATTCGGTCCTTCAATTTTATATTCCACATTTTCTAGGTTTGATGTCTTATCTTCCATCACACGTTTAGAGTGTCTTGCATTTTCTTTGACCACTTTGAGTTTATATTTGTAGTTAGCATTTGAAGGTTACTACAAACTTATTTCTTTGGTTAGAGTTAAAGGTACAGAAAATTGGCCCTCATGTCAATAGTTAGTAATGAGAAACCATGTATGAAATGAAATAAGGTACTCAAACAGAACTGAAGTCTCTATCTTACTTAGATGTTTTGCTGGACTCTATTTCCACCTTTTTCTCTAGCCTTGTAATATACAGTATGATTTGCATTACAGTCACTTCAGAGTATAGTCAAAATCTGGAAATGTAAGTACTTCCACAATATGTTACTGATTCAGAAATTTCCTAGCAATTTACATATGCATCCATTATTTTCTTCAGTATAAAACTTAAATCAGGGCTGGACGACTAGCCCAGTGGTTAAAGCATTTGCATGGCAAGCACCAAGTACCAGAGTTTGATTCCCCTGCACCAAGTAAACTGGGCAAGCTGGGCATGGTGGCGCATGCCTGTAATCCTAGCGCTCAGCAGGCTGAGTCAGGAGGACTGCCATGAGTTTGAGGCCAGTCTGGGCTACATAGTGAGCTCAGAATTAGCGGGGAGTACAGAGTGAGCAAGACCCTGCCTCAAAATAATAAATAAATAAACAAACAAACAAATCATGTTATCTCCTATGAACTTCTGCATTTTATTGCCCTCCAAACACCTAAAGCATTCTGACTAGAAATGCACTAGATTCAAATGTAAATTTGATAAGCAGAGTAACTTTAGTAAAAAGAAGTCTTGAATCCTAAAACAATGTCTCTATTTACTCAGCTTTTCTTTGTGTCTTTAAGTTTGTCTTCACGATTTTCTTCCATAGAAGCTATAGCTTTATTTTAAAATTTATTTCTGCATATTTACTTTCGCACTTTTGTGAGTTGGGTTTTGCCCATTTGCATTTATAAATATTTGTTAGTATAAATAAATTGTCTTACATATTTTATCGTATCCATTCATTTTAATACAGTTTCTTATTGTGTATATTTAAGGAGTGCAACATGATATTATGGGATACCCATATACAATAAAATATTTATGATAGTTTTAAAGTTATTTTCCAATGCTTTATTTCAATTCCTTGGATTTTTATTGGGTAAAATCATCCTCCCTAACAATAATTTAATTCTTTAAAAGTATAATGCTTTTTTTTTTTACATTATTCCTCCAATGTGACTTATTTCATAGGTTAGAACAGCCAATGCGAGTCTGAAAACTTTGAGAAAACCAAAGTTTGGTAATTACCAATGATAATAGTGATATGTGTTTACCAGGAGCGAGAAATATACACAAAATGTTATTCTCTAAATTTTTAAAATAAAAATAGAGCTACATTCATTAATTTAAGTATATAGTTATCCTTGATATCACACTACAGTTGTAGAATCGAACAAATTTGTCCCACAAGCTTAAAATACTTACTATCTGGTCTAATACAAAAGAGTAAGTTCAAACTCTGTTCTCTCTTCATCTTCCTTTTTACTATGTACTTCACATATTCTAATGTCTTTTTTTTCTTTACACAATCTTAAATTATCCTCAAAAATGATTATAAAATGGGTGGGGATATTCCCCATTAACTAGAGTCTGGCCCCATTTCACTAATGTTGGAATGGAGTCATGAGGTAGCCACGTCCTTGCCAGAGGTTACTTAGCTGGTCTGGCCAGGTCTTTTACACCCAAATCTTGAAACTGTGCTTATTCTGTAGGCAAGGAGCCTTTCATGTATGATTGTATACAGCACTTATCACACCTAATTTTTCAGTTGTGTGTTTTCCTTTACTAGACTAAAGCTAGTTTGACGGTAAGAGCTAGTGTATACTTGAAAGCTTATCAATGCCAACATGTAGCACATACTAGCTTTGTAATGTAGCACTTCCTTAGAAAGAACTCCCCCTGAGTCAGTGATTTGCAACTATGGACAATTTTGCTCCCTAAGGGATATTTGGAAATGTGATGTTTTTGTTGTCACAAAAGGCAGTGATACTGGCATGCAGTAGGGAAAGATCAGAAATGTTGTTAAATATAATGATAAGATAGCCTCTCATACATAGATGTATGCGGCTGAAAATGCCAGAGGTTGAGCAACTCTGCTCTGCACCATTTGTTTTCTGCATATCAGAGCAGTCAGAAAACTACACAGTTATTTAATGCCTGGGCCTCTAATTTCTTGCACTTTCTTTAACCATTAGAGTACAAATTCTACCACAATAAACGCTGCGTCCTCTGTGCCTTCCACAACAAATGACACAGGGAAGATCTAATTCAGTGTGAATGGAGTGAATAAAGAGGAATCAACTCCTTTAAGTTTTGTTCCTGAATACGTGGGACTGTCAGGAGTCTTTATGTGTTTAATAAATGCTGTAATCTTCCAGTTAACCATATCTATATCTACCTATCTACACACACACACACACACACACACACACACACACACATATATATATATATATCCTGTATACATATATGTACAAATACTACATATATAATATATATTTGATAAAACATTTAGTAATTGTACTTTTTTCCAAAGTCAAAAATATATCTTTACATTTTCTATTATAAAAAATAAGTGTTATGTCTTTTTTTGGATATGCTTTCCAGCACTTGTGACAAAATACTGAGAAACAGGTTAGAACTTGCTCTGAAAGTTCAGTTCTTGTTAGTTTTATTTTGTATTTGTGCCTGGCTCGCCAGGGTTGCCTAACTAAGTAAGGCTACCTCGGGTGAACACCTAAGATACACAAAGTCAGCTCCTGGGCAGCTTCATTTCTTCTTCTCACCCTTCAAGGACTCATGGTATCTTCCTTCTTTTTCTCTGGTTCCACTTTTGCCTGGCCTCTCTCTTGCTCAGAGAATGACTCCCAGAATACAGGCTCTTAAAAATTCTCTAGGACTTTAAAGGTCACCTCTCCTAATCGTCCAACTGATTCATAAATCCCCTTTACAACTCCCATGTCCCCACTTTCCATCATCTCCTCTATGCTCAGATATCTTAAGTGCTAGAAAACACACTATTCCTTGAGGCACCAATTCTTTCCTATAGAACTCTATTAGAGGGCGCTTGATAGAGGCCTCTGTAGCTGCAACCCAGAGGCTTCAGATTTTTGTACCTCTTGAGGCTATTCACAATTAGATTAAATTCTTAACTGCGCAGCAATTCTTCAAACACTTGAAGACAGCTATCATATCTCCCCTTCTCCATGCTAAATGTGCTCCAGATTCGTTGCTCACTAAACGACATGGTGTCAAGGCTCCTGAGTCTCTGAATGGCTTACAATGTCTCATCAACTAGCTTCAAATCCTCTGTAGGATCACACCATCCATTCATTTCTTCATTATTCAGATGAAGGAATAGGAGAAAATGGAATGCAAATGTATTTCCCTCCAGTTTCTCCTCAGTAAATATTTACTGATCACCTAGTTTTTTTGCGGCACCATAATAGGTCCTTACAAAATAGATGTATTTCCTCTAGACAGCTTGTAACACAATAGAGAAGAAACCAACTGATGTAAACATTGAGAGTTATCAGTGGTACTCTAAACATGACAAATGTTGCCTGAAATCCTAAGAGGACACAGCAAGGGGCTTGACTTCATGCTCTATTATATGACCCTCAAAATGGACAAGATAATTATTTTTGTTTTCAAAATCAGGAAGCAAAATCACAGAGATATATTTAACATGGGTTCAGTGTTCAAGAATCAAATGGGACCGCTGGCTCACTCTGTGGTAAAGGTATTATCCTCCTAGACAAGATAGGTATATGCACAAAGTGCTCAACCACATTGTAAACCTTAAATTTTGCACTTATACATATCAATAAAATGGGGGGGGGTCAAAACGAGGTGTGCATGGTCCCAATTGGTGAAGCCTTCCAACACTACTGGAGGCCAGGCATGACAATCGGCCATGAAGATACACAAATAAATGAAAAGCACATACAAGCTGTCAATATGGAATCAAAAAGGAAGACTAGACATGTCTTTTAGTGTTGTCAAAATAGCCATAGGCCACAGAGAATGAGCACAAAGCTCTGTCTCAACACTATCTTTTTTCTATCCATGTGGAATTGCTCTAGCTAGCATTTTAAGTAAATATTATTTAAATCAAAGAGACAAAGACCCACTTCCAAATACACAGAATGTTCTCAAATGTGAATCTCCTTTTAAAAACATAAGAGCATTATAGGTATATAATGCAAAAATTGTTTTATTGCCTTCTCTTACGTTGTCAAGTGGACTTTAGATTCTGGATGTGTGTTAACTGGCATAGTCATTTGGAATATTTACTAGTCCACGTGAGCTTATCTAATGACTTTAATGATTATGGATACATTTTTTCTCCTTCCTACTGATCAGCTACCTTACAGGATCCATTCCTGAGGCTGTTCTGGAAATGCAGCTGCATTTGAGCCACTAAATACAAGTCTAGAAAGCAAAATCAGTGTTACCATTAATGTTTTCTTGACTAAAACACGTATGCACATACATGAACACAAGCAATAAGCCTGCACTCTGCTAAATAAAAACAGTAACTTTGAACATTACAGAAATCTACCAATTTTACCATTTTACATTCTTTCATAGTCTAAGTTCTGTCTAACACATCCCTTGTATTTCGTGTATTAATTTAAAAATAAAAGCTTTCTGGCTTGACCTCTGCCTGCGTATTGATGGTGCTTTTAGTGTTTCACCTTTGCTGTTCTCCTGTTAACATGCCCTCCATAAATCAATCCCAAGTGCCAGAAAGCAAATAGTCATTTCATTTCTTTGTTTTTGCTCACCAACAGAAGACTTCAGAAAGAAAAGAACTAAGGAGGTAGACAGCAAGTTTTAGAGAGTGACTACTACGTGGTGGTCAACTACAACTGGTCTTTCAACAGGACATCTCAATGCATTCTAGTCTGTGCTGAATGTCTTTAAGTTGGCATCTATGGGTAGAACATGGGAGGAGGTCTCTGGATATAAGAAATATATATCAAGCCCAGAGCTTCCACACTGACCTGTATCTCCACCTCTATTTTTTTTTTTTTTAAGTTTTTGATTCAAGACAGTGCCTCCTTGACTCATTGAGTTGCCCAGGCTGGGCTCCAACTTGCAATCTTCCTGCCTCAACCTCCCAGAGTGCTGGAATTACAGGCTTATGCTCCTCCCAGGCCCGGCTAGGAATTGTATTTTATAATGGAAATATGTTTGCTTTGCAAGCCAGAACTTATTTCTATACTAGAATTTTTTTAAAAAATTGAGAATTACCTATGCGTCCACATCATTGATCACTCCTAGACATGGAATCCCAGGTCAGGCTTTACCTTACTGTAAAACACATATGTGCTCTCACATCTCTCACATGTCACACCACTCCCTCCTAGTGTCATTAACAATGAGAGACTTCAAGTTCTACTATGCAAACAACATTACCAACTAACGTTTTCTTTTGAGAATAGCTATCAATGATCTCAAGTAGTCTCAACAACATGGAAATGATCACACAGCCATAATGGCTACAGATTTAACTTCATTTAAATCAAATCTTTAAAAGAACTTAAACCCTTGACAAAATCTGGAGGATAAAAAATAATTTTTCTGATTGATGCATAATGGAAGGCATAGCTAAATGCATTTTGAAGACAAAAGACTGAGTGCATTGTTTACCTATAGATTAAATATAAAGAGAGAGGGAATGGTGGAATCGCATGAGTTGTGAGTGCTTACTAATCTGGTGCATGAAAGTAAGATGCTGTTGCAGGACACGGGCTGGGAAGAGGAGAAATTTTAACAGAGGGTCAAACCTACATAAATGCTAATATCTATAGGGCTGGCAAAGGAGGTATTAGTTATTCATTATCTTTCCATTCTTCTGTAGAAATCTAATTCCTTGGTTAGCCTATAGTTAATGTGCTTATTCTGAATATCTATCTGTCTTCAAACCTTTGTATGTGTATTTAAAAGTATGTCTTAAAATCATTAGGTTACTTGTCAGATTTCAAATATTACAGAAGCTATTTTGCAAAAAAGGACAATGCACATTTCAGGTGTATTTCTACTGCAAAAACAATAAACTATTGCTAATATGGCATTTAGCCATTAATGCTGCCTTTTACTTCTGTAATGTAAAGAAATAATAGGCTTGTGACAACTTGGATAATTCTTTTAAGGTTCTACATTATTGCTTTACTTTTCAAAGAAATTTCAATGCATGGTACTTATCCCTTTGTGGTGGACTATGGAAAACAGCCTAGAATGAAAACTTGGGTGTGGATGTTCCGAGCCCTAAATTATGCTAAGTTTCTGACTTCTACAGGCCATTTACCTGCACAAATGATACAACTGTAAAGAATTATACAAATATAAAGCATCAATGTACATTCGAATGACTATCAGATCAAAAAAGAAGCCATTGCTTAGTATTGAGTTCATGTCAGGCTTCACAATCATGAGAGAGTCCAGACTTAATGTTCACGTTTCAAGTTGTCATCAGTATTTTTTACACACTTTCTTGTTCAATGCTACTGATCCCGCTGACAAGAGGACAGATGAGTCATATACATATATACCTACCCTCAAGATCAATGAATAGAATGCACAAAAAACCAGAGGACTTTAAATGCGAATGAACTGGGATTCTCCCTTTCTTACATAGTCATGTATTTATTGTCTCTCATTTAAACAGAATACTATTCTGTCTAATTGATAGAGAATGTTAATTTACTTTAGCATCTTTCTCTGCAGCAGTCTCTAAAAATTTTCTGTTTATGATTTTATAAGCCTGTGGGCTTGTGGATTTAGGTATTCTTGATTCAAGAAATTATTGACTTTCTTTGACATCCCATGAACTGTAGAGACTCAATTGCTTCCAAATTTGTATTTAAGACACTAACTTTATTTATTTGTATTTAAAATTAATATTACAGTATAGTATATGCTGATTCATAATCATTTAAAAGGAAACATTTCATAGTTTTAAGTATCCGGAGTTCACACTGATAATACGGAATGTCCTTTCACATTTGCAAATGAACACAAATAGAGTATAGGATGTCCAAAGAAATGATTTTTATATTATTGTTTTTAATACTTAGTGAAGACTAAACATAACTTGCCTGATTAGATTTAAGGGTTAAAGGATTGAAACATGGCATGGGATAACCATTATTTTAAAATATTAAAAGCAGGTAATTTTATAAAACCTTTAATCCATGTATAAGTATGTACTAGTCTTGTGTTTGGCCATATTGCTAAAAAGAGTAATAACTGAAGAAGAAATCTACCTTACTATTGATGACCTCGAATTTTGCTCCAATTAGAACAATTTGCACTAAGTCCAGAAGTATTCCTAGCAATATATCTAACACAGAAGAAAAAAAAACAAGTTTAAATGATAGGAACCCATCCAGAATGGGCATGTTATCCTGAGGGTCATGACACAATCCAAAAAAAAAAAAAAAAAACAAGCCAAGTAAACCTCCTGAAATTATCTGATTTACTTTGGTGTGAAACATGGTGAAATCCATTCCGTCCCTCATAATTCTTGTCCACCTAGAATCTCAAGATAGGGATTTACTTAGACACAAGGTCTTTCCAGATGTAATTAGCTAAAAGGAGGTATTATGGTAGGTTCTTATGCAACAGCTAGTGTCTTTGCAGAAAGACAAGTTAGAGAAGCAATGGTGCACACATAAAGAGATGTTTATATAGAGACAGACAATGGAGTGGGTATCTATGATTCAATTGGCTCTAGGGACTGGCAGATGTTACCAGAAACTAAAAAGAGATACCAAAGGATCCTCTCACAGAGTCTTTAGTGAAAGCCTGGTCCTGCTGACACCTGGATTTCAAAGGTTCTGGACTACAAAACAATAAAATCCTGTTGCCATAAGCCTTTCAGTCTGTGATACTTTGTTATAGTAACCTAGAAGATTAATTCACAGAGGTTCTTCACCCGGGTTGCAAAGATTTTCACGGGAGAGTAAACACAGATGGGAAAATCATACACCATTATCTTTACCAAACTTTACTCGAAAATAAGCATTTCCTTATGCTATGAATATAGGCCAGAAATCATATTAACATTCGACATAGTTGCATCAACTGTAACTGTGGTTTTCACTAAGAAAAAGAAAATTTTATATTACATGAAAATCATTGTAAATCTCTTACTGTATAGAGTTCATCATTCCATTTTAACTGTAGTACTTACTAGTATTTTTAGTCAAGCTTTTTGTATAATAATAGAGGCACACATAGTACTATAATAATGAAACTTGTTTTCACAGTGACAATGGCAGCCTCTTCTAATCCTCTGTATCTGTAGCCTTTATTTATATCAATTATTCTGAGGAGTTTGTGGGCTTTGACACCTAGCTAAAGGGGCGCCTAGTATACAAGGTAAAGCATACCTGCTCTAAAGTCATTTCCTGTAGGCCTCTATTGGAACAATATCAAGTCGTTTTATCTGAGGAAGTTCTGTGCAGCTAAGATGAACATCCGGCTTTTGTAAAGTCAAGCACTCGTATTCAGGACCCAGTCAAGGTAGGACATGGACACCCACCTGGCATCCCCAGAAGACATTGATTCCCACCATTTCTTCTTCTTCCCACCTATGGATTCTGTGCAATTACTGAAAGTAACTGAAAGTTACTGAAAGTAACCTTTAAATAGACTGCACACACCACTTTTTTTCCCTTACATGAGTTTTAAGAAGTTTCTCTTATTTGCAACAAGAACTGTACCTCATAAATCATGCATAAATTGACCAGGCACATAGTAGGAGTTTTATAAAACTTTGATGAACTAAACTGATGGGAAAGTGATTCAAATTCCTTGAAACACTAAAATTCTATTAATCTACAGATATTTTTCCAAGTGTAAAACTGAATTTAGGGCTGAGGATCTAGCTCAGTGGTGGAGCATTTGCCTAGTACTTTTGAGGCTTAGATTCTGTCCCCAATACCACAAAAACAAGAAGAACAAAGAAAAAAAAAAGAAAAGGAAATCAAAAGCAAATAAATGAAAAATTTGAATTTAACACCCTTATCAAGGAAACTGACATTTGTAGGAGAACCATATACTTCCTATTTTATAAAATACATTCATTTGCTCTAACTTTTGGACCAGAATATATGGAAAACTCATGCACATTCTTCTAATTGTCTTAAAATCCTATTTCCTGTATATTTTCCCATAAGGATTACAATAAACAAGTATTAAATATTTCAAGAAAAGTATATTACTTTTAAATGTAATCTTTCATATTGTTTCCTAGATTAGATTATCTGTGTAATTTGAGCCCCAATATGCTAAACTTCATTTCTTCAATGTATATTACTTTCGCATATTAAAAACCTAGATTTTTCCAAAGGGTTTTGAAATAAAGAGGGATAAAAACCATAGAGTGATATTTCAGAGGCATAAATCAACAAATTTCTATTTATCATCATGGTAGCCAAAAAGAAAAGTGACAGAATAAACTCTATAATTTTTAGAAGGACAACAATGTCTGTTCCAATTGGCCATTCCAGCTTTTTTACTGTAAAAAGTCTTTTTTGTATAGCTACTAGAAATGTCAAATTGTTATAATTTTATGCAAAACTTAGTTATTATTAGTTTTATAATATTATTCCTTATAATTAAAAATAAAATTATGTATATATTTATTGTATACAACACACTCATTTTAAATATGTGCCTCTTGTGGAATGGTTAAGACAAGCTAATGAATGTATTCGTTACCTCAGAGACTTATAGTTTTGGGTGGTAAGAACAGCAATTTTAAGTGTACAACATGTTGTGAAGATCTACCATCACCGTGGCATACAGCAGAGAGCTCTCTGAACTGTTTAACCACCCTAGGCATGTTGTATCCTTTGGTCAGAAGAAGCTATTTAATTTTAACAGTGTCAAAAGTTTTGGTGATATGTCCTGAATGTGTGAGACTGCAGTTCTGATATATTTTTGTTAATACATAAGAAACTGTGATCACTTGAGATACATTTTTTGAGCAACAACTTGTAGCTTTTTCAGGATTGAAAGTAGTTGATAAAAATTAAGCACCTTTTAACTATGTTTCAAACATCTACAGAGACAAGCCTAGGAGGAAAATATCCTCCAAGTTAGAGGTCATGATCTCTAGTATTAAGAAAAATGACCTTAAACTTGGAAGAAAGACCAAAAATGGTTCCATGTATTTCTAAATTTAATGATTGGGCATTTTCTTACATCCTCAAAAAAGTTTTTATATTTCCAGAAAACAAGTATCTCTGTTTGCCTTACTATTAATTTGAGCCCACATATATCACAGCTCTATAAATTTGAATGTTGATTTGTAGAAAACTTGGTATATTGCAAATAACATTTTTATTTAGTCAAGTATATAATCCCAAAGTCTTATAAATTAATCAGTTTTATATTTTATTTACTAATCATGTCTCAGAACACTTTTAAAAAATTACTAATTATAATAGGCTTTTTTTTTCTTGTATCAAATCTTTTGAACTAGTTTTATCTTTATACTGGCATTCTCATTACTGTGTTAAATCCACCAAGTATTCACTTCAATTTACATACAAATTATGTTTCTTAATAAAATTTTACTTTGACGACATGTGATTACATTATGAATTTCCTTTTCTGTACTTTTATTTTTCCAAAATTTCCCCGATTGGCCCATAATATAATAGGAAAAAAACAAACATTTAATTGAAAAATTTAGCTCCATGCAAGATCTTCAATATCATTTAAAGAAGATAAGCGCGTAAAGATGAAACAGTTTTGAAATCAATAGTGTTTTCTTTTCCTCTTCCATCAGTAGCAAAACGATGTACAATAAGGGACTAAATAAACTTTAGAAATATGAAACGTGTATGTGCATTGATATGTGCTTATTATGAATGTGATGAGGTAGTCAAGCCAGGGCAGTGAACGCGAGGTTCATTACAGTTTTTTCTCATACTATAAACGAAAGAACAGCAAGTATTGGCTAAAATTCAGTAATCTCTACAGCCAAGATATATACTATAATTTGGACATTGATTCTCTTGGAGATTCTTCTCCTCGGGCACAATCAAGACAGATATCAATAATTAGTAGTTCAGCTGGAGGTTGGACCACAAATTTCAAGTTGGGTAAACCTCAGGCAACTCCACATTTACTTAAGCATTGACAATTGCCAATACTCCCTGTGGCCAACCTCACTTGTTTCAGTTGTTTTTCTCTATGGAGTGAGTCAGATTTCACCAAGCATGGTGGTTCAGCGCCCCACAGGCAGAGGTTGCTTATGTGCAGGCTGAGGGTTTGCAGTCACAAGCTACTAACTGATGCTGATTCCACACCTTTATTCATGTCCAAATTTCGGGACAGCAGAGGGATGCTAGCTGAAGCATATTAGGAATAGATCTTACCTCCAAAACACTCTGACACCCATCCCACAAATTATGCTGTTACCCTTGATCTTAAACTTCTTTTAAATGGAAAAACCTGAACAACATTTAAGGCTGTTTATGCTTCTGTTTGCTGAAGTAGAACCAACTGTGAGCTTTGCAATTTTGACTTAAGATGGGAGAAAAGCAGAAAAAAAGGCTGGGAAAATGGAGTGGCACTGGGAAAGAGATGTGGTCCCTAGTCCTTCCTTCTCCCCATCCCTCTTAACTAGTTTTCCCATATGCCATTATAATGAGTGTTATTCACTTTCCATCCTACGAATTGTCCCAAAGGTTCCTGATTGTAAAAATAAAATATGCGGGGTCCTATTAAATGCTTCTGAACTCCTTTCTGAGCTAAGTAAATCAGAACCTCACGGCTAGCACTGAGTGAACTTGTGCACCACATACGTTATATACTAGAAGGACACAGAATTTTTTCTGTCAATTTAAAAACCTAAATTTGAAAAAAAATTAAAAATGTAAAAGCAAATTTTCTAATAGCGAGTTTTTAAAAACCAAGAAGAAATGGGTGGAGTTATTTTATAGGTATGTATTTAGAGTAGTGGAGACTGAACACAGGGCCTTTAAAGGCCCCTGTCTTTACAAATTTTTCTTTTGAAACAGGGTCTGGCTAAGTAGCTAAGCTGTGAAGTCTAGACTGGAACTTGAATTTCTCCTACTTGAGCCTCCCAGATTGCTGGGGTTACAGGTATGTATCACCATGTCCAGTGAAAGTTTATTTTTAATAATATACTTTATTTAATGCAATATAATGAAAACATTACCATTTCAACGTGCATTAATAATACACAAAGCAGCTTACGTCCTGTCTGGTTCTTCCTAAGTCTTCAAAACCTAATTCATGTGTTGTATATAATCTATCTCAACTAGAACTAACCACTTATCAAGGAGTCAGTGGCAAATGTAACTGATGGCTATTGAATTAGGTACAGCAGTTCTGGAGTTAGTGTGATTTTAATGTGGTGACAACTTTGAAAAACACTCTTCTTCTTGGTGGAGACACCATTAAGAACATGCCATTTGAAAATATATTTCTCTTACTAAAAAATTCTGAATTACTTCAGTGTCTATGCGCTATTGCTGGAACAACACAAGAACTTTAGTATTTTCACAAACGGGATACTTCAAAGCTAACAGGTCAGAGGCATAGTGAAAATAATTTATTTCACTATTGCACAGAGGTACCAGGAGTGACCATATCACTACCCCCATCTGGTGCTTTGCTAAAAAACAAGTGAAATGATTTCTGTGAATATCTTGAAAACCCTGTCCAGGAGGGGCTAGTTGGATTACCTTTTAGAATGCTACTCACCCCCTGGTATGCAAATTCAAACAGAAAGGAGAATCTTACTTCATTTGGATATTTAGGAAGAATATCAAGAGTTCAATATCCTGTGTATGAAATGCTAATCTTGTAAAAGCTAAAGTTTGTTGAGCTAAGTGCTGCGGGGAACTTCCCAACTCCCATCATGGCACAACTTTCTTACCATATTTTGAAGGACTGCTTCTCATGCCCTTGCATTTTGCAGGTGTTCTCTTCTGATAATGAATTGACAGCCAATAATAATAATAATCAGTCAATCGTTTCCTTAAGAGAGGTTAGATTTCCAGGTTACCATCAACCAGAAAGCAAACTCTCTGAGAACTGCTAAATGATGACTGAGGTGTTGGCAGTCATAGCTTACGATGGATCATCATTCTCAAAGAGAAATTTTTATTTTAAAGGAAGGTATTTTGGAGAGTGATATCACTATTTCCTTTTTGAGAACTCCATGAGAACCAAGAGTGGTTTTGTTTTACTTCTGGGCCTCTATTTCCTGGAATAGTACTTGGCACAGAATAGGTCCATAAATATTTGTTCGATTTACATATTGAGACATTTGCTTGATAAAATTCAACCTGCTAAGAGTCTATGCTGGTAAGCACTGCAATATCACCCTCTTTTGCAGCAAGAATCTCATTTCTGATTTGGGTCAAGTAGAAAATGGTATGCAAAATCGCATTAGTTTTCTTCCTACATTTTAAATCGGAGCAATACTGTCTCACAGAAAGGCTTTTTTGTAGGTAGTGACCACAGCAAGTCAATCTTAATCACGTTTGCTGCTTTATTTTCGAGTGAAAACATACACATCTTCAGGAGGATGCTGAAACTGAAATAAACCATTTAAAATTATTGACATGCGGAACATTTGGGGAAAACACCGAATGGAATGGGATCACAAAATCTGTCAAATATGTTCCTCCAATAACGGCTTGAAGCTACACCTTTTCAAGTGCAATAAGTTGCAGTTTTGTTTTAAAAGTACTAACCAAGCTCATAATGTAAAACTAGGAGGTATAAAACTAACGTAAGTGTTCTAAACAATCTCGTCTTCAAAAAGGGCAAATCTTGTTCCAATATTCTCTACTTAAACACATCCATAAACTCCCCTCTTTATAGGCTAAAACACACTTTTCAGTGTCTCCTACAAAAGTCCTTCACAAATTGTGTTACCAACGAACCTGTCCATCACACGTTTGATTGCTGCTTGCTAGATTATGCCTCCTACCAAAACCCACTTGCATTTTGAATCAAGAAATAAATGAAAGATCCTACATCTTCAGTCCTCTCCGTACCCAGCATTATAGAGTAATAAAGGATTCACCAAATCTGTACCTCTAGAAAATTAATATGAGAAGGACAATGCAATGAAAGGTACTTCATAAATTATACCTTGTTATGACTACTGCTATTATCATCATTAATAATGCCGATATGTGCAATAAAAATAACCCTCTTATGACTCCAATTTTCATACATTGTGGGTTGAATTATAACCATAGTAATAAATAGGTTGTGTCCTAATCTTACAGATAATAATATAAAATAGGTTTAATTAGGGCTTTAGTTATCATCTAACAATAATTTTATGGATATAAGAATTTTCTTTTTTATCACTAATATACTTCAAGTCTTTTAGGAGGCTCTGATATATACTATGTGGCAAGTGTTATTTGCTTCATTACTTTTTAAAGGCTTATTAGGCAGAGCTGTAATTTTATTTTGCTAAACATTGCTAACTTCTAGTTCATGGTGATAAGTCGTCATGTTTACATCTCAGGGCTTTTGTTTATTAGCCTTGTGATTTTGGTAAAACATTTAATCTTTCTGAGACTTTGTAAGGAATTTATAAGAATACCTTTTCTATCAATTTTGCTGCAAATTTTTGAAAGTCACGTGAAGTAACATACCTGATAATTTTTAAAATAGCCTATAAATGCAAGCATTAAACAAACTTTGTAAGCTACTGCCATTACACAAATATCTCACAGCCAGAGAAACATACTTCTGTGGGTATTTTTGTAAAATTCATTTTATACCATCTTTCCAAATTGTACATTTCCCAAATTGGCTTCTTAGTTCTTCGGAAAACAACTTCTTCCTTATACTCATCATACTGTTTTCTTGTGACAATGAACCGGAAATAACCAAACACACAAGTACACTAATACATAAAACAGCCTTTTCTTGCATGTAATGAACTCTGCTATTTTCTAGTTTGTTTCACTAAAGAATGAATGCTTGTGGTGAAACAACAAATTGATGTTATGATTCACAGTTTGGAAAACGTTAGCATATCAAATTAAAAAATGAAATAAACCAAAGCAATAAACAAAAACCAACAGAAAAAAATGATGTCTGCAGTATTATTTTCCCGCTGTTTCCTTGTATTCATACCTGGCCAAGAGGGCCCCTAACGGTGTTATCATTTTTTCTCATATCATCACTTTTCAAATGTTTTTCCATTTTCCTAGACTAACACTTCTCTGACTTATTTTCCAATAACCATGGCATGTTTCAAGTGTTCAAATATTCTTCAACCTCAGAAAGCTTTGGATTGTCTGAGATGGGCATTGTGGTAATTTTCGTATATTAAGCACCAATCACAAGGGCTGACATAAAGCAGATCCAAAGTAAAAGTTTGCTGAGTGAAAAAAAAAATCTATTGATTTTAAAGGTTGTGAAAAGTAGTATGAAGTGTCAGTCTAAATATTACAGTACAACTTAGTGTTAGCACACAGGTTTTCCAAGATACGGGTAGTGCAATGGGCCAATCCAAGAAGGGGAGTTAACTAAGCCCTGTGCCTTGTGGTAATGGTCAGTACAACCACTATGGGTTTGAATGTATGTCCTTTCTAAACTCCCTTTCAAACTGAATTGATGTGACACTAATTTTAAGTGGGGGCTCCTTAAGGGGTGATTGTGCCATTATGGCTTTGGCATCCCGAGTGACAGCAGTGTCATCCTAAAAGTGCAAGTTTGCCCCTTCTTTCTGTCTCTTTCTCAACCTCCCACATTTCATCATGGGGTAACACGCCAACAAGTACCTCACCAAATGCCAACGCTTTCTCAACGGACTTCCCCACCTCCATAACTGTGAGTCAGTACCTTCCTATTCATTGTGAGCAGCACAAAATGGACCGAGATACATACATCCTTCCCTCTTCCATGTAACATTTCACATTTATCTCAAAATTTTTGTTTTCCATCGTATCCCAAGGAGATTGGAAAAGATTTCATCAGTTCACTCTCCTTTAAATGAAACTACATTGGATTGTCCCATATTGGTTCAATTGCCTTGAGCAACCTTCCGGGGATAACCCTGGTTATTAAATTAATTTCGCAAATGCCTATGAACTGCAAATCAAATGAGTTTGTTCACTATAGCATATATCTTAAACAAATGTTCCTAAGCCTGCATTAAACTATGCTGTTTAGCTTATTTTTAACAACTGTATTGTTTTTAAAGTTACAGGCTTTTTCCAGCAATCCATTATTAATATTTAAAAGTATGTGTTTTGCAAACACAATAACTATCTAGTAAAAAAACCCGGAAAGTTAAGGGTAAGAGGTTTGAAAATGTGTTACTTAAAAATAGCAGTAAAGTAAGATTTTCAAATAAATCCATGTTAACTAGGATTTACAACGTAGTATAAGCCTGTACTATTAGTTGTAAAGCCAGGATTTGGAGAACTATACTGGCACATTAAATTTATTCATTTTCCCAGCCTGTAGACATTTTAATGTCTGAGTAGCAATAAGAACAAATTACCTAAAAACTTTTAATAGGACATAATAAATTAAGACTGAATGGTAATGCAAAAGTGGGTACACCAGGACAAAATTATGAATCTTATATAATGTTCCGACAACACTTAAAGTGTGGAAGCAACATTGGTATTCTGGGATATGCGACTACAGTTGATCCTAATTGTTTCTCTCTTGTCAAATAGAAATTGCACATCAATCTCAAAGTATTACAAACTGCTCATTACATGCAAATGGTTATGCTCTGCAGGCTTTCCAAGGAGGGACTCAACCCTCTTTAAAAGGGGCCAGGTTAGAAGCAGTGTTTCTCTGATGACACGACATATCCATTAGAGTTCCTCATTTACAAGCAATTGAAATGGCCTCTGCTGATAAGGGGCTTCATAGTAAAGAAATGAAGGGGCTCATATGATTGAAGAGGAAATAAAAGAATCAGGTTTGGAATAGGCAGGATGTCAGCAGGTCCCCATAGTAGATGCACTGTACTAATTTTGACTAGCTGTCTCCTTTAGAATAGATCGATTCTAACCTTATCACTCATGTCAATATTAAAAATCTCAAGAAGTAAGATTAGGTTGGTGTGGATCTTTACCTAGGACCAAGGAAATGCTGATAGAAAGCCTCTGGCAGAACAACCACTAGATAATCTCTTGGACACAATATTTTATTTATGGTTCTACTAAGACTGGTCAGGATCCCAAGAGAAACTTTGGTACTGTCAGTCATGGGAAGAGTTGTTACACATTCTTCAAAATCATTAACTCCACCACACATTATGTTAGTGGTTCTAGAACCTTCAGTTAACAGTACTGTATTATGTGTTTTAAAATAAAAGGGAACATTTTGATTGTTCTCAAACAAAGACATGATGTATCTCTGAGGTGATGGATAAGCTAAATACTCGAGTAATCATTACACAGTGGGTAACTAGCACTGTATCCTCACAATATATAAAATAGTTAAGTGTCAATCAAAAATAAAGCTTAAACAATTTTAACCAACTTTTAAAAAATAATGCACAGAATCAAAAGTAGACTAAAATCACAAGTCTGTTTTATTTCCTCTTTCTAGTGTAATTTTCAATTTGTTTTAAGAGCACAGACTTGAATCATTTCTGTGTTATATCAAATGGTACAGCATATTTAAAGAAAGGGTTAAAAAAAGGTGTGTTTGCTTTTTTGTTCTAATTTTTATTACTCTCTTTTAAGGGAGGAATTAGCAGACATTTTTTCACAGAGATATCTATTAAATATTTTGGGCTTTGCAGGCAATGTGGAAATATCTTAACTCTGCCTCTGGAGCAGTAAAGCAGCCATAGACAATGAGAAAATAAATAGATGTGGTTAAGTAGCATTAAAATGTTATTCACAAAACAGGTGCCTGACAGAACTGGGCTCCAGAGATGGCAATTTTATAGACTTTGATATAGAGTCAATATTAAGTTGCTAGTACAATAATACCAAGATCTATACATTGCCTTAAAATTAATTTCACTGCAAGTACTTTGATAGGTGCCATACGTAAGATAGTTATTTATAAAAATTATTAGCTCAATATACCACATAAAATCTTTAATTCTGTGGCAGTGGGAGAGTTAAACCTACTTATCAAATCACCTTGTTTGTGAGTTGCTTAGACAGTTAGTAAAGCTCATTCTGGGTGTCTCTGGGTAGCTCCTGGAGGCATTATAACGGGTCATACATCTGGCCCCGGACCCTTTCCTGTTTGGTGCTACTCCCCTGCTGTACTTGTCAGACTCCAGGAAGTAAGCACATTTGTTTAAACATGTCCCTGTGCACCATGATGTTCCTGTCTTGCGGTCGGATGATTATGGACTAAACTTCTGAAACTGTGAGCAAACTAAATCTCTCTTCATTTAATTTTTGAGTGTCAAGTATTTTTCCAAGCACTGGGTAGCCAATCAACACAGAAAATTAATGCAAGAGAAATGGGGTCATTGCTGTGAGTATACCTAACTATGTGGTTCAGAAACATCTGTAATTGGTTTTCCAGAGAAATATGGAAGTTTTGGACGTAGGGTTTGGGGAAGTATGAGGTTGTTGTAAATAGAGCTCGGTGGACAATATTCATATGAGCTCAGAAAATCAGAAAGCTAACAGAAATGGGGAGAGTAAAGACCAGACTCAGGAAGTTTCAGATGGAGATTTTCCTGGGAATTGGAGTAGAGGCCATGTATGCATTATTTTACCATGACTTCATACAGGCACTCAGAGGTCCCTGCAGCCATGGTTCAAGGGAAACTAGACATCCTTATGGTGGTGGAAGACACCGGTATTATAAACGTGACAAAGGTTTTTCAGGCATATCTTAAGCTGTGGAAATAAGGTCAAAGCTTCAAAGTAGATCCCTGAAAATTGACGATATCAGAAATGTGTAGTATCTGCGCAGGGGAATCAGAGGAAGCAAGCAAAGCCAACCCAAGAGACCATGTGGCTTCCAACCAGCAAGACCCTGGGTGTGGGGCTGCCCAAGCCCTGTGAAACTCACATTTCACGATCATGTGTACCAAATCCCCGACTTGGAGCTACAGAACATCATATTTGCCCTGCTGGGTTTTGGTCTTGCTTTGGCTCTACTCTTGCCTGTGGAATGGAAATGTTCATCCGGTGGCACTGTAATGGAGACTGAATTACTATGCAAATTTTACAGAATTTCAAAGCTAAGAGTTGCCTTGAGTCTTAAAAGAAAGTTTGGACTTGGATTTTTCTGCAATGCTAAAACTTCCTAGGCTTTGAGAAAGGGGTTATTGCATTTTCCATTGTACACAGGACAGATACATCATGTTAGACAGATTACTTTGTCATTTTGTTTGGATATTAAGTATGATTTAAGAAGATGTTATTAGGTTTCAAGTTAGCTGTCAAGAGAGCTTATGCCAGTTAATGTTAATTGTCAACTTGACTAGATTAAGAGATTTCTGAAGGGGTGACTGGATCATTGGGGAACTATATTTATGAATAGATTAACCTACTGATATTCATATCTGCATATGGTATCAGGAGTTAGGGTCTGGTTGCAGCCTACTCGCTGGAGTATAATTTTGCTGTTGTCCGTCTCCTTTGTTTTGGTTCTGATGGCCAAAACAGTGAGCTCTCATATTCCACCATGCCGTTACACCATGACATTTCTACTTTGGAACTAATCAGCCATTGACCAGTGCTACAGAGGAGAGTTATATCATATTTAGGTAGAATTATGACCTTTTGTTTGGAGATTCATTTTCAAGGAATGGGTGTCTGAACTTTTGGCATGTTTGTGCCACCTTCACCGAATAAAGAGAAATTGTCTCGGGTTACATATAAAAAATCTAATATTTTATATGCATAATAAAATTATAAAAGAAAAAGAAAATATCTCACAAAGTTTTAAGAACATTTGCAATTTGTGTTAAGCTTCATTCAAAGCTGTTTTGGGGCATTATGGTGCCCTCCGGCCACAGGTTCCACAAACATTTAAGGAAATGTGTTTGAATATCACAAGCAGAGGTGTCAAATGTGATCCTAACATTTAATTTTCAACTTTGATCAGCTTATGATCAACCTAGGAAATTAGTAAAGCATAACTCTGAGTGTCTTTGGGTAGGTCATGAAGGTACAACCTTGGGATTTGTTTTTGGTCTCTAGCTGCTCGCTGGTGTTCTTCCCTTGTGTTCTGCTTCCTGGCTGTCAGAAAGTGACCACTTCTGCTCCACCAGGATCTTATACCATGATGTTTCTGCCGTAGAGCCGGAAAATTGTCAATTACACCTCTGAAACTATGCACCACATTAAATCTCTTCTCCTTTAAGTTGTATCTCCTTCCAGCAATGGGAAAGCAAATACAGGCACTGTATGAATATGCTATTTTGGCTTCTCTAAAATATTCCTCAAAATAAGGCCTAGTATATGGAAAGGATCAACGCAGGAAATAGAATTAAACTTTTCAGGGCTACAAATTAAATAAATAAAACCACTTATTAAAAAATAGAAAGTAGTAATAAACTCATAAATCTCAAGAGAGATTTGTCACCATATATCTGTGCATTTACATCAGATATATCCACTGCTTTAAAGTTATGTCTCTCAATCTTTCCTCTTCATTAGTTTTGATCTGAAGATCTTCAGATAAATTCATTTCCAGTAAAATTATATCAATTAAAGCCTTATTAAAAAACCCAAGAGACCTATAATTAGTTTGCTACAAAGTTTTCAAACACTCCCACTTTATGGTTTGCACCTAGAATTTGGTTATAAAAAGTAGATTTACCATTGTTATGACTAGATAGCTGCTATTCAACTTGATGAATAGTTCATCCTGAACATACTCAATTGTGATAGACCTCCTGTACTATAATTTTTCCATTTGAAAATCTCTCAAAGTCTACTCTTAGATTAGGGGATTTTTTTTGCTCACTTTGTTTAAGTCATTCATAGTTAGCTTCTGCCTTATTATGCCTTCCACAGATCGTTTGTTCACATTTTCCAAAGTCACGTTTTCCAAAGTGAGATGGAGAATACCGTAGGCATAATGGAGGGCTATCAAAAGAGACTAGGGCACACAAATAACGACTGTTTAAAAAAAACCATTATTTTCCCTAGGAATTCAGTAATTTCCGGGACAGTTTCACATTGCACTTCATAGAAATATTAGCTTTAAGGTGTACCGATGAGGCTGTGAGATCAATAAGGGAAGAGGGCTTCTTAGCTTAGCTCTCCATCCTTAACAGCAAGCACTGTCTGCCTTGCTCACAGCAGTCTCGCCGTGAATGTTTCTTGAGTGGATTCTGGTACTTACATGATGTGCTTAAATGGCTGAAAAATATGGAGTCATCATATTGTTAACCTGTCATAAAATGTGAGAATGTCTTGCACCCTGTACACGGAAGAGGTAACAAAAGTTCAAAGTAATACTTTTTTTTTGAATATGACATTGGTTAAGAATGGCACAAAAGACAAACTTCAGGATGATTTGCTCATGGGACTAGTGCTATGAAAGGATAATTCTTCATTTATTTGTCAGTTCTAATGAATATTCCATGTTCAATATGCAAAGAAATTGTTGTACGTACTAGGTGATGTGGGTGAATCAGAAAGACAAGGGTTCCATTTTATTAGAAAACACGTAAAATAAAAATGTAAGTATATATCACAATTTCACTTGGGACAGTCTTATGCAGAATTTAAAAAGCTTTATAGAGAAAGAAACTCCATGTGTGGGCGAGTGTGTATGTTTATGTGTGCTTATGTGCACGTGTGTGTTATCGCTAACACAGAGGGTGTTATAAAAAGTATGCCTGAGACTACAATATTTGAATAAGATATATTTTAAAGAGTGTGCAATGTAAAAAGGAGAGACTGAGACCTGGAGAATAGGAACTTGGGTAGGATAGTACGCTCTGGAGAAAAGAAAAGCAAGGTTTAAGCTAGAACGAAGCCTGAGAAGAAACAGAAAAGGGTATGTGACCAGAAACATCAAGACCAATGTGGCTGGAAAACACTCTTTGTAACATGTTGCTATTGTGTTAAAAAGTATTTAAATTAAAATTAAATTCATATTTTATGAAATATCATTTCTGCTTCTCATTGTTTCTATCCTGATGTAATTTATTTTTTTCAATTTGAGATTTGTAATTAGCATGCTGCACTTTTTTCCCTCTCTCTCGATCATTTTATACTCTAAAAATGGGGATCCCTTAGGGATAACTTGCTTCTCATGCGTTTTAAGCAGCTCTTTACTGCTGTGGTTCCTGCACTATGTTATAGCTTTTGGTTTTTGCCTCTTTCCAGTAATGCACAGCAATCTGTCATCGCCTTAAACACGTCATGTTGGACAACAGAGCTATAAGATCAAGGCACTAAAATTATCCAATTATTTTAATATACTTATTTATGAAAGATACATTTGATGGGCAATAATTTAGAGCCCCTCTCTAAATTTCTGCATTGTGCCAAACTCCTAATGAATCTGTTATTTACTACTTCGGAAAAGAGACAGAGGAGCCAAGGTTTGTAGGAGAGTTTCTGAACAGCAATAAAAGGCAAACAATATTTATGTAAGAACGAAGCGCCCAACTGGTTAACTGTATTGAGGCTGAATTCTCTTGCCACTACCCGCTAATAACATTGAAAAGCTCATTTAAAAATGTATTCCCATCCTTATAAACTGCTGCAACCCTAAAGTAAGTGACTGGAGACAAATTCTCTAAGTAATAATTTTTCTTGCTGATTCCTTTATGTTAGTGTATGTCCTCTACTTACACTTACAGAAACTAGGATATTTTTGTGGCCACAAAACGAAATCTTATGAAATTTTATTACTGCTGGGGAAATATAAAGGGCAAACAATGGTATGAATTATTCTTAACACTGGGGTCCCCATGAAGGGCAACAGATGGCAGAAATATTTACTCAAGTGATTTTTCCATCAAAGTTTCTATCAGCATTTGAGTCTCAGCAGTGGAGCTGTTAAGAAGCCGTCAAACTCACCAGCCAGCTGGTGAAATCAGCACTGTAAAAACTGACTGTATAGAAAACATACTTGTATCCAATTTAGTCTTTTGTACCATATGCCTTTTCAAAGACAACATTTGAAGAAATATGTATTAATATAGTGTCAGTTAGCTCCTATAGAGTCCTTTGAAAGATTAGTTACCAATTAATTATTAAGGAACATCATAACAGAAACAAAAAGAGGCACTCTTTTTAGCAGTGACCTGTAAACATCCATTCTGCCCTCATCATGTCTGCCCAAGCCAGTGGCTTTTCAATAGCATCACCTGCTACCGGAGGGCTTCCTGGGCTGCATGTTCTGAGAGCAGAATGAGAAGAATGAAAACCGCTCGGTATTTCAAATAAGAGGGAGAGAATCTTTTCATGGACTTACTGGTCTCAATCTTTTGGACAGGAGTCATCTCAATGCCATTATGCTCTGTGAATCCAAACTCATCAGCACTGAGTCCTTTCCAAATTGCTTTCTTCTGTTACAAATAGCCGAGGCAAGGCAGAATTGAAAAGACACTAAACTTGTCTTTGACACTTCTGTAATCTTTCTTTTTTCTCTTGCTCATTACTTCCCATCTGAAGAGTCACCGTAAGATCCTCACTCATAACTTAGCGGGTCTGTATGCACTTTTTCTTTTTCCATGCCCATTTCCAATTTGATAAAAGGATGTATTTTACTCTACTAGAACATGACTTTGTAATTTCTAAAGTATTTGTTTCTAGGAAAATATGAACATTGAATACAGCGTATCGAATCCATGTTGATGTAAATATATTCTCATTACACGAGTTCTGACTTATACTATGTCCCCAAAACAGTTTTGATTGAATTTCTTGACAGCAGCATATGTGAATGCATTGTTTGTTTACCATATAAATAATGGGTAGTGAAGCATGGTAACATTGTAATCTACATCGGAAAACTAATTAATGTCATACTGACAAGTCGATATTTTGTCTAAAAATACCAGGTAATTCACATCAAAATAATGCATTGCTGTCTCATTCCCTAAGTTTGCTTAGCATTTGTTGATTTAAAGCCTAACAGGTCTCATCCAAACTATCTCATTACAGTTTACTTTAAGATTGCTTTCAAATGGAATTTCTTAATATTCAAGACCTTATACTTTTTCAAGGCAACATTCTTCAGAAAGTGCTCTTAATTTTTAATGTGGTACATGAAGCAGCATTATTCCATAAAACAATCAGGTTGCATTTCCATTAATAGAAAGAATATTCAGTTCCTTTAAATACTTAATCTAATAATGATTTTTATTGTTTCTATGTGCAACTGAAAAAATTTTAGTTCCATTCAATCACAACCCATGCTTTAAAACTTAATTCTAGTCTAGAAAAAACATGCTAGGCCTCAATGTAAGGTCATTTTATAATTTATACTTTCCTTTTTTTTTTTTTTTACTCAAGGTAATTGATGGTATGCCAATTCACTTTATCACTCTGTGAGTTAATTTTATTTTCATAAGTTTCCTTCATGGCATTTAGCTTTCTGTCTGAAAACTCCCATTAGCATTTCTTCTTGGTAGTGGAAAAATGAGTGGGCAGGAGCGCGAACTCTCTGAGGCCTATGTGTTTGGCTGAACTGGAATTTATCTCAATTCTAAGAGCTGTACTTTAAGAAAGCATGAAAATAAGGTTTAGTGGAAGATCCACGTGTAATTATACATTTCAGATATTTAAGACCCAAAATTCAATAAGAAGAAACTTAGTTAGCATAAATCCAGGTTAATCGCTTGTTAAGAGTAATTGGTCATAATAAGGACTTACTTGGGGGAAGTATTATTATAAGTGACTTGCATACTTCTCACTGGTAATTGAACTTTAAAGAGGAGCAAGCAGACATATGGAAAGCACTCCCATAGGACTCTTCAGCTATCTGACAAAGGAGCTGACATCTGAACTCAAGTCTTCTAAATCTTAAGAGCCAATCTTTGTACCAGCACTTCAAATTTTCTACAGATACTAACATGGCTTATCAACATTGTGACAATCCAAAATCAACAAATGGGATTATTTCAAATTAAAAAATTTCTGCACAGCAAAGGAAATTATCAACAGAATAACCATGAAAATGGGAAAAAATATTCATGAAAAACAGGCTCCTCAAATCCAAAGACCAGATTAAAAATTGGGCAATGGAAGTGAATAGGCAGTTCTCTATGAAGAAGTCCAAATGGCCAGTAAATACATGCAAAGATGTTCAGCATCCCTAGCCCTCAAAGTAACAGCAAATCAAAAGATCACAAAGATTCCATAAAACCCCAGAGAGAATGAGAGAGAATGGTGTATATCAAAAACCTGAACGACAATCGATGCTGGTAATGCTGCGAAACCTCTTACACCTGATGGGAATGTAAACTGGTACAACCACCATGGAAGGCAATATGGACATTCCTTAAAAGGCTGAAAACAAATATTCCCTTTGATTCAGTGATACCTCTTTGGGCAATCTTTCCAAAAGTGCTTAAAGCATCACATAAGGAGATACATGTATACCCACGTTCATTGCAGCACAATTAACAATAGCTAAAATGTGACAGACATCAAAATTCTCATCAAAAGGCCAATGGTTACAAAAATTGTGTTATACATACACATTAGAGTAATACTCATCTATAAAGACAGATAGTTTTGAGGCTTTTGTAGGTAAATGGATGAAACTATTGACCATTATGCTCAGTAAAGTGAGTCAGATGAAGAAGAGTGAATATTGAATGATTTCTCTAATATGGAAAACCCAGATTACATTTACTTCATAAAACTAAATGGGGGGGGGAACATTAGTTGGAACGAATGGGGTGTGGAAGGATGTGGGAAGGTCAAAAAAGGAAAGGAGAATAGTTTTGACATGATATATACACACACAATACTCAAGTTCAATGTAAACATGTATTGCATATGTAGATATCAATAAAATGGAGAAGGCATTGTGGTTAGTGAAAACATTTGAATATTCACTCAACTACTGTTTGTTGAATAAATAAAGAAAGGAAGAGGCAAATGGACCAATTTACTGACCAATTTTTTCTTGGCATATCACATGATTGATATTTCTCAGTTAAAGAAAGTGATATTTCTGAAAAGGTTTCCCATGGTAACATGGCACCTTTCTTTGAAATGTCTTCAAAAATATTAATTTTTATATTGAGTTTTAAGATCCATTTATGACAGAGAAAATGCAATTGAGTTACATAGAATTAAGCCAACATTCTGGCATTGGCGTTCACTTTATTTCAAATGACAATGCCAGGTACCACTGAGGTATAATTTTTTAAAGTGAAAATAAGAAATAGAATGCAGTTTAACTGAAATCTAGACACAAGCTTAAAACATGCACAGAATTTTTATTTCTTATATAAAAACTATTTACAATTGTGTATGTGAGTCTTCAAACTCCAATATAACTACAGCTGTTTAGTTTTTGGTCTGCACGGTCTATTTTCATCAAAATAACCATTGCTGGTTCATGTCAACAAATCTGCCTGCTGCTAACAGGCACGGTAGGTACCATAAACAATCCTATTCATTAGTAATTAGTCACTAATGATGACCATCAAGACAGCTGAAATTCATGAATATTCAAATAATCTTATCAATGCAACTGTCTTACTTACACAATCTTACTAGACCCTTTGGAAAAGGTTAACCAGAACAGACTAAATAAATAAATAAAAATCTGCAATGGTGGCATATGCCTGTAATGCCAGCACTCAGAGGCTGAGACAGGAGGATTGCCATGTGTTTGAGGCCAGCCCATACTACAGAGTGAGTGTAGGACTAGCCTGGATTACATAGACCCAGAAACAACAATATCAAAACAACAACACAATCTAGAATAGAAACATAACCTCAGGCATCCTATGTGTATATGTATGTACAAGTGTGTATAAATACAAGCGTATGCACATATGCATGATTTTGCACTTACAAATATCATGAGAAACTGTACGGGATTCATGAAATTATTCAGTGCTCCTAAACAAGACATTTCCTCTACACATCTAGAATTCCCACTTATTTCTTCTATAGGTTGAGTGGTTGACTCAATAAACTGAACTAGCAGTCTCTAATTAAGGGAGGGGGAAAGATACGATATATGTTCATCAATTTCAACCAAACTATGGTGCATAGCAAGAAGTCAAATTGCAATCAGTGCTGGCGAGGTTGCAGGGAAAGGGAACCCTTTACATCGCGGGTGGGAATGTAAACTGGCACAACCTCTGTGGAGGGCAGCATGGAGATTGCTCAAAAGGTTGAAAATAAATATCGCAAACCATCCGGCATCGATACCTCTTGGGGGTATCTTTCTAAAAGAGTTAAAAGCAACATATTATAGAGATGCATGTGTACTCATGTTTATAGCCACACAACTAACAAGAGCTAAAACGTGGAAGACACTGAAATACCCAGCAACAGACCAATGGATACGAAAACGTGCTGTATGTACACAGTGGAGTACTAATCTTTGTAAAGACAGATTTGAAGCCCTTATAGGTAAATGGTCACAACTTGAGACCATCATGCTCAGTGAAGTGAGTCAAACACAGAAGGTTAAATACCATATGCTTTCTTTAATATGAGAAACCCAGAATACAGGCACTTTGTGGAACCAAATGGGTGTGATGGCGGGAGCTGGGAGCGGGTAAGGAGAGAAAGAGGAAGGGCCAAAAGGGGGAGGAGAAGAGATTGATGTAATATATGTGCACAAAATACTCAAGCTCAATGTAACCACTGTGTACCGCATATATATACTAATAAAAACGTGGGGAAAATGTGAGCACCTGTTCCTACACTCCAGGCACATAAAATGATTGCACAATCGCAAGATTTTACAGTAGTAATATATTAAAAGACCAAATGGCATAAGGTAATTTATTTTGGAGCCCTGTTTTTGCTACATTGTGGTAAAAGTGAGTATATTTACCTTCCTCCATGAAAATATTAAAAAAGAACAGACAGGGGCAGAAGGAATAATCCAGTGTTGAGAGCACTTGCTCAGCAAGCACAAAGTGCTGAGCTCAGTTCTCAGAACCACATAAGTCAGATGTGGTAGACTATGCCTGCAATCCCAGCATTTGTGAGGCTGAGGCAGGAGAGTTGCCAGCTGCTACGAGTTAGGCTCCACAGTGAGTTCAGGACTGGCCTGGACTGCAGAGTGAGACCCTATCTGAAAACAAAAGAGAAAATAAAACAGGAAAATATATGAGGTAATGGTTTCAAGATAGTGTATATTAGACCCTGAAGGGCTACAATCTGT
This sequence comes from Ctenodactylus gundi, assembly GCA_004027205.1. Lineage (NCBI taxonomy): Eukaryota > Metazoa > Chordata > Mammalia > Rodentia > Ctenodactylidae > Ctenodactylus > Ctenodactylus gundi. Next base: position 416,010 of record PVKB01000729.1, on the reverse strand, counting down.
GAGAGATTGGAAACAAATTAGGTTAGCCTTACAATTTTCTTAGTTTCTACTCTTGCATTCTAGAGATATATTTCAAGTAAAACAAAAGGACACAGAAAAGAAACTCCAGAAAACCAGCTGGCCTCCTAGTGAAGGGCTGCAGCTGAGAGTTGAAGAGGGGTCAGGGTGGACAGAGGTCATAGGCAGTATACTACAAAGGACACAGAGAGAAGGAAAATATTGGAGGCCTGCAGAGGGGTCCCTTCTGTAACAGCTGAGTCCTAATTCGCTGATTCCTAAAAAAAAAAAAAAAAAAAAAAAAAAAAAAAAAAAAAAAAAAAAAAAAAAAAAAAAAAAAAAAAAAAAAAAAAAAAAAAAAAAAAAAAAAAAAAAACTGTCCAAGGCTAGGGGAAGAACTGCTTAGAAAGCTTAAAGGGACCCAGCAATAGACTCACTATTGGTTTGGAGGTATCTGTTGCCACCAGGCATGGTAGAAAACCCCATCATTTGCAGAGCAATAAAGTACTCAGCAGGGCTTTGCCTTAGTCGGGGGACACTATTAGCCCTAGTCAGTCACCAAGAAGAAAGTGTGAAAGACTTGCAAAATATCAAGTTATTTCTAAGTAGATGGATTAACTGTATCATAGAAAAACAAATAAGAGATTTTTTCCTCAATACCACAATATCAAACACTCATTAAATTAAAAATCCCAACATATGGCATATGATAAAAAATTAATAGGCAGGACTTGGGATGTAGCTTAGTAGCATACCAGTTGCGTAGCATGTATGAATCCATAAGTTCCATCCCAAGTACCACAAAAAGACACAAAAATGATTGATAAACCAACTAAACACTAAAATCAGAGTCATAATGAAGATGGTGGGAATTACAGGGGTAGGGGAGGACATGGGACGATCAAAAAGGGAGAGAGGAAGGGTTTGTAATTTTGACATGATGTATATGTGCACAAAATACTCAAGTTCTATGTAAACATTATGTATTGCATCCATACATTCTAATAAAGCGGGTAAAATTTAAAAAAAAAATAAAGACATACTAAAATTTACCTAGAGTAGTTGCAGATAATAAATTCAGTCGATAATGACATTACCACAGTTGTTACATCTATGCTCCGTGTCTTCAAAAAGGTAGAGGGAAAATAGGAAACTTCACATAAGTACATGGGTGATGTAAATACACCAACCACACACTAAGAGATAAAAACATTGTCTGATGTTGAACATATGTACTCAATGAATACCCAGCCACAGATCAGAAATGGGAAAGTACTAGATTAGTCAAAACAATAGACAAGAGAATTTATTTAAAATGAATTATAGGGGAAAAAAGACTGAAAAGACGAATAAAACATCAATGTAGCAGGGAAACTTCAAATAGCCTGATATGTGTGCACTTAGAGTTCCCTTATTTCTTAAAATACTGGCTGAAATATTTCCATATTTGGTGAGAATGCTAAACCCAAAGATCCAAGAAGATTAACAGATCTCAAGAAAAAACATCATAAAGAAAACAACACCAAGGCATCTCACAAAGAAATTATTTGATTCTGAAAGTGATCACCTTCTCGGTGCTAATCTCTGTCTCCAAAATACTTTCCAAAGAACACAATCTGAACTATCTACCAAAAGACACGCCCTCAGCTCTGGGTATAGCTCAGAGGTAGACTGTGTGCCTATGAGGTACAACTGCACTCTGGGAAATATAGTGGAAAGGGGAGCGCAAGTAATCCTTAATGTTGGTTTTTAAAATGGACAAATATTAACCTTATACAAATACCCAATGTCCATGTTGATCGAACATGTTATACACACACAAACACACACAAACACATACATCTTTAAGATTACACACATGCACGCACTCACACACTTGCAAATATATTATAGGACAAATATATGTAAACCTCTCATTTTCTGTATAACAACAAATTAGAAATCCATGAATTTCCTTTCTTACTGGTATGCATACAAGTTTGACTGATGTACATACAATTAGACAACATTTTAAAAGTGTTCATTTTCTGTGTTTACAAAGCTTGTCATAAGTATAGGTGCTTAAATTCTTAAACCTTTAACATCTAAAAGCACATTTGCTATGCAAAAATATGTTAGAATAAAGAATTATAGCACTTAATATCATATTGCTTTACAAATGTAGCCTTTTAAATGCCTAAACTATTTAATAAACTACCACTTTCTTTGCCTTCATCTGTCTTAATCAGTATTTTCTGGCATTAAAAATTGGCCACAATTCAAATCCACTTGACTGAAAATTACAACACAAACTGCTCAAGCTAAAACACTTACAAAAATACTTAAGCACTAGTACAATACACATAGTATTACTTATGCTTAAATTATGTATTTTGTACATCAAATTATTCACTCAAAAGACACAACAAGTTGAAATTCAACTACACACTGGTTATAATCCATATGTTGTATCTCCATTAACACCAAACTTAAGAAAGTCAATAAGTACCATCAATCAGCTCTGTACGGTTTTAGCCTCTGGATTTCTAAGCAGGTATTTTGTCAATGGAATACAAAGAAATATCTCTTCATCACCACACACTGTCTTTAGAGAAACAGAAGTGTAATTTTATCATGAGGAATGATCTAGCAACTACATTATTGCTAAGTGTACCCCAAGCTCTCCTTTGGGATAGGTTCCAGCATAAGGCCAACAAGCACAGTGCCACAAAGCCACAGTACACCTTGCTATAAGATGGTCCCATGTATCATGGATGCAAACACACTTTGCAGTTATTCACCAGATAAACCAATTCTGTCTAGGCTGCCTATCCCAACCATTCACAAGAAGTACAAAACACAGGCTCTCAACATCATCTTTCTGACGACTTTATAGTAAAATAGCAATGAAAACAAAAGGAAGAAATTCTAAATTTCAGTCATCCTTCACAACTTGAACTTTAAACTACTGAAATATTTAACTTTATGACATTGCAGCAAAGATAAAGACATTTGGACAAAGAAATCTCAAAACCTTACCTTAAGGTACCATTTGTACTTAGCATGTTCCCAATTTTCAGGCATCTGTGTCTTCTTGAAAAACTGTTCAGCTTCTGTTAGCCATTGATTAAATATCTTCAAATCATAATGAAAACGACGCCAGTTTTCAACAGATGTGTCAAATCGCCTAGAAATGAAACATATGGTTTTAAAAAGTGGATTGTATAAAGCAATTTATGTGGACATAACACATATTTTTATAGTGACACATACTATTTTTGTAGTTTTTTGTGTTTGTGGATTTCATTTTCAATTAATAAAAATATTGAATAAAATAGGTGATTTAAGTTAAAGGCTATAATATTCTCTGTTAGAATAGAATGCATTTCTTAATAGAAACAGAGACAGAAAAATTTGGGGGGTACTAGCACTTTCTTTTCCAAGATCAAACTAAATTTCTAAAATTCCAAAAATTTTAAAATATGTTGCCATTGCAATCAATTACTTGAAAAGTGTGTGCCCAATTTGAAATACTTACTGGATCAAAATGAAAGTATTTCATTACATTTATTGGTTTTAATACCAGTCCTGATTCAAAATTGTCTATTAAGATAATCAAGCATCCAGAACGACACGTGCATTTTCTACTGTGTACTCAGACATAATGAACTAAACCACAAATACACTAGTCAACGCCAGGTGATTGTTACCCTTCTGTCTCATTTTGTTTTATTATTTCCACTGCTATGTTAAGTTGGAATGAAAAAGAAGCTTAGTGCAAGGCAATGTACTGATATCGCATATAAAAAGAACATTAAGTGGAAATTTCTTCATTTTCCTTATTTTCTGGTAATAGATGAGATGGAAGCAGAAATTAAATAAACTGATGCTTTTCATTTACCTTAAGACAGTTGTACGTAAGAATTACCCAGGGCGGTTCTAGGGGCATAGCATAGCAGTTATTATAGTGCTTGCCTAGCAAGCTCAAGGCCCTGACATCAATTCCCCAGTACCACATAAAGTGGGCATAGTGGTGCATGCCCACAATCCCAGCACACAGGATGCTGAGGCAATAGGATTACTATGAGTTCGAGGCCAGCCTGGGCAACATAGTAAGTTCAGGACCACCCTGGACTACAAGCAAGATCCTGCCTCAAAAAATAAAAGATCCAATGCATAGGCTCGGCAATGTGAGAGACCCTGTCTCAAAATTCAGAAATAAAAATGGGCTGGGGATATACCTCAGTGTGAAACAACTGAGTTACATTCCCAGCCCCCCCCCACCCCCCAAAAAAACAGGAACAACACAACAATACAATACCAAAACACTGTTCTTCTTGGGGCACCACTCTAAACCGATTAAACCAGAATCTTTGGAGGTGGGATCCTGACAATGTGTTTCTTTACGCACTCAAGCAATTCTAAAGTAAGATTTGAAGCCTCATAAAATGTGATCTACTCTCTTTCCAGGGGGCATCATTGAAAAGAAATATTTTAGCACTATAACTCCAGGCTGTGGGCTGCCTCAGAGTTTAGTAGTAGGTCAAGTTTCTCTGTGTTTCAGTCTTCCGATACAATGTATTATTTTTGAATACTAGGATATCTTCTCAGACCTTTTCCTTCATTTAGAATTTTCAAATGACTTCAGAACAAATACAAGCACATCTGCCAATGGGTGTGCCAGGAAGAGAAGGGAATGCACACTTCCTGAACCGCTACTCTAAGTTAAGCATTGCGTTCTGCTTTCATAATACTATGTATTTAACCAACACCTACAACAGCTTTGAAGCATAACAATTATTATTCCTCTATTCCATTGGAGAAAACAAAGAGGCTGAGTAATTTGTCAAGTTTTGAAAAGGCACTAAATCACAGAAGAGAGATTCTAAGTCAGATATCTTTCTGGTTTCAATAATGCCTTCCCAATGCCTTACATTCTCTCTAGTGGTGATTATCCTTTTCTAGAATGTCCCAGACCTTACCAGGTAAACAACTGAAAACTATAATTGTAGGTTTCCTTTTTATAAACTAGCTAAGATTTAATTATATATCTACATGTAAACTGCATTTGGGCCAACACCACACCTAATCACTATGTGCCTCACCTTAACATACATCTAACACACAGTATTTTAATAGCATGAAAAAGGCAAACGATAGTATTCAAGAGGCAGTCTGCTTTAAAAATAATAATCTGCCTTTGACAATAATATTCCACATTTAATCTAATAAGATTTATTCTTTAACAATAAAATAACCTTAGGGATATCTTGTATGTTTGCAAATAATTCAAAATTCATATATTTTTATTAGTATCTTCAACTCAATAAAAGACCTGAAAATACACTGTAAGATTTTATTCCTTTTTAAAAGTTATTTCTTTGCATGTCTGAAAGGTACTTGTATCATCAGAGTCAAGATTTACTATTAAGAATCAAAAAAGCTACGAAGAATAATTAACATTGTTTCATTTTGGTGGGACTAGAGTTGATTTCATTATTCATTCTATATTTTTCTGTTTTGTCTCGTTCTTATAAGAGGTATTTTTCATATTTCAAGAGCCAAAAAGCACGATAGCTGAGAAATAACTTTAAGTGGCTGTCTCCAATGCCAGTGACTGCTACTTGCAACTCTCCTCCTGCTCACATAGCATGACAAACAGGCAGCGGGCCATCGGAACAGGGAGAAGTCACCAGCTGGTCACAGTTCAGGAATTCACATTTGTAGCAGTCATCAGTTCCCTCCCCCTTTTTTGTTTGTGTTTGGTATTGGCGATCAAATCCAGACAGTAATATTAGGATCCATTATCATCTGTATGCCTGCCTGCCTGCCTGCCTGCCTGCCTGCCTGCCTGCCTGCCTGCCTGCCTGTCTAGAGAAAGGATCTTGCTGAATCGCCCAAGCCCACCCTGAGCGTGAGCTCCTTTCCTCAGACGTCTGAGTAGCACGGACTGCAAGCATATGCCAATGCACCCAGATATCCATCCCCTTCTTGGTTTGCTTTTATTTCCACTCACTCCTTGTATTATCCTTTTGCCAACATTTTCAGCTACTGGGAAGTGATTGTATCACCAACCCACCTGCTACGAATATGCTCTTCATTCAAGGATACCGCAAATCCCAAAGATTTCCAATCTCAGTCAGACGCATTCTTCAACCACTCATCACACTGGCAACCCACTAGCCTCTGTCAGACTCCACAAACCCTCCTTTCATCCTGACCTCTAATCCCCTTCACAATTATCTTTCTTCTCTATTCTTCTACTTCTTTGCAAAAGAAAAAAAAGTGTTAGAAGCCAGGCACTCCGGTGTCATACCCCTCACTTTGCTGGGACTGGAAGGGATAAGAGGCAATATGCTTAGGGCCCACGCGCTCCCTATACACCTTTACACAGGTTCAAAATATGTGAAGCAGAATGCATTGTCCAACCACGAGGGAATGTCTGCAGTTCCCCTATTCCCTAGTATTATCTCGGGACTTGAGATTTGCACACACCCTACACAGTCCTGGAACACTGTCCACGTGCCGCTCTCTTCTTTCGAACTCCTTCAGTCCAAAACTTGCTGTCTCTAAAGATTTCACATCAGCAACTTAGACTGTCACGTGATAAATACGTAAACTATCTAATATAGCAAGCAAGTGCAAAAGCTTTAAAAATTAAAAAGTTAATTTATTAGTGAAATTACTATTAAAATGAGTCTTTTCAAACAAAACATTAAAGAATAAAAGCATGTGTTTTACACATGATGACATTTAATGTGAGTAATAACACTTTAAACCTCATCTCAAGCATCACATAAAATTTTAATATACACTCTTCAGTGTTAAGTGTGCGTTGTTAACAGTAAAGTCTAAATCTATTCCTGAATTTACTATGTAAAATAACATTTTTAACAGGATTACTTATAAACTTCAAACTCTGTCCTACCAAGGAAGATGCTGAGTATATGTAAATTCTCCCTGGTTTTATCATATTAATTTATAAATTTAATCTGTAATCTTTGTATCCCCTAAATTCCTCTCACTTGATTAATTCAACTGTTTCTAAGTGAGGTTAAAGTCACCCACAACCAGAAATACAAAGGAACATAAAAATAGCATTTGAGAAAATACATGTTTTAGTTTTGATATTATTTCTAGGGGAAACAGCTGCGTTTGTATTTCCTAGCAGTAAGAGGAAATGTAGAATGAACTAAGTAAAGGACAAAAAATGTCAGTATAAACATATGGATAATAAATCAAGTGATTTTAAAATTTTGCAAATATTAAAATTCTCATTCACTATGCAAGCAGTATTTAAAATTACACTGCTGCTTCATTTATGTGCGGCATAACTTATTTCCCGCTGTTCTAAATCAAGTTAGTCAGATTATTCTCAAGCATAAATTACATTTAGGGTGTAATTTAGGTACTTTGGGACATACTTTAACACTTTCAGGCCATTAAGGTGGTGCTCCATTCCAAGAAATAAATTTAAATAAATAACACCCTAGTAGGCTTCTGACACATCCATTGTGGCTTTATACTTAGATATGCAAATTCAGCATTGGGCTGCTGCTTATTTTCTCCTACATATTTTGTCTTTGATTAGGTGAGTGGGAAGGTCTTTGGCTAAAGTCTTATGGTCCAAAGTGTAGATACTGTTAAATAAAAATTAAATTAGTTATCTGCCTGAAATCATAATATCTTGCTACTTCTTCCTTGCTATGTTTTGAATGTGACTTGTCCCTAAAGGTCCATGTGTTGGAAAGCTTACTCCTTAGTATAAATGTCGAAGTGGTGAGCCCTTTAAGGGGTAGGGCCTCATGAGAGGTCCCTGGGGAGTCCTGGTACAGTCAATCTCCCACAAAGGATCACTATGAAAGCTGAAAGCCTAGCTCCTCCTACATTACACTGACTTCCTGCCAATGAAGTGACTGCTTATACCAGCACATACTCCTGTCTTGATGCGACACAGCTATAAAGTGCTCCCCAGAGTAGACCTGGTGCTGGTACTGATAGAGTATGTGTTTAGCTAGAAATAAGCTGGATATGGGAAACTGAGAGCAGGACCCAAAGAGAAAATTCTAAGAAAGGCCATGGTCTTTATTTCATTGTTGATTTTAAATGTCTAGAACATATAAGTAACTCAAAAAATAAAGCCACTAAAATAAATGACTCCACCAAGAAATGCACAGCTGAGATGAAATGAAGATTCTCAGAACAGGAAGTCTAACTGGCCAACACGCATATGTAAAAGTGTTCACCATCACTGGCCATCAGAGAAATGCAAATAAACAATGTTGAGGTTTTTTCTTCTCCCAGTGAGAATGGTCTACAATAAGAAATCCAAAAATCATCCTAGCACTTGAGAGGCTGGAAACCACTATGAAGTCTCTAAAAACACTGGAAATAAATATCCCCTTTGATCCAGTGATACCTATCCTGGGACTATTCCTAAAAGAGTTAAAAACAACACATAACAGAGACACATGTATACCCATGTTCATAGCAGCACAACTAACAATAGCTAAATTGCGAAAGACACAAAAATACCCATCAACAGACCAATGGATACACAAACTGTGGTATTTATACATAATGGAATACTATGCATCTATAAAGACAGACAGGTTGGAGGCTTTTGTAGGCAAATGGAGGCAACTTGAGACCATCATGCTTAGTGAAGTGAGTTAGAAGCAGAAGGTGAAATATCGAATGGTTTCTCTAATATGAGAAACCCAGATCACAATCATCTCATAGAACTTAATGTTGAAAATAATGGGAACTGAGGGTGGGTGTAGAGGGAGGGCCAAAAGGAAAGAGGGGAGGATCTTGTAACTTTGTTATGATATGTATGTGCACAAAATGCTCAAGGTCAATGTAATCTTTATATCTTGTACCTATATGTATTAATGAAATGGGTAAAAGGTGACTGCCATGAATCCAAGGCCAGCCTGGGCTACAAAGTTAGTTCAGGACCAGCATGGGCTGCAGAGCATAAATCTGTCTGAAAGAAAGAAAGAAAGAAAGAAAGAAAGAAAGAAAGAGGAAAGAGAGGGAGAGAGAGGAAGAAAACAATAATTGTTGGCAAGACTGTGGAGAAAAAGGAATACTTCTACCTACACTGTTGATAGGATTGTAATCTGATTCAAACATTATGGAAAACAGTCTGGAGATTCCTCAGAAAGCTGAGAACAGAAATCCCACTGGATCCAGCTACTACACTGTTCCCAAAAGAAACAAAGTCAGCATACTATAAAGACACATGCATATCCATGTTTATAGCAGTATAACTCACAATAGCTAAATCCTGGAAATAACCTACCTGCCTATCAATAGAGGAATGAATAAAGATATGGTATCTATACACAATGGACTGCTATACAGGCATAAAGAAAGACAGATATGAAGCTTCTGAAAGAAAATGGGGCCACCTTGAGTCAATAATATTCAGTGAAATGGACAAAACACAAAAGACTGACTATTGACAGGTGTCCCTAGTATGAAGTTCACCAAAATAACTGCAAAAAGGCCTCAAATGACAAGTTAGGAAGAAGAGAGAGATGGAATTCTAGGAAAGGGATGAATCTCTGAGAATTGGAGAGGTGTGGGAGGCACAGGGCAAGGGTAACAGGGCAGGAAAAAGAGACCAAAACTGGTATAGATAACCATTCATTCCCTAAGCCATCTGTTTGTAATGTGGTACTGAATCTGTAATTCATGTATATAGAAATAATAAATTTATGGTATATCATAATAAAAGAAAGGCCATGGTCTAAATTTCCTGACTTTGAGATCCCTAGGATTCCTTAGGGGAGCACATCAGTCTTAGACTTTTGATGCCACACAGTCACACCTTAGGGCATCAGCTCAGGTTGAACTGTGGTGACCTTTTTGATACCACTGGGCCTCAATTACATGCATTTTCATTGACATTTTGATCTCTTCCTAGGCTCTGTCTGCCATGCTGGATCCAGTCTCATTTAATTTCACAAACTCCCCCTCCTGAAATGAAGGTGGAGTCTCTTAGCAAAATGTAAGAAGCTCTGTTAGTTATGACTTCCAATCATCCCTGAAATTCTAGAAAAACAATCGAAAACACAATCCTGGACTGTGCTTAACTTGCCATCAGTAGATACCGTCCACTCTTCCTTAGGAAAGGTTGATAGTTGTCATTTTTGGCTCCATCCACTTGAAACCCTCCCCAGTATACTATCCTTACTTATAAAAGTTAGCCTTGTGCACAGTGTACTGTGGTTGTTCCTCAGTAAATATGCTTGCTAAGACTACTGTTTTCTGACTCTGAATTCCATTCTGACGACTTCCTGGCAAATCTTACGGAGAATGCAAGGCTGACACCATCACGTAACTGAATCAGCATCCAGCCCCAGCAGACTCCAACTTTCCAGCAATAAAATCATGACCCTGAATCTACAGAACTGTGAGGTAAATAAACCTCTTTAAAAATAAAGGTGGCCTATATCAGGTTTTTCATTATAGTAAAAGAAAGCTAACTCCCCTCACCACCATTTCCTAAGGGATATTATTATTTAGTAAAAGCTAAGTAAGCTAATAGTTGCAAAGTTTTTTTTTCTACAGGACCTAACTCACTCTGAAGAGTGTTCCCAGGTTTGTAGGTTAAACTAAACAGTCTGTGCCTAATATTACATACTAAGCTCAAATTGTACATGACATGTATTCAGGGAAAATTAGCTTCCTCATAAGCTGTGTAACAGTCTCATCACCACCACTGGACAGAAGCTTTCAACTGAATGCATCCCCATTCCTCTTAAGACAAGTAAAACAGTTGTCAGACAACCTAGCTTGGACTCCTGGATCCACCATGTATTACGTGAGCCTGGACATGCATATGATCTCTCTGAAAGTTGGTTGTAAAAACAGTGTTTATCCACTTAGGTTAATTATGTGGATAAATTGAATAAATATGTGTAAATTTCCTAAAAGAGCATATGGAGATATTCACTGCCACCAGACATTGTGAGACTTTTAAATTCTAACCATTATCTTCTATAAGCTGGGGTGGTGGCTACTTTACTTTAGTTTTAATCTGCATGTCCCCAAATCCTAATGAGACTAAGAAATACTTTGTATGTTGATTAGCCATTTGGGTATCTTATGTTAAGAAGAAAACGAAAGTCATAGTGTTATTGTAATGCATAAAACTCAGCAGTAAGTTCTTATAAATTAATGTGTTTATAAATATCATCCAGGTCAAGACATAGAACATTATAAGCAGTCCACAAGCCTCTTTAAGTTACTTCTCACTTTTAAAAAACTTTTCCCATTTTTGTATTGGACTGTCTATTCTTTTTTTAAAAAAATGTAAGAAATTCAGAAGGTAAGAAGATATCTCTAAAGATATCTCTATTTGCAGATGACATGATACTCTACATACAAAACACAAAAATTCCACCCAGAGACTCTTGTAACTAATAAATAAGTTCAGCAAAGTAGCCTGTTATAAAATCTACACACAAAATCAATACCATTCCTATTCACAAATGATGAAACAAAAAAGTATCAAGAAAACAACTTCCTTCACAATAGCAACAAAAATAAAATACTTAGGAATAAACCTCACCAAAGAAGTGAAAGAACTATACAACACCTTTAAGAAGGAGATTGAAGAGGATTTTAGAAAATGGAAAGACATCCCATGTTCACAGAAAGAAGTAGTATTGTCAAAATGGCCATACTCCAAAGTAACTATACAGATTCAATGAAATACCAATCAAAATACCAACTACATTCTTCACAGAACTAGAAAGAACAACTTTAAAATTTATAAGGAACCACAAAAGATCCAGAATTCCTAAAGCAATTTTAAGTAACAAGGGCAAAGCCAGAGGAATCACATTCCCAAACTTCACAAAATACTACAAAGCAACAGTGATTAAATCTACATGCTACTGGTAAGAAAATAGACAGGAGGACCACCGGAACAGAACTGAGGATACTGAAATAAACCCAGACACCCTTAGTGATCTGATTTTTGACAAAGGGGCCAGAACAATCCAGTGGAGAAAGGACAGCATCTTTAAAAAATGGTGCTCGGAAAACTGGATCAAGTACATGGCAGAGAGAGAGGTGGAGGCAGCTTCCCCGGACCAACAGGAAGACAAGCCGAGGAGTTGAGATGAGTCCCCCTCCTCCAGGAAGGCAGGTGCAGCTTATGTTTCCTTTCAGGTCTCTGCCCAGTAACCAGTCCCTCCTGCATCTAGGTGTGGCCACTACACACCATTAATCCTAACTTAACTGCAATCCACCCTTCCAGATCAGACCCCAATCCACCAACATCACATGGTTCCATTAAAATACATGAGACTTTTGGGGGACACTCCAGATCCCAACCACAACAAGTCTCAACTAGTCTCAACTCGACTTCCTCTTTGAGATGTCATGATAAGATGCCTCCACCTCTGTCTCTGCTATGTACTTCCATTGCTGCTGGCCACCCCTGATTAGACTGTGATCTTATGAAACTGTGAGCTAAAATAAACCTTTCCTTTCCTAAATTTATGGATGTTGGGTATTGAGTCACAGCAATGAAAAAGTAACTAAGACACAGGCCATAAGCAAAACCAAAATAAAAACAACATTGAGGTTTTTCCTCACCCTAGTGAGAATGGCCTACACCAAGAAGTCAAAACACAAAAACAAGAGTCATTGGTGAGGGTGCTGAAAAAAAAGGAACTCTACTCCACTGCTTGCTGGCGGGTATTCATTCTGGTACAACCATTATGGAAAGCAGACTGGAGATTCCTTAGAAAGCTGAGAATGGAAATTTCATTTGATTCAGGTACTGTTTTAGTGGGCATGTTCTCAAAAGAAATAACGTTAACATACCAAAAAGACACATGCATTTCCATGTTTATAGCAGAACAGTTCATAATAGCCAAATCCTGGAAACAATCTAACTGCCCATCAACAGAGGAATGGTTAAAGAAGATATGGTACCTATACACAATGGAATACTACGTAGCCATAAAGAAAGACACATACAAAGTGTTGAACAAAAATGGGGCCACCCTGAGTTAATAATGCCCACTGAAATGGACCAAGCACAAAAGACTAACTATAGATGAGTTTCCCTTTTATTAAATTCACAAAAATAATGACATAAAAAGGCACCAACATGAGTAAAAGGGTAGAATGCAAGGCAATGGTCTGCCAGGAAAGATGTGAACCTTGGAAAAACGGGGCATAGATGGTTATTGATTTCCCAAAACCCATGCCTCTAAAGTGTTATAGCATTTGGAATTGATGTATATTTTAAAAAATAAAAATAAAATTTGTAAGAATTATTTTATGATTATGTGTGACCACACTTCATCTATGTATATTTAAAATATTTTCTCCCACTCGATGGCTTTACTCTGTTGGTTCTGAATTTTGACATAGAGTAGTTGTTAATATATAACTTGCCCAGTATATTATTTTTATGATTTGTGCTTCCTCCATTTGTCTAAGCAACCATTATTCACTCAATATTCATTAGCATCTTCTCTATCTTATTGTAAAAGTTTTATTAGATTGCCTTTTTAATTTAAGTCAATAAGTCTCCCAGTTGTCTTTTTTATGCATGGTTTAAAATATCAGACACACACACACACACACACACACACACACACAAACACATACATACACACACTTTTTTTTTCTCAGCAGAAGATTCAATTCTATTTTTTTTTAAGATAAGGCATGTATACAGTATGAAATAATGATCATCGACTGAAAAAAAGTATGCAATGAAAAGTGTCTGTCCCACTTCCTATCTTCCCACTCTATTAGAGATTTTTTCATTACTAATAAAAATATACCATTTCAAATATTCATGGAGTATAGCGATGAACTAAACAAACACAGTGGTATGAAATGATAGATTTCTCATTCAGTTTTACTGTTCTCGATACAGCCAGTGTTGGTGTTTTTACAGCTTGGGATTGACATTTTCTTTTGTCACACCCTGTTTATTTTATCGATCCCTGATCCTCCCTAGGTGGCAAGCCTGGATCTCAGGCTTTGAAGGAGTCTGCAGTGGTAGTTTAAGTTTCTCACAGTGGTTATAACATTTGAATTTAGTAACTCATTCTCATGCCTTTATTCTCTTCTTTGCTGTTGAAATTCTGCACATTTCCCCTGCTTCTCATAACTTTTCATTTACTGCCAAATGAACAAATACAAAAGTGAGACTTTTGTGAGCTATATCACCAGCATCGACACTTAACGTGATCTCTTTCCCATTGCTGGGGACTCTTGCCATTCTTAAAGAAGAAAGGCATGGCTTATTTTCCCTCAAAAGGAAATCGAGTTATGATTGAAACTACTTAGATTTCTTATCTGGACACTACCTTATAGAATCTCATTCATTCTTCAGAGGTTAAATTAACTTCTTCAGCATTATCTATAAAGATATCCAGAATAAGTATTTTAGGCTTTGTGGGCCATATGATCTTTATTGCTATTCAAATCTGCACAAGTGTAATGATTAATATTGATTGTCAAATTGACAGGCTTGAGCAATACCTAGAGAATTAGTAAAGGAGACTTCTGGCTATGTGTCTGGATGGGTGATGGAGGAGTCACCTTGGACACTATTTCTGGCCCCAGGGCCCTCATCGCTTTCTCTGGGGTCCTCTTTCTGTTTTTCTCCTTCTGGCTGTTATGAAGCGAGCTATTCCTAACCTGTTCTGGGCCCTTTTGCCTTGATGTTTCTAGCATAGAACTAGCCAACTAGGAACTGAAACTTTGAAATTGTGACCCAAAATAAATTTCTTTTCTAAGTTGTATACATTCGGTATTTAATCTCAACAACAGAATGGTAGCTAATACAGTGAGCAATTTGCATAGATTTATTTATTGTTCTACATAGGAGCAATGATGGCTTGAGTACATCATTTCAGTTGAGTTTTTGTCACAAAAAGCAAGACTCACACTGCCTACTTTATGCTGCATTTTGATAAGGATAAAAGTACACCTTAATGTATAAATAATAATAACTTATAGTGTTGTTAATATTAACAACTTTTAATGATGTGGAAATTTCATAATATTGGTATAAAATTTATAACCCAAAGCTCTCACTAAAAATCATTTCCAAATAAGTCAATGCATTTTTAGAAAATTATTACTCTCATTATTAAAGAATTTAAGTTGGTTTTTAAATGTTAGGAATTTCAATGACATCTCAAAAAAGTTATCTTCAGTGCATAAACCTGAAGAAGACCCACATAAGGATGAGAACTATGAGACTACTTGAGAACTATGCCTTTGCAAATGGGTTTGAACGAAATAATAGTGATAAAATTCACCTATACCAAATAAATACTGTTATTTTAAAATAATGATAAAATAATGATGTTACTATAGATAAATGCTGATTACATTTTTCAGATGGACTCGCAAACACTTTTATCACTGAGAATATTGAAAGAAATCTTAAAAATCTGTATTTCTGAAATAGTTTTAATTTTTTTTTTGTTCTTTCAGTGGGCACATATCACAGAGTGGAGACCAAAGTGGATATTACATGGATGCCTTTGTCCTACCAGTATCCAGATCTGTGGACAGAAAGTCTAAGGAAAGCCTCAATGATAAACTGGAGTTACCTTAAAAAATGAGAAGTTTTTGAGCTGAAAGTTCTTTTTCACATATCCCACCTCTCTTCCTCTCTATCTCTGCCTTTCTCCTGTGTGTTTACACACACACACACACACACACACACACACACACACACACACACACACACACACCCCTTCTTCTGTCAGGAACTTTACCTAAGTAGACACTAGGGGTTTAGAGGGATTTTATTAAGCATATTATTTGGTTCAGAGAGAGACCCAAAATATACCTGAGATAAACTCAAATAAGTAGGTATCTATTTATTTACTTGCTCTTAATATCTGATTGTTTACCTAGATAATTATGACAAAGAAAAAGGGCCTGATATTAGTGATGTCTGGTATTGTACAAATCTCCTTTGGCCTTTTATTTCATAGATATCTTTGCCAAGTTCAAAGTTCAAAGTGCCAGCAGACCAAGGACAATGTAAGAGAATGTGAATGGTATATTTGACAGTTCTATAATGTTGGAAAATATTTAGAGTACACTATTTTTACACTACTTATAAAAAAACAAAGTATGCTAATATTAACCTAAAAATTATGCACCTTCAGTGTCTAGACTTGGCACAGTTAGCACCTATAAAAATACCCAAAGTAGCAGAAATAGTTCAGGAGCTGCAACGTTATACATTACCTTCAATATGAGCCTCTTTTGGAGAAACCAGCCATAGAAATTGATTTAACAATCTAAATTAAATATTTTAAATTTCTTAAAAAGTTTGCGCTAAAATACATTCTTAAAGATCACTGTTACGAAATGTGATCATTTGATTTAGTATTTATTTACCAATGTTCTTGCATATAATACTAATTAAGATGATATGATATTACATCATCTGTAAGTTTCTAAATCTCATCTTTAAGTTAGCGCTGTATCATGTGGTAAAGTTCTAAATGTTTAATTTGTTGGTTATGAGGGATATTGAAGGAAATATCTTTGTCTTCCATTGAACACAGAAAATGTGTCATACATGTAAAAACTTTCAGTTGAAATAGCAACACAAGCATAGAAATAGACATGCAAAACATTTTAAACTCAGCAAATGATCTAATAATCTCAACTATACCTTGGTGTAAGTAATATATTCATATTTGAAGATGATTAAACAGATTCCAGAAGGCTAACTTGTATGCTTTTAATCAGGGACACAAGAAAATAATATAGTAGAGTAAGAGTAGTTTATATTGTATATGTCTCTTTTTTAGTGTTATTCAAAATCAGAAAACATGATTTATTAAAAGACAAGAAATCACACTTCTCTTGTAATATATTCCTCTCTTGGGCATAAAGTATGTTGGTGTTAATCAATTCTGATCATGTAGTCCTGAGCAATACAAATTTTATATTTGAAATAAAAAATCATAAATAATCTAAACTCTTTCATAAGTGGCATTTTCTCACACTGACATCCCATCTTTATATCTACTTCTCATCACATATTATGGTGAGTACCTCAAACTCTCCAATACAAATTTCTCTTGATTTTGACTGAACATACTGAAGGTTTATTCACATTTTTACTTTTGTTGTTAGTTTTACTATTTTTGTCTTAAAATATTTCCCCTATGTTTTCTATCCAGATATGACGTCCTTGATGAGAACATTTCAGATGTTAATAATTAGAAATAATTCAAACACTAATTCAACTACTCTAACACTCCTTTTTCCCCTTTTTTCCTTTGATTATGTTTACTTTTTCTCTTTAAAACTATTTTACATAAGCACGGCTGGCATATAAAATGTATTTATTTAATGTATACTCTTTGTAAAATTTGGGGATACAACTATGAAACCATTACCCAACGTTAAATTCATAAATGTATTAATTACTTCACAACATTTCTTCTTATGCTCTTTATTATCGCTGTTGTTGGTAAGAACATCTCATTTTAAGAATAATATACATTATTGTTACCTATAGGTAGTATGTGATACCGTAGCTTATTTATCTTGCCTAATTGAAACGTTGTGTCATGTAACTCACCACTATTTGTCATACGTTAAGTGAGGAATGCATTCCACTATAATATAGATTTGTTCCATTAAACCAAAACTGCACTAAATTTTCTCTAAGGCAGAACTTTGTAAAATCACCATTTTAACAGGCACCAAATATATTGTTGATCTTATATTTGCCTACTCAAAATTAGTTAATCCCAAGAAATAATATATTTCAAATTCTAAAATAGGTATCGCTGGTACCTATTTTAAATTATTATAAATTTTCATAGGAAAATGTTCTACAGATTGGAATTCCCAGACGATCCTCTTTCAAAGCACATACTTTGTGATGAAAACATGTAATGAAACAAGAAGGTTGTGTAGCACGTAAAATTTGAACATAGGTTATCCTGAATTGGCAATTTTGCTTTATTATTTAGTGCTTTTAAATTTAAGCAAGTCACTTGAATTTGCTGATTTCAGAATTCTCATTTGTGACATAGGCATAACGTCTTCAAAGGGTTGTTATAAGGATTATAAAAACCTACCAAATGTGTTATATAGTAAGTGCTCATTTAATGGTGGCAATAAGCATCATAATTTCCACAAATATACATAATATGTGAAACTTACCTAATTATAAATATTAAGCCAAGTATACATATTAACTATCTCAACTGAACATTTCCAATCTATAATGGTGAAAGAGAAACAAACTATAGAATTGACATATATTTCCATGTTTACCCCTGAAATTGGTAATCTATCTTCTATATTCTGGTCACTCCAGTTTTCCTTTTCTGTAAAGTTTAAATAAGTCACTATGTATAACAGATTTTCCTGCTATTGTAATTGGAAAACTGAAAATTATTATAGCATATGAAAATGTGTGTTTTTAACCTTATTTCCTCAAAGAAAGTTGGTAAGATATTCAGCTTGATTTTTAGTGAAAAGGAAATGGGTGGAAAAGGCCATTTTATTTCATTGATTAAAAAGGCCAGTAAATGGACATTCAGGTGGTGTTCCTTTCTCAAAATCAATATTAAAATACAAATTTTAAATGTCAGTGACAGAAATAAAAATTTAAAAATGCATGACAGCTTGCTTCTTAGGCTGCCGAAATGTTTATTTCCTTCATATATGGAAACAGCAAATCAAAATGTACCCCTTGAAGTAAGTGAATGAAAGCATCTTTCTTTTACATGAAGATTTTTAATGATTAAAAGATTAAAGACTAAGATTACTGTGTACTTTACAATATATTTGGCACGAGAGTACAACATTACATTGGAAATAAAAAATAAAATTGAAACGAGTAACTTTTTGTTTAGCTTTATTCTACAAAGAGAATTCTATTTTGTCTTTTACACAATCTCACCGGGACTATTACATTGTTCTACCATACTATTAAGGTAGCTCTAATTAACAAGAGCCCATACACGTAACAGTTTTCATCTGCAATATTAATGGACATACCTTGCTATTATATTTTCTTAATGTTTACAAGGTATTATTTAATTGAAACCAATTTCAAAGGTTGCGGAATGGGAAGCGAATAATAGTGACTACTTTCACTTCCAATTCTAAAATCATTTTCCAAAGAAAGAAAACAATCTTCTCTTACTAATATAAGTTGATTTTGGAACATGCAGATATGCTGTTATTGAAAAAGAACCTATTTAGATCTTCCAGTTGGTATTAACCAAGAATCCTGAAAGTCACCCGAGTAACACTTTAATTAGAAATAGCAGGAGGAAGAGGTCTCAGCTATCGGAGGTCATAAGCAGTAAAGAAAGTAAGAACCATTCTCTGTAGCCATAACCTATTTTGCTGGCAGTTATACCCATAAGTCAGAAGGGAAAAGTCTAAAGTCCTTTTTTTTTTTTTTTTTACAAATTTAGGGAAGCAGTAATTAATTTTAAAGCATAGTACAGTTTTTATGTACTCAGCCAATTTGTTTATTAATTACATTCACCAAGGTTTTCATACAGACTCTGCCTGTAATGCTGATTTTAGTTTAAATGTTGATGTGTCAGCAGGAGTGGGCCAGTTCCAGCGTGACACCACAGCGGAATGACAACTTCACTGAAACAAGGTATCACTCAAAACTAGCAACTAGAAGTCAAAAATTTTTCATTATATGTGACTTAACACCTTATTGTGACAAAAGATAGTGGGGTTGTTGGCAACGAGGGACATGGGGTTTCCCAGAAATGGAGAATTTACTGCAAAGCAAAATTAATGGGAAGTCTACAGAGATGGCAGGTGGCTAGGACAGCCTGTAGCTGACCACACCCAAGGACTATGAGTGGATAAATATTAGGCAGTTAAAAAACAATAGGGTGAAATATCTTAGGGGTGGGATACTTCAAAAGCTGCTTAAGGTTGGACTTCAGCAGCTGGTTAAGGGGAAAGAACTCACTAACCAGTCTTAACAACCAAAGCTACTCAGCATAGGACAGACCCCGACCCAGCTCTTCTATAAAAGTCCCCAGCAGCCCTGCTGCACTAACAGCCCACATCTCCAGGTTCCCTTCTGACCAGCAGAAGCTTCACCCCTTGACTTCCCCTTCTATATTTTGCCCAATAAAGTGTCCTCTTTACAACCTGCCTCACTTCATCTGCGACTTGTTCTTCAAGTTCAGAGACAGGAACTTGGCACAGAAGCCCAACAGAATTGGGACCTGGCAGCACAACTGTTCCCATTATGAATAAATACCATAAAACCAGGGTCCGTTTGCTATTTTACTTCCCATCTTATTAAAATACAAGTGCATGAGGGAAATGTTCTTGGCATAAAACTACTACATTCATTAAATTTTTTCCTTTCCTATACCTGAAGGCACATGCCTGAACCTCTAAGGTTTACCTTATTATTTAATTAGAGAAGATTCTTTTCTATCATTTGAGGTGTTTCATCTAAAGTTTGATTGACATCAATATATGCTTGCTTCCAGGCAAGTAAATATAGCATGAGCATAAAGGAATAATCATAATCAAAAATTTAAGAACACATAAAAATGTGAAAGTGGAAGTAAACGCACCTAAGAAAAAATTTCCCACATTCAAAGCCTACTAGAAAAACTTCACAAATGTGCACGAAGTATGGTATTTGGACACTGTACTTAACCCTTGAATAATGCAGTCATTCATTCACTTAATACTCAGTAGTGGGGCTAATCTTGTGTTGAATTCAGGGACTATAAAATGAAAAAAGAGACCCACCTTGCCAAAGAGACACTCACAGCATAGTGTGTGCATTAGGCATTGTAAGGAAGTAGCAGCAGATCCGCTGCTCTTGTTCCACACATTCCCCCGCCCTCACACCCCTTGCTTTTCCATTTCTTTGCCTGAGGAATCCTCCTGGCTGCAGAGGTTGGCTTTGTCCGTCTCTATGGTGAACTGAAACTGTTCAGGAATTAACACTCCTGGGAGCAGCTGTCAGCCATGAGTGATAAGACCAGATGCAGTAGTGCCTGTTCCCTGGTACCCTCACGTGGGCTGAAACCCATGTATGTGCTTCACACTGTTTCCTGAAGTTTCTCCCAGGCATTAAGCTCCATATACCCAAAGTGGCGACATGAAAATGCACCTTTTATTGGCTTCCTTCCTCTCCTTGCTTCACTTGACTTCTTTAAGGTGTTCCCTACACCTCTCAATAACTTACTTCGACTGGAATATTCTCCTCAGGGGCTGGTGCAGGGGAGTCCAGACAAAGACAGAATGCAATGCCAGTACAGGAGAGAGGGGATTAAGTCGGCCCTAAGAGTGGTTAAAATTGGGTACAGGAAGCTGTTAGTGTAGACGTCACAGTAGATCGGAGTTTAAAAGGATGAACAGAGCTTTTCCACACAGGGGAAGGGAGAAAGAAAACAGGTAGCACGAGTGATAGTTTACACTTGTTGTTTTCAAATTTATTACCAGTCACCTGGAAAGCTTGTTAAAACAGGTTGCTGGGGCCCATCTTCCAAGCTTCTAATAGGATAGGTCTAAAAAAATTATATTTTCGTTTTTTGAGACAGCAACTTGCTCTGCAGGCCAGGCTGGTCCTGAACTCATTATGTGCCCATTCTGGCCTGTAACTCACAGAAATTCTCCTGCATCAGCCTCTGAGTGCTTGAAAATTTGTATTTCTAAAATTTACGTGTCATTCTGATGCCACTTAGGCTGGTGACCACAGTCTAAGGACCACTGGCTTAGGGGCTTGAGGAAGAGCACAACAGTTAGAGAACTTGCCTACCAAGTACCTAAGTTCTGATTCCCTAGAACCATATAAGTCAGGCTACATGGCTGTAATCTCAGTAGTGGGGAGAATTGTTGTCATAAATTTTGATGGAAATCGCTTCTTATTTTTTGTATTCCAAAGATGTTCTCTGGTCAAATGACTTTTCTTATTTGTTATGTCTTAGATTGCAAATTTAAAATGTTTAAATTTATATATTATCTTTCTATGATTTTTACACTGTGTTAAACTTTCTTAGGTCATCAAAAATTCTCACATAATTTTGTATTTTTAATGCTTTGTTTTCATATTTAGAGAAACAACCAAATTTCCATTCACATTTTATTTTAGGCATGATATGAAAAAGTGATCTAATTTATGTTTAGTAAATTTTTAAAATGCTACTTCTGTCATAAATTTTGTATGTAATGCTTTGTAGAATAGAAAAGTCCCCTCTTGACACATGGAAACACACCATATAGTCATTAGTTATTATCATTATTATTATTACTATTATTATTTTCTTCTGGATGAGCAAGTTTTGGGGATGCTATCACCTACTCCACTTTGTGTTGGTTACTCTGTAGAACTGTTATATATCTGTTATCACAGGTTCCTCTTTGCTATCTTTCTATTACTATTCTCCATATCTCTCCTATTCTTTTTTTTCTTTTTTTCTGACTCTTAGGTTATTAGATTTTACTTGTGTTCAGCAATATTGTGAATTATACCACCGCTCTTGGGTATTTTCATGGTTAATCCTGCTTATCTACTACAATGGCATGAGGGATTATTAAAGTAAACTTCTGACCATGTCTGGGTGAATCATAGAGGCACGACCTTGGGGACCGTTTTTAGCCCACAGTCCCTTCCTCTCTGGTACTCTAACCCTCTCTGCTTACCAGACATAATGATTTGAGTAGCTTTCTTCTAAAACACCCTTCTGCCATGTTTCTGCCTTAAAGCTAGCTGGACATGAACTGATATCTCTGAAACTGTGACTAAAAATAAATTTCTCTTTCCTTAAATTGAGAGTTTCGTGAGTTTCATCCCAGCAATGGAAAAGTTGATTCACTCGTGTGTTGGTGATTGTATAATTCCTTGTACCTGGAAGAAAAGCAATACCCTGACTTGCTATGGAGAGTGAAATGCAATGACAATGACATCTGTCAATTCTGGATGATGAAAGCATTTAAGAATATTTTAGTTTGGATGTAGAATGTCCCTCAAAGCCTCAGGTATTTGGATGTAGTGGGATATCTATGGGACTGTGTGCTGTTAGGAGATGAGGCCTGGTCAGAAAGAGCAGAACTGCGAGACCTCACGAAGAAGAGATAAATTACTGACACAGGACTTGAAAAGATAGCTCTGCCGTTCCTTATTCACTTGAATTTCTGTCTACCATGCTCTAAAGAGATTTTATCTGGCTAGACCTCAATCATGTGCTTGCAGTGTTACTCATCAAACATGGTCTATTCATGCATGAGATCTTCTGAAGCTGTGAGCTAAAACAATTCTTTCCTCCCTTAAGGTGGAAATGTTACATATTCGGTCCCAGCAACAAATGCAAAATTAAGAAGAAATTGATATCAAAAGTGGAATCATTAATGTGACTTTACCTAACCATTTGGTTTAATATAGCCTCTGGAACAGGTTTGTGTGGGCAGTTTAGAAAGATTTGAAGATGCTAGCTAGGGAAACCTTAGAATATTGAGGATGCTGTGAGCCAAGCTTGATAGGAGATTCTGGTCAGAGCTCAGAAGAACAGAACGCTGACAGAGTGTGGATTGGAAAGGCCAGGCTCGAGAGCGTTTAGATGGGAAGGAGGTTTTATTGGCAGTTGGCCTAGGAACCATTCATGGTATGCTCTGGCAAAAAGTGTTATCAGCATTTTGCCTGAAACGGAGATTAAGGGTGGCAGACTGCTTAAACTAGTGAAGGAAATTTCAAGGCAGTCCGATATTTACAGTGTCACATGGATACTGGTTGTGTCTTTTAGCCAAATCTATGGCAAAAAGTAGGAAAAATGGCAGCGAACAAAAATACAAAATGTTCACAGTTTTTCCCAGACTAACATCTTCTGAAAAGGCGGGGCGAAAGACAAGATAGTTGTTAATGGGATTAATATTAAAAAGCAGCCAAGTACTTAGAACCAAGACTATAAAAAGGAGGCCTTAGGGGTGTCTCAGGAATCAAAACCCCACCCTTTAACAATTGAAGGGTAAAAAGACAAAGGACTTTGCTTTAAAAAAAAATGACCCTGAGGATATCCTGCAGGGAAACGTAGAAGAGAAAATCTCCAAGGAGTTCCTCCATCTAAGAACTTAGAGGCCATGGCAGCAATCACTCAAGGAAACCAGACTAATGCTCAAGCCAGTGGCAGGCCTTGGCAACATCCACATGGTGTTGGTTTTGCAGCCATGCAGAATACAAGAGTTGAAGGGTCATGGAGGCTTCCACCCATATTTCAGAGGTTCAGAAAAAACACCTTGAAGTCCAGGCAATATGTCCCTGGGAGAAGCTTAAGGTGCAGTGGAGACCCCAGAAATCTGGAGATGCCAGAAACATTTATTGTCTGCTGAGGAGAGCTACAGGCTGTAAACAGAGAAGGCCCAAAGGAGAAACCACGGAGGTTGCAGTCAGAGGTAATGCTGTAAGAGCAGGACCATCCAAACCTTTTGAAGCTCACATCTCACCACAGTTTACTCTAAGTGTTAAACACAGAAACATGGGATTCAACAGTTACCGGCTTTCTGTCCTGCCTTGCTGGGTTTAGAACTCATTTTGGTCCAATTGCTTTCTATCCACCTATTCCTCCATTTTGAAATGAGAATGTTCACTCTGTGGCATTGTATGTTCCAAGTGTTTGACTTCTTTTGATTTCACAGGGCCTCACGACTAAGAGTATGCCTTGAGTCTCAGAGGACTCTTGGGCTTTTTAGCCGTGCTGGAACTTTTAAAACTTGAATAACTTTTAGATAAGGGCTGCATGCACTTTGCATAAGAACGTGGACATAATAAGTCTTCTGGGGGTCACATATGGAATATTGTTGGGATCCAGAATGTCCCCCAGAAGCCTCATGTATTTGAATATAGTGGGATACCTATGAAATCATATGCTATCAAGAAAAAAAGGCCTGGATTGGAGAGAGAACACTGGGGTTTGACCCAGAAAGAGCAGATTAGTGCATCCTCATTCACTTGGCTTTCTGTTTGCTATGCTGTGAAGAGCTTTTTTCCAACTTGACCTCTGTCACAGGCTTTCAATGTTGCCAGCCATACATGAATAGACTATGTATGACATTCTGACATTGTGAGCTAAAATAAATCTTTCTTCCCTTAAGTTGTGGATGTCAGGTATTCAGTCCCAGCAATGACTAAGTAATTAAGACAAAGAGTCAGAGTGAGAGGTCCATGCAATTTTCCCCTGGCATCATCAACCCTGAAATTTCTCATTGCAGACAGAACACTAGACTACTAGAACACTAGACTCTGAATCCACCTTGATCCTGGAGTGACTACAATAACCAGAATCCTTACCCGAGTTGTGTTAGATATGTAGCAAGGAAAAACCAAAGAGCTTTATATGTTTAGCCACTGATTTGGGGATTTTTTGTTATTGCAGCATAACGTAGTTACACAATCACAATTAATACATTGTCTCACTCTTGATTTCCTTTGCTAGGAAAATTACTTTCTTCCATGAATTCCTTAGAAAAAAGAGTTTTCAGAGGGGTAAATTTTCAGTGAAAGTCTTTGAGACTTTCTCTGAAAATAATTATCTATCCCTCATATTTAATTTACATTTTGTCAGAGTGTATAGTTTATATACTGCTAAGCAATAAATTACCTCAAGATTTACAATCCTAAAATCAAAAGCATTTATTATCTAAAACAATTTCCAAACGTTAAGAATCCACATGAGGTTGACCAGGGTGTAAGTGGCAGAGGGTATCTCATGAGGTAACTGTCGTCTTTCCCTTTGGCCTCTCAAAATTTTAATGGGGCAGAATAATTCACATCTAAACTTATTGTCATGATTCTTTGCAGAAAGATTTGCAGTCGCGTTTCCTTATCATATGTTTCTCCACAGAGCATCTCAGACTATTCCCACAAAACAAGCAATGGGAAGCACTGGGAAGAGAGGAGAGAGACAGAAACGAAGGGGTAGAGAAGTAAAAGAAAGGGAGGGAGAGAGGGACAGAGGGCCAGTCCAAGAGAGAAACTAGTGTTTTATAACCTGAACTTGAAAGTGACCTACAATCACTAAAGAATCACTAAATTCAACCCATACTCTATGGAATGAAAATCTGGTTCCAATTCTTTTTCTTTCTCTCTCTTTTTTTTTTTTTTTTGAGACAGGGTTATGGAGCCCAGGTTGTCCTTGATCTCAAGGCAATCCTTCTGCCTCAGCCTCCCGAGTGCTAGTATTACAGGCCTGCACCACCACACCTGGTATTTGTGGTGCTAGGGAATCAAACTCAGGTACTTAGCATTTGACTGCTTTAACTGCTGAGCTATTCCTCCAGCCCTGGTCCCAACTCTTAAAAAATGAGGAGTATCAAACAACTGTGAGCATAATTTAGTACCTATCATATAAGGTGTGGAATAAAGGTTAAAATTACTTTATAACTCCTATCATTTAGATAGCCAACTATCTAGAACATGGATGTGTAACCTCTTACCCAGGCTGCATCAACTGACAAGCAATTGTTTTGGGCTGTATATAAAATATTTCAGAGATAACATATTAGACTTACAAAGAAATCACCAACACACTTCCACATTCATAGGAGTTTCAGAAACTTCATGAGTTTGTGTTGGGCTGTATCCGAAGTTGACCCAGGATGCACTCAACTTGTGGGCTGTGCATTGGAAGTCTGATGTAGAGCACAGTTTTTAATCCTCAATATTACTGACATTGTGTGCTGTGCATTTCTTTACTGAGAATGGTAAAATCACCCTCATTTGAGAACCACTAACAGAAAAATCTTCAGAAATTTAAAAATCTTCTCTTTTTTGTTTTCTTCACATCATTTGCTATTTTATAGGAGCATTCTTCAAATGCATCTTTCACTTCTTCTACTGAACTTTTATTTGTTATGAATTTTAATTAGAGCTCATTTTTTCAGAGTAGTTTTAAGTTTACACCAAATCAAAAGGGAAAGTACACAGATTTTTCATATGTCCCGTGCCCTGGCACATGTGCAATCTGTCCCCACATCATTGATACTTCAAGCCAGAGTGTTACTTTTGTCACATTACTGAACCTACAATGACACATCATTATCACCAAAAGCATAGAATTTACATTAGGGTTTATTCTACGACATATATACCATTAAAGTCACAAAGTGATTTTGTTGCCCTAAAACTGCTATTGAAATCTTAATTTAAATAATCCTTCTTTCTCTGAAATATTTTCAGTAGTCTCTTGCTCTTTCTTACGTTGTGAATAAAGTAACTGGTCTCACTGTATGATTATTTTAAGGTAATTTCTCAAGATTCATACCTTATGTCTCCTTTTTCTCAGTTATTACATAACTTAGAAATGTTTGCTTAATTATTCTGGTTGCTTTCTATTCTGTGTTAAAGTTTCATTTTTCAAATATCTGAAAATGTTTGGTTATGTCTTCAAATTAAGATCCTTAAAAACTTCCTGGAAGCTGTCTGCATACACATATTTTACTAAGCGTTAGGATTCAATGAAAAGTCATCAAGCACAGATCTGGCTATTTTGTTGATGAATCATGCTATATCATTAGTTATAGTTCGATACGGTCTGAAAGTTTGTGCTCTCCAAATTTCTAAGTTGTTATGTTGAAATCCTCACACCAAAGGGATGATATCAGGAGGCAGAACTTTTGAGAAGTGTTTAAGTTAGGTGGGTAGAACTCTCACAATTAAGATGAATGGCCTGATTAGAGAGATTTAGGAGAGATTTATCACCCATCCCGCTATGTGAAGTTACAGTGAGAACTCAGTTTTACCTCTCAGCCCTGAAGCATGCCCTTACCAGCCCGAAATCCTGTCACAACCTTGATTTTGGACTTCCCAGTCTGATTCATAACTAGGAGACATAAATTTCTGTTGTTTGTATAGTGCTCAGTCTGTGGTATTTTGTTATAAATTTTCAAAAAATCGATGCCAGTTTTTCTCTTACAATAGTTAGATTTCCCAAAGAGTCCTGCTCAAATGATAGTAACTTAAGAGCCAGAAAGATGAAGTAAGATTGTTGGTCTTGCCATTAAATACAATAACGTTTATTTAGTTCCCTATTTTCAGCATGTTGGCTTACTCCTTCTTTCAACTAATCCTGTTCACCACATTTCAAAAACGGAGCTCTTTGAACCTTACCAGAAAGCAAAGTCCTCACTCCTGGAGCTGGGGTAGGAAAAGGGCAGAGCCTAAGTGCTCGGAGATGAGTACTTGGCATACAATTGTCCTTTTAAGGGCCTCAAAATAAACCTTCTATTTCCAGATTACTCGGGACTGTATGGCCTCTGAAATAGCTAGTAGCTGTAATTCAAGAGGCATTTGGGGTCTTATACAACAAATTGGCTTCCTTTACCCAATTTCCATCTTTATAGACTTAATATTGCTTCGCAGATGTCTCTTATCCCATTCCCTTTGTCAGTCTGTGATGGCATCTCTTTATTCCTTTAAAGTAATCTCACAATAATTTGGAATAGAGAAAAGACAAATGTGTATTTTCAATCGTCAATTTCACTTAGTCTCCAGTGAAGCTGGCCTCCCGTTTTTCTCTAGTCCTGTACCCTGACCCAGCACTTTGTAGCTCCGTCTGTACTGTACCCTGTGCTCTCCACCCAGCGCTTTAAGTTGTAAAGTTCCTGCACTGTAATGTTATTGGGGACAATTCCAACTAAGACAACAGCCTTAACACAGTCCCTGGTTGCAAGGGTGTGTCATTATGCTTAGGCCTCTGAAGGCATAAGTTTTATGCAAGCCGTAGCCCTAGGCTACAGCCTGAAGCAGCACTTTTTCGCCAGGTTTGCTTTTATGAAGGGAGGAGCCACAGCCCAGCCTTGGGTTCTGAACACTGAACTTGCTCCAGTTCCAATCCTTGCTTGAAGGAATTTTTACCCCAGGTACCCCAGAGAACCTAAACTCGTAGCTGCCCTTGTTGCTTTGTGATTCACAGCAACTTCTACTCTATTCTCTGATTTAATTCCTGTTCCTGCAGAAGTTTGTAGTGTTTGCGTGTGTGTGTGTGTGTGTGTGTGTGTGTGTGTAGAAACATGTTATTTTTGATTCTGTATTTTTTCACTACATTTCAGAGCAGATAAGGATGCCTCTTAGATCATGAATCTCTAATTATGAGTCTCCATTTTTTACAAGAGATATCAATAAAATGTCCAACTTTTCCATAATGCATTTGCCCAATATGGGGCTCACTTCATTATAATCTTAACCAGAAGCTCTGATCTGACACAACTCCGTCTCTACCTAGTCTGTTCTGTACAGTTCCCTACACAGGGTATGTCAGCATACCCCTTCCAGGGACATTCATCGGAAGATGATTACAGTTATTTTTCTCATGTGGGACCTGTACAGGCTGCATTTTTAGAGTTCCAACGACCACAATGGAAGTTCTACTTATTGTCAACTACCTAACCAACAAATAGGAGGACTATAGGCCTTCTAAGTTTGTTATTAATGATAAGATGCAAACTCATTACTCTCTTCCTTCAACCTTTAATATTTTTGTCATTAATAACTCACAGACAGGATACAGAAAATACAAGCATCCTGCACATGCTTTATTATCTGAACTATAACCTTTAAAATTCCTCTTTATGACCTTTTAATATTTAACTTCAATGTCTATCAAGTTGCTTATGTCTGTATTTTTTCCAAAATAAATGCTCTAGAAAGAAAATGACATCATTATTCTAATGAAAATACTGTATAGAGAGCATGTCACTGACTTTGTTTAATGCAACTTTTGCAATTTTTTGAAAATAAGTGAAGATGAAATATGCACTTATGTACCCTATAATATTTCATGAAATATTATGGCCAAATCTGCTTAGTAGTGTGATAATACTTACTTATTTCTTAGAGTTTGGATTATCTCATCGATAATTAAATAGAATGTACTGGTATATATGCCAATATATATCTATATCTACCTAAATAATATTATATAATATATTTATACACACTCATTTTTATGTGTCCTTGAAATGGGGATATATTTTGAGAGAATTCTGTTAGCTGTTTCTTAGATCCTTTTTGGTATCAAAAAGGGTAAAACACAGCTATACCTAAAATAAAGTAGTGCATTAACAATGACTTTAATTAAAGATACAACACGTGAGTAATAGTCTTGGCTTTGCTAATAAGTCATCCATCATAGAAAATTGAACACTCATACACTTTTACTTTAAGATTCATTTCATCATTTCTAAAATCAGAAAACTTATATAGATGTACCATCTAATTTTAGATGCTATAACATTATTATAGAAATTTTATCTAAAAAATTGCTTATGGTAATATGTAAGAAGTGAAATTATCTCTATACCCACCTTCTATTTGGTAACAAGTTGTTGTGTAACTGTCTGGACCAAAAGGATTTTACATAGCCGAAATAATTTAAGAGAAGTCTTTTAAGGGCAATTTTGCAATTAATAAAAGACAGAAAGTCTATGTATATTACGAAAAGTAGCTAAGTAAGCTTTAATAGGAAAACAAACATGAGATGTGATAATATGATTTCAGATTTAGAAGAAAAATAAAAAGTGAAAAATCCACAGAATTTTTATGTGTTTTTATAGTGTAATTTGAAAATAACTGCAAAAGTACTTGGGAGATGGTTTCCTGGCAAGAATTAATTGGAGAAAATTCCAAGTAAAATTAACTATTCTGGAACTAGTTTCATTTAATGCCACTGTGCACAGATAAATAAAGCAAACACGAAAATGTAAGGATCAAATTCTGAAGTGATATTTACTAGCTCAAGATTTTACAAATAAGAGTGAGTCCTTTTGTTAAGATAATGGTAAATATGTAACAAGCAGGTCTCTTAGGAAGCACAAATTATTCAAACACAGCCGTTATGCTTAACATCGAGCTATAAATACACTACCACCAAATGTGGAGTTTTTAGTACATCATTATATAGTCATTCAATTGTACAGATACCAAGACCATAGGTAATAATAAAATTCATTTAAATAATTAGGAAAAGATGAATGTTGAGAATCTACTGTTGTTATTCACATACAATGTGGTATGTTAATATAATTAAATTTTAATAACATTTGTGTTTAACAAATGGCTCTCAAATTTTTGAAAATTTTACAAGTGTCTCTAGTACACCACTGAACAAATATTAGTATATCAGAGTGTGTATTAGAGACAGAGTGCTCACCCCAAATTTATATTTTTCTCATTTAAATTATTACTTTATATAATATTTTACTTTTAAAAACTAAGGAGTTCTGTTTTTTTTTTAAAAAATTGTAAATGAGAGATACATTTCTGTTCACTAAAGCCAAGCACGAAATCATGTCTCACAATTAGCACCACCTAATGGCAGGTATTTGAATTGCAAACGTGAGCTCACAATCAGTTTTTTATGCCCTTTAAATCATTGTGAAGTTAAAACCGCGCGCGCGCGTGCGTGCGCACACACACACACACACACACACACACAACCACCACCACCACCACCACCACCACCACCATCATCACATTACAGTCATGGCCAGAATTTACCTCAGAGAAACTAAATCCGAATATCTGATTAGTTCTATAGAGCTCTACCCAGGTAATCTAAAATCATTTGTTGAACTGAGTTTAGAAACCCTTGACAAAAAAAAAAAAAAAAAGAACAGTTACGTCGTGTAAATCTAACCTATTTATTTTCAAATGTTACTTGATAAGACTTTTCAAAGATATATACCAGAAAACAGATTATGATGAAGTCCTATGTACCCGTCTTTACTTTCAACAATTATCCAATTACCAACATTTTGTCAAAATGCTTCCTGTTCCTCCATTTTTTCAAAAGAATATTCTTTGGAAATTTATCAAGGCAAAATCTATTATCTAAAACACGTTACTTAACTTGAAAACACTTTGTAACGGTTTGCATCTGGAATGTCCACAAAAGCCTCGTGTGTGCAGAAGGTCACGCAATTCTGGTTGCGAATCCATTGATTTCTATTTTAAATGGTGGGGTGCGGCTGGCAGGGGACAATTACTGGGGCTGTGGTCGATCACTAAGGGGACGGCAGGGAAGGAGGCATTCTTCTGGGGGCTTCTCTTTACTCCCCTGTTCTTTTGAGACACCACGAGTAGCTCTTCTTTACCAGTTCCTTCCACCACGCTGCCATTGCCAGGTGGCCCTGAACAGACAGACCCTTGAAATGTGAGCTAAACTAGAGCCTTCCTCTAACGGTGGATGTCAGGTATTATGTGCCAGCAGTGAGAAAGTAACCAAGATACATTTTGACATATATCTAGAATTTCTACTTATAGACTAGTGTATTATAGTAACAAGTATAACAATAATTTAATATTCTGTTAGTAAATATTCTGCCAGATATGATCTTCAGTTCTGGAGAATTAAAAAACATAACCTGATGTCAGTATCATGATGTAGTCATAACATGAAGCCGATTAGATCCTGAAATATATGCAGGCATACTTTGTCTTTGATCTATGAACAATATTTCCTAAATTTTCTATAGTCTGATTAATCCCTCCTCATTTGGGGAGGTTCAGTTCACAGACTCCCTCTTCCAGTTCTTTCCTGGCTACGATGCTCACACAGCATTGGTTACTTTTCATTGTGTACCCTCCAAGCTCTTAATATAGACTTGAGCCAATCACTTGTGACCTTATTAAAGTAACCAAGTCGTCACCCTTTTAGCTTCTATAAACAAAAAGTCCAGTTTTTTGGTCTTTATTTTTAGCCCTTAAATGCATTCTCAGGTTCATAATAGGGTTAAAACAGTATTTGTGGAATGAATGAGTGAAAGAATGATTGGTTCTCAGATATTTTAGGTGACAATATCAAAATAGGGAAAATATTCAAGTCCATCTATATAAAAGTGTATACATAAGTGTGAAGACTTTATAATTTTCTACTCCCATGGTCATGATCACATGAATTCGTGGGTATGTCAGGAAAGATGCTGTACCATCTACTTTAACTATCTCTTTTTCACAAGTGACTGGGGAATAGGAAAAATTAAACTACAATACTATAAAGGAAAGATCTAAGAGGGATTTTATCAGTTGTAAAACAGACCAAAACCTACAGATCCTTATGGCTTCACTGCAAATGCT
This sequence comes from Ctenodactylus gundi, assembly GCA_004027205.1. Taxonomy (NCBI): domain Eukaryota; kingdom Metazoa; phylum Chordata; class Mammalia; order Rodentia; family Ctenodactylidae; genus Ctenodactylus; species Ctenodactylus gundi. The sequence goes on along the minus strand of PVKB01000729.1, from coordinate 382,922 downwards.
TAAGCAAATCAATATTTATGTATTACTTTCAAAAATCAATATTTAATGAAATAATGTATTTCTTACATCTGCCCTCTATTTGTAGAAGACAAGAAATAGGAAAAAGCAGTGATAATATTCATTGCAATGTAATTACAAATTTTGCTAAATAACACTTTTACGTTACATAGTAGATTAAATTGTCTAATCTTATAAAGTACACTACTTTCTTTCACTGGATTTTCTACCCATCTTTTAATCTTTGGACTAAGTAATTAAAATTTTATTTGATGACAATTAGCAACTCAAATTATAATTATAATTAAGATATCACTTATTACACATCTAGACAAGCTCCCAGATACTCACTGTATAGTGTTTCTATTAAGATACTAATTAATTGTGGTACTATACCAGTAAAAAGGAAGAAAGTAACAAGCTTATTGAAAATATAATACTAATAATTTAACTTCCTGATTTCTCAATAAAATGTGAGCTAGTAACCATATAATTAATAATTAATGAACTTGCCAAATGCAAAGTATTATGCTAAATGAGTTAGCAAGAATATCTTTGTGGGACACTTATTATGAGTGAATAATCATAACTTTGTTATAATGGAGTTGTCATACAAGATTTTCAACATGATATAACAATGAGGTTAAAAAGAAAGATATTCTTTTTTAATATACCGACATGGTAATCATTAATAAAATACATACATGCAATAGTAAAATATCCATTTCCATAATAGTAAAATCCTTGCCTAGGGAAATTAAGAGAGTGACTTGGAAAAAGTACTTAGTAAGTACTAAGCTTAAAGAGTAAGCAGCACTTTCTCAAATGAAGATATGCAAATGCTCCACAAGTTCATGACAGCGTGCTTCACGACACGAATCATCGGGGAAATGCAAATCAAAAACACAATGAGACGTCTATTAGAATGACAATTTTCAAGTCATTAAAATTAAGTTCTTGTGAGTATACAGAGAAAGGAAAGACCTTGTATAGGACATCAGTATGCTGAAGGCATGTTTGCACTCCCGTTTACTGCAGCACTAATCATAATAAGATATGGAATCAGCCTACGTATCCACTGCCACATAAACGGATAAAGAAAACATATACATAATGCAATATTGTATGTGCAATGAAAAATTCATACATAATGGATATTATTCCACCATAGAAAAGAATTAAATTCTGTCATCTGTATCAACATGCATGAGCCTGGAAGAAATTAATATCAAGTGAAATAAACTAAGCATAGAAAGACAAATGTTGCATGTTCTCACTTAAATGAGTAAGCTAAGACAGCTGATCTTAATGAAGTGGGAACGTAGAGCAGAGGTCAGCAGAGGACGCCAAGGAAAGCGGGAACGAATGCACTGAGAAGGAATAAGTATCAAATGCAGCGAGAGAGGAGGAGTGAGTTCAAGTGTTGGACAGCATAATTTGCCAACTAGAGCTTAAAACAGTTTATTATATATTTTATTAAGAACAAGAAGAAGGGATTTTGAATGTTTCTCACACAAAGAAATGACAAATATTTGAGGATATGAAAAGAATGACCCTGATCTGATCATTATATTTTGCATACATGTATTCAAATATCCTACGGCACCCATCATTATGTATAATTATTAGGTGTTAACTAAAATTAAAAATTCAAAACATTTTTAAAAAGTAATAGTACACAGAAGAATCTCTTACATAGAAAAAATTCAATTCAAATCAAAAACAAGAAGAAAAATATACTTACAGAGGGCCAATTCTATTTAGACATTATTTTATTCCAAATTAAGAGAATTTCGAGTTATTCCCATAACTGTCTGCTTGCTACATAAATAACTCATTTCACAGTGCATGTATACGTAAAAAAAAAATTATAAAATTTTTTTGGCCATGCTTTTAATTGTCTTTGAAGTTCAATAGTAAAACCACATGTTTTGTTCCCATGAATTTGGTTTCAGTTACTAAGTCAAAATTGCCCAGTTTAAGGAAATAGAGATTTATAAACATAGTTTTATAGTGCCTTAAACCTAAATATACTCTTGTTTCAAAGAAAATATATCTAACCTGTGGTTCACTATTCTTTTGAATTTGATCTAATTATACACTATAACAATTTCAAAAAATTAGTATGTGTGTGTATGTATGTCTGTGTACACACACGTGCACACACACAAACACACACACACACACATGTGCTAGCTATTTTATATATTTTAAATGTATCCCAAGATAATTCCCCTGTGCTTAAAAAAAGAGTAAAAATATGACAGGCAAAACAGGTTACAGGTACCTATTTAAATGCATAAAAATTAACAATAGTTTAACTAAACCAAACTGCCTTTGAATCTGTGGACTACTTCTCTGGTGAATCCAAGTTATGACTCATAATTTCAAATAAGTCTGTAATAACTAGGGTGAAAAATACTTGATAAAGCGACAAGACTATCCTGCCAAGTATCTCAGCCTCCTAACAGCAAGGGTCAGTGTCACTGCTGTGTCCTGTCCATTTTACTAATGAGGAAACCGAGATAAAACTTTTCAAGTAGTCCCCTAGCCAAAGATGGATGATGCCACGATCCCAAATTGGAGCAATCTAATACCAAAGCTGAGTTCTTAACTGTGTCCAAGACTCATTTATTCCCAGAAAAGCTCCTGCCAATATTCCACAAAACATGAAGGCCAGCGTTAAACAAGTTGCTTTTGTTTCTTTATGATTTTGCCCTTGATTCGTGGATCAAACACCAAGACACTTAACTATTCCAAACAGGAGCAAGATATCGTAGACTCGAGATGTCCTATAATCAAAGCTGCTGATGTAGTTTCTGTCACTCAGCCATGCAGGAAACCTGCAAACCTACACTGATGTCAAGCTGCATCACCTGCCAGACTGAAACGATTCTAAATGGAGTATCTCACTTACTTCCGCCAAATGCGCTTTGCACCATTTGGTACAAAGCCTTTTCCTAGAAAGATGAGATAAGCCCCTCATCTGGTTCCTTGAAAACATGCATTTGTTTTCTGGCAACAGCAATACTAATTACAGCAGTTTATATTTTTATAGGACATTTATCTAGAGGATTTACAGGAGCTTCACGTGTATATTACTCATTTTAAAGTATTTTACTGCTCACGTCTCAGTGGGAGTATTGGAAGTAGTGTTTTCTACACTTAAATATATATCACTTAAAAACTTTCCCTTCTGTTTATAATCTATAATCTCTTTTCAAAACGATAATATTTGTTTTATGTCTATCTTAGAAACACATAATAGAAATAGTAAATGAGGATTTCCCCGCCCTCATTTGAGCTAATAGTGTCGCAGATTTCTTATTTCCTTTAGTAAGCAATATTTTCTTTTTCCTATTAAGCTTTACCTGCCTCGTTTAACAGGCTTTATTTTTCTTCTGTTTATTATATTCCTATCCATGCAGAGCATAAGGAAATTCTTAAATTCATATATTTTCTGATACAAGAAAGACATTTCTCTTAATACATAATCCTCTGTCTCCACTCCCCCCCTCCTTTATTTTGAGACAAGGTCGTTCTCTGTAGTCCAGCAGCTCCTGAGCTCACTAGGTAGCACAGGCTGGCCTGGAATTCACACATTCCTGTGGTCGCAGCCTCCCAAGTGCTGGAATTACAGACTTGTCCCACTGCACCCAGCTAATTTTATGAGGTGCTGGGAATTGAACCCAGGCCCTTGCGCATGCTATGCAAGCACTTTAAACATTAAGCCATGCCCCCACCCTACCTTCCAAATATTTTGATTTTGGACATGACTGTTAACATTATTTTTTTCTAAAAATAGGAGACAAGAAAAGATGTTGCACTCCCTAATTTCAAAGGGGTAGACCCCTCATGAACAATATTACTGCGATCTTAAAGTGGTATTTGTTTGCTGGCTTTCCTATGCAACCCCACCTCTTGACTTTTCTCCTCCGTCAATGATTTCTGGGGTCTTCGGCAGGCTTATCTCTCACCCAGACATCTTACCAATTCTCATGGCTTTGTCAATCTTTTTATATCCATCCTCTTTCTTGAGGTTATTATATATACATTCACACAACTGTGAGTAGCGTTTAAAGGCTTATGCATAGCAGATTTATAGGTTGCTCAACTGCATTTCTTTCTTGTTTCACATGGACGTTCCGTATTTATCTCAGACTTAGCATTTCCAGATCTGGCAATACCTTCGGTTTTGTCATTCACCTCAGTCTTATCTACTAATATGCTCAGGAATCACCACTGAAATTCCTTTCTCTCTCAAATGTACACTCTATTGATTTCCAATATCTAGCAGTACCTTCACCCCTGTATATATCTAGGATGTGTTTTTATCTTTATTCCCACTGTTTTCCAAAGCCAAGACTTCCATGGTCACAGTCCTAAGAGATCACTCTGACTTCAGGGAGGTCTCCTCCAATCTCGCAGCTTTTCAGGAAAGGATGATTACATCACTACCTTGCCTAAACCTTGTAATGGTTTGCTATGCCAAAATCTATCGTTCTTTTTGGGGCCAAAAACCGTCTACAACCCAATCCTTGTCACACTCCCTGTATTACCATATAGCAGGCACGTGGGTTTTCTTTCAAGTATTTAAATATTGCAAGATTTCTCCAAACATTTCAAGACATTATTCACGTGATTCCCTAATATTCTTCCTTCAGTTGCACATCTGTGGGGTTTTGTTTTTACTATAAATATTATTACTGTTTAAAGTTTTATTTACACATCACCTCCTTTTCGCCTTCTCAACCACTCCCCCTCCCCCTTTCCCCTTTCCTCCTCACGAAGTCCATCTTCTTACTTTCTTCTGGATCCCTTACATTTCTTATGCTTTGGTTTTTTCATATTAGAAAAACCATATGATATTTAACTTGCTGGGTCTGATTCATTTCACTGAGCATAATGGTCTTAAGCTGCATCCACTTTTCTACAAATGACTCAAATTTGAGGTCTGTGTCTTAATAGCCTTTCCATAAAGAATTCTTCTCAGCCCCTAGACTACAGGGCATTTTTTGTTAAAATATCTCATAGTTTTCTATTCCAAGCCAGTAACAGTTATGATAATTATAAATATACATCCTTGTGTATGATTATCACCTTAAAATATGTATCCCTTATAATCTATAAGCTCAAAAAGGTAGAAACAATGTGTGTGATTTGTTAATTTTTTGTACTCCTGGGTTAGATGCACAGCTCAGTGGCTTGAGAGATTCCTTAGCATGTTCAAGGCCCTGGGTTCAAATCCTTTGCACCACATAAAGATAAGCTGGGTTGTGGTAGTGAAGGCCTGTAATCCCAGCACTCAGAAGGCTGGATTCAGAGGATTTTCATGAGTCAGAGGCCAGACTGGGCTACATATTGAGCTCAGGACCAACTTGGATTATATAGTGAGACACTGTGTCAAAGAAAAATAATCTACAGAATTCTTGGTAAAAAATCAGAAGTTAATTATTTGTTGAATAAACAACTGAGTAGTCAAAAAAAGATGATGATACCCTTACTCATGACATACATTACAGGTAAGGCAAATGTATAACAAATAGCAAGTGATTTATAAAAATTTCTTCAGGGTTTAAGGATTAACGTAAAGTCTGGAAAGCGAGCAAATATAGTTTTGTCCATTACATTCCTGATGTCATGGTAGGTTTTAAATTTATGAAAATAAAATAGATAAAAATACAATCCAGATCTTAAGGATATCATAGACAAATTGAAAATAATTATGCATGGCCCAAGAAAAGAAAGAGAAAGCAAAAACACAACAAAGAAAAGCAAATGACTAATCATTGGATTTGACTTTCATGTTGATTAGAAAAAGAAAATTTAGGGTAGAAAAGATTTGGGGGAATTTATGACTCCTTTCCAACCAACATCCAGCCCAAGGAAACAGAAGTTTCTTCTTAAGTGGTCATTTAGCTAAGGAATTTTCTCTCTTAGGAGATTACTTAGGTAAAGTCCCACAGTTAATTCTAAGCCAGCAAATAATATAGTACACTGTAAAAATGTATGCAAGATGAGAAGATGAAAAGACAGTAGGGTAGGAGGTAGAACTGGGTCAAGTTGCAAATTATACTGAATGAAATATAGTCCTGGAGTGTATCGCAGTGGTGGAAGCACTTGCCTAGCAAGTGTAAGGCCCTGGTCTCCAACACCAGGTAAATCAGGCCTGGTGGCACACGCTGTGAGTTCAAGACCAGCCTAATCTACATAGTGAGTTCGGGACCAGCCTGGACGACAGGAAAAGACCATTTCTGAAAAAAAAAACAAAGCAAAATAAACAAACAAAAAAACAAAAAACCAGAACACAAAACAAAACAAAATAATAGTTCTGGAGTTTTAGGAAAAGATATACTTGGCAAGAATCACATTCTATTCCCGCCCTTTGGCTTAGCATCTTTCCTCACCTTGGTCTGCTATTCGCCTTCTTCTAATTACATATGAGTTATTATTCATGTCTATTTCAACCTAAAATTCATTTTATCTCATACAGTTTTCTTTCTGGGTGTTATTATCATTCCTTCTCCTCCCACTTCCTTTTTAAAGATTTAAATATTTCCCGTAAAAAGTTTTCATAAAGTTATTTCTTCTTATTTTACTATGCAGTACGAGGTTATTTTAATGGAATGGTAGAGATGGGAAGTGGCTGTTGAAAGGGAAATGGTCACATATACCCTATTTTACCCACTAATTCCACTGACTGGGTCTCTCTGATTCTTCATGCAATGAGTCATAATGACTATGCAGTTGTCACGCTTTATTATTTCGCTATGCTTATATCTGTGTATGTGTGCAGAGAGTCCTGAGGGTGGGCGGAAATGCAAGCAGGGCCTTAGGTAAAGAGGTAAGTAGAAAACAATGTGATTCCTACATGCAGGGACTTGTATCCATCACAGAAATGGAAGCTGCCATGTACCTACCATTGCACAGCAATTATTCCACATCTGAACCATATAAACTATATGAATAACAGTTTATTACTGCTTATATTATTGCTCACTATAGTTCTAGTATAATTATAGATTAGAGCCCACAACCTAAGCCCACAATATGGTCATTTTTATTGTGAGGAAATCTACAAAACATAAAATTTACCTTTTTAACCAGTGGCATTAAATACATATTAAATATGCTCACTCTGTTATGCAAACACCGTCATCATTCATCTCCAGAACTTTTCCATGCCACCAAATTTGAACTACCTAACCCAATGAACCATTGGGTCTATTGCTCTCTATTTTCAATCCCTGGAAATAACCATTCCACTGGTTTTTTGTTTGTCTAAATTTTACTTCTCTCCACACTTCAGCTAAATCAAATCAGATAAGAGTTTTCTTTCTGTATCTGGATCATTTCAGTTAGCATGACAACTACAATTTCCATGCATGTTGTAGCATGTATCAGAATGTTCTTGCTTTCTAAAGCAGAATATTATTGTGTTGTACGACTATATTTTATGAATTCATTCATCTGTAGATACTTGGGTTGCTTCTACTTTTTGCTATTATGAATAATGATGCAATGAACACGGGCATACAAAATAGCTGGTAGAAGCCTTGCTTTCATTACAGTATGTGTCCAGAAGTACCATTACTGGATTATGTGATAAATATTTATTGTTTGAGGCACTCAGCTTGTTTTATAAAGAAAGTTTTACTAGCATACTGCAATAATCACAGTTGTTGCACAAAAACAGCAGCGTGAGATAGTCATGACAGGGACTACATCACCCATTCATAAAGCCTAACACATTTACTAAATGACTTTGCAAAGAAAGAATATCACACTAAAGTAGAATTTCCAAGTGAATTTAGTCCAAAATTAATAGCCAGACTCAACTGCTTCAAGTCAATCTTGCCTTGGGATCACAAGTCACAGAGTGACAGAGTTACTGTATGTAGTAGATCAAGAGGTAAATTTTCAATAATCAAGAGTTAAATTTTCAATAATAATACAATGCCTTATGCTTTTTTATCTTATTGAAAGCAGGAGTAGAGATATTGTTTCAAGTTAAAATAGCTCAATCTGAGAGAGGCTGAGCTATATAATTACAAAATAATTGATTATCCAAATGCTTATCTATAAAATAAATCAGATCCATGTGCCACATGTCAATGAAACATATTTTCTTCAGGTGCTAAAGACTATGGTAAAATATTACTTTCCACTGTTTCACACATAGCCATAGGATATATCATAATAGAACACAAGTTACATAAATAGAAAAATATGTAATTTAGAAATAGGTCTCACATATCTACCAACCAGCCAAACTGACTCAATGGAATTATTTCTCTTAATCACATGACATCACATTAGACTTATAGAACAGTTTGTTTTGAATGATGACAGACAGAAGTGGCTGGAAACTGAAAGCATACACGTCTTACCCATAACATTAAAGAGGATTTAGGATACTCTTAAGGTATCACAGGAAATTTTGCTCACATTGTCAAGGTAGACTCTATTTAAAGTTTAAATATTCTTTAGTTAAAAGAAACATTCAAATTTGGGACTCCAATATCTCATGAACTTCTTTATTAAAATTACATACCTATTCAAATGTTATTTATTCATATCATAAAAATATTGATAGCTTTGCATCTAATCCTAATGTGAAATATTTTTATTCTGAGGAATATTATGTATAGTATATATTCATGCCAACTTATGAAATTTAAAGTAGCTTCTGTACAATTTATTCTAATGTAAATACTTCACATTTTTAATATTAGAAGCTTTCTATGTTCATCATTCATAAATACTATCAAACATTTTCTTCAGTTTTTGTAACATTGTTTTAATTATTTTATATTAAATTTAATAGGATTTACATCAGTGCATTACATTTTTATTCATGATGAAAATAACGTAAACATGTGTTACGGATAGACTAATACTGGTGCTCACTGTCAATAAAAAGCTGATGATGCAATTTGTATGGTAAGGGACAGTTGTTAATTATTGTAATAGGAAATAGAGTAAATAGTGAAATATAATATTTCAGATGTGGAGAAGAACCATCACTTGATGAGTGAAATCTGGAAAGCCTTGATGGAAAATGTAGCCTTGGAGCAGGACATTGAAGGATCATTAAACGCATATGTATTTTTTCCCATTTTTGGGTCTGTTCAATACTCCTTCTCTGGTAGACAGAAACTGTTCTCACTGCATGTTTCAGTATTCCACTGTTTCCCATGCTCCCTTGAAGTTTAGGTGAATCAGTCTGTCTAAAAAGTGGGAACCAGCAATGTGCATGTCATGGCCTCTGTGGTTTCTATGCTTGTCTGAATGAGCCATGAGTTGGAAGTACTGGGCTTCCCAAGTCACTGAGTGGAGGAGAGTTCCCTGTTTTTTGTCAAATGTTATGTGAACATGCAATACCAATTTTAAGCCACTAGGATTAAAGGGTTATTTTTTATGACTCCTAGAATTTCTCAGAATAAATATCTCCACTTTTGGGTTACGGTTTTCTTTGAGAGAATCACCCTTCCCTCATTTCACATAATTTTGAGGGAATTTTTATCAGTGTTCTGCAAACTCCACAACAGCTGTAACATTAATGTAATTGTGGCCAGTTGTACGTAGGCATTTGTATCTAGAGTTGTGAGAAACAGAGACACAAAGGTTTAAACATAAAGTATCTGATAGCAGCATCCACAAAAGATCTTTTTTGAACTCCTGATTTCCCAGCACCATGTCTTGCATTTTGCAGCTGCCTTCCTATTTCTACGAGTTACCCAAGAGATTGCTCTCCAACAAGCAGTTCTGATTCTGTCAATTCTCACTCCAGTAGATTCCATTTTATTTAAATTAAACACAGACTGCTTCTGTTTCTTATACTCACAACTTTCTAAAGGTAATGGGTGGAGGGCATTTTCATATGCAACATTATACTCCAAAGAATTAGAGCACAAAAGTATTTAAGATAAATAGTTTGCTGCAGGGCTGCATGAAGACAGAGGTCAGAGAAGCTAAGTTAGGGTCTTGCATGGCAGACTACAAATTCTCGGTGTTTGCCTGTGGGAAAGGGGATAACAAAAGCAAATGCTTTCGGAGGCCATGTGAGACAAACAATTACAAAGTTTTATAAGATTTAAGGCAGTAAATATTAAAAGGATTGTGATAACCAGTCAAATCCCTGACCCGTTTCACTGTATTTTGAAGTTCCCTTCAAGTAACAAGGTAAAATGTATATTCCAGACCCAGTCTCCAGGGGCAACCAGTTTGGAAGCAAGGCTATCAATAGAAAATCACTGAAGGTTTCTGTGCTGGAGAGTGTGAAGGAGGAAGCACAGCTTTAGAAAGGTTAACTTGTCAAAATAGGACAGGGATTTGGGCAGAGAGAGATCTCCTGAAAGAAACTTAGTGACTTGAGATCGAAGTGAAGGAGAATGAAAAGAAAGACAAGATATGAAAACAGTGGGAAGGGAAAAGTCTCCAGAACCCAGTAAACAGTGAACGGTGGTGCTAAAGGTTGAGGAGCTATAAAGAGAAGACCATAAAAATTTTGGCTCAAGGGCACTGTCAGAAATAATGGACATGTATTTGGGAAATTGCAAGGCTAATTAAGATACAGGTTTGGAGACGAAAGTCGCGGTGATACTAACCTGACAAATTTAAGAGGATTTCATCTGATTTGCAATTTTATCAATTCCTTGTTTCATATGCAAAATAACCTAAACCCATCTATGGATAAGTCACTACAGGAAATATGTAGGCTTGTAACTGATATGGCAAAATGGAACTTTAGAAACTAGTTTTCTTTTTATCCTTCCGAGATAAGTGTCTTCTCCAGACCTTCTGTCCAGGGCACAGCAAACATGTCTCCTCTCCTCAACCTAACTAATCAACAACAGAAGAAAATGTAGATGCAGGCCTCAGAAGATTGGAAGCTCTCTTAGCCGTCCATAGAGAAGGAAGAGAGTAAATAAAAGATGGCTGAAAGCAATAATGGCAACCTGCAGCCATCTATTTTCTCATCGTGTTCGCTCTCCTCTCTGTTTTGCGCAAATCTGTACACAGGGAGAGGGTGATTTGAGGCAAATGAGACCTCTCAGGCCCAGCTGTGAATACATCATTTCTCATTTCTGACAGAATAAAAGAAATTAAAGGTGAGCAAAGGAATCTGAAAATGCAGACTCAAGGAGCTAGTAAGAGATTTGAGGTTTCATTTGTTTTCTTTTCTTTCTTAATGGCTGAACCAGAAAAAAGAACTCCAGAGTGCAGATCTGTGATTGAGGGGAAGGTTTTGTGTGATATGAGTGACCAGTCAAAATATCAGAGAAGTACTATTCAATTTTAGAATTATTTTAAATGATTATAAGGTATAATAATTATAAAATCTGAAAATTGTGTTTTTAGGAAATATATTCATTACTCAGCTAATGAGTCAAAATTTTAGGTAATCACTAGAAGATGAACTTACAAAGTTTGATTACAAATACAGCAATAATTGCTTAAATGTCATTGTTATTTAAAACCTGAGACCTGATGCTAGGATAATGGTCTTTTAAAATCCATAATGCAGACCAATGAGCTTCTATCAGAATCAAATTAGAGTGTTTTCACGCTACATTTAACGTGAATACATACATGGAAACCATGTTATCTACAAAACGCAAGTTAGTAGTTGGTGAGAGAAAGAAGATGGACCAAAAGAGTGACAGATAATTAATGATTCTACTTTTACAAAATTCTAGAAAATGCAAACTGCTGTGCAGTTTCAGACAGCAGACGAATGGTGGCCCAGGGATGACGGGGGCAGGATACAATGATTGCCAAGAGGAGATCTATGGGAATGATGGATGTGTTCATTAGTTTGATTGTAGTAACAGTTTCACTGGTCTATATGTATGTCAAAATTTATCTAATTTAATTGAATGTTCAGCTCATTGTATGTCATTAATACCACAATGAAACTATTTAAAACAGTGAATTATTCGGCCAAATATCCACCAAAATACATGACTACATATAAAAAATTTACTTGAAATAGTATGTGTCTAAATGAAGATAAGTGATTCACAGGAAGAAAATGTACATGAATTCAACATCTAAACTATCATATTTGTCAAAAGTTTATGATACCAGTTCAATGGAAATCATGTCTATAGGTTTCTTTCATGTGAAACACATTATAATCAGTGTAATCAGTATGTTTTACTTTTTGAGTGTAATTAAAAGGCTAAGCTGTATTTTTTCTTTTGACTTTTTAGTTTCAAACAACTTGATCTTATTAATGATAGTGTTTCTGAGCTAAGCATTTTAATTCCTGCCCACTTGTAGTCTTTAATATCTAGATGTCATGAGCAGAAATATCATCATGAAAATCATTTAAGAAGTCCCTTCATGAAGACTATTTCATGTTTATTGTATATTCTAACTTTCATGTTATCCATATAAAGGAATTTTTTTGAGACACGGTCTCCCTCTGTATTCCATACTGGTCCTGACCTCACTCTGTAGCCCAGGCTGGCCTCCAACTCATGGAAATCCTTTTGCCTCAACCTCCCAAATGTTGGGATTATGGGTGTGTACCAGCATACCTCGCTTATATAGTTCTGGGAAATTGATCTCAGGGCCTTGCACTTGCTAGGCAATGCTCTAATCGCTGTGCTATTCCTCTAGCCTCCATATAATAAATTTTGACAAACATTATTGATCAAAGACATCTCTGTGAACAAGATGCTTTGAAACAATAGCATAAATATATTTTGTGTAAATGAAGGATTTAAGGTCATTGATAAGACTAATAAGGTTAGTCTTTCTACAAAGTATGTTGCTTATTATCATTTCTGTATTTATAACATTTTCTGCTGTATAACAGCTATTAAATTATGATGACAAATGGTTATATCTTTTATAACAGACATAAGTCACTTTTTCCTGTCATTTAGCTAAGACTTCTAGATCTTTAATCACCTGTATTACTCATTATGTTGCCACTTCTCGTGTGGCAAAGAATTTGGATCATGAGTTAAAGATAAGTGAGTAAAATCTGCCTTCATTCATCTCTACTGAGAAATACTTTATTTTTACCTTCTCTAGGGATGGCCACGGAATTATGGTTCTGATTTCCTTAGATAGTACCTTTGAAATCGATAGAAGCAGAAGTGAGAGACTAATCAATACCCTGCGCATGACCTTTGCTGATCCAATTAGATCACTGAAGCTTCCAGGGATTCTGTGACCATAAAAAAGTAACCATCATTTTTCCCCCATTTTACTGATATCTACAAGTGCAAAATTTAAGGTTTACAATGGAGTTGAACATTTTGTGCACATAGTATCTAGTCAGGGTGACAAGGGCTTTCCCACTCTCCTTTTGTCCCTCCCCCTATCCTCCCTTCCCTCCCTCCAGCCCCACTCTGCCCCCCCCCCTTTCACTTTATCTTTTGTATTAAGTTCCATGAGATAGTTGTGGTCTGGGTCTCTCATATCAGAGAGACCATTCCATGTTTCACCTTCTGCTTCTGACTCACTTCACTAAGCATGATGTTCTCAAGTTTCTTCCATTTGCTTGTGAAAACCTCCACACTGTTGGACCTTACAGATGCATAACATTCCATTGTGTATAGATATCACAGTTTGTGTACCCACTGGTCTGTTGATGGGTATTTTGATGACTTCCATGTTCTAGCTATTGTTAGTTGTGCTACTATGAACATGGGTATACATATATCTCTGCTGTATGTTGTTTTGGCCTCTTTTGGATATATAACCAGGAGGGTGTCACTGGATCAAAGGGCATATTTTTCTAGTTTTTTAAGAGATCTCCATACTGCTTTCCAGAGTGGTTGCATGAATTTACACTCCCACCAGCAGTGCAGGAGGGTTCCTTTCTCCCCACAGCCTCAACAGCACTGATTGCTATTTGACTTGTTGATATAGGCCATTCTCTCTGGAGTGAGATGGTATCTTAGCATTGTTTGATTTGCATTTCTCTTATGGCTAGAGATGTTGAACATCTTTTCATGTATCTATTGGCTCTTTGTACTTCTTCGTGAGTGAACTGCCTCTTCATTTCATTTGCCCATTTTTCAATAGGACCCTTTATTTTGGTAGGCTTAATTTTCCTCAGCTCCCTGTGTATTCTAGTTATGAGTTTCTTGTCTAAGGTGTTGGTGGTGAATATTTTTTCCCAGTCTGTTGGTTCTCTATTTACAATGTTGCCAGTTTCCTTTGCTGTGCAGAAACTTTTTAATTTGATAAGATCTCATTTGTTGATAATGGGGATAATTTCTTTTGCTTTTGGTGTCTTGTCTAGAAAGTCTTTGCCTACCCCAATGCCTTTTAGATATTTGCTTATTTTGTCTTCTAGTAGGTTTAGTGTTTCATTTTTCATGTCTAGGTCTTTAATCCACTTTGATTTGATTTCGGTACATGGTGATAGGTGTGTGACTAGATTCATCCTTCAACATGTGAATTTTCAGTTTTCCCAGCACCATTTGTTGAACAGGCCGTCCTTTTTCCATTGTATGCATTTGGCCCCTTTGTTAAAGATTAGGTAATTGACAGTATTTGGGTTTGTTTCTGCATCCTCAATTCTGTTCCACTGGTCTGTCTATTTTTATGCCAGTACCAAAATGTTTTTACAACTATGGCTTTATAGTACAGCCTGATGTCTGGAACTGTAATGCCTCCTGCCTTGGTCTTGTTGCTCAGGATTGCTTTGGCTATTCCTGGTCTCTTTTGGTTCCATATGAATTTAAGAACTGTTCTTTCAAGTTCTTTGAAGAAACTTGCAGGTATTTGATAGGAATTGCATAGAATCTATATATCAGTTTAGGTAGTATAGTCATTTTGACGATATTTATTTTGCCTATCCAGCAGTAGGGGATGCCTTTCCATTTTCTAATGTCTCCTATAACTTCTTTCTCCAATGCAGCGTAGTTTTCTTTATATAGGGCCTTCACTTCCTTGGTTAGGTATACTCCTAGGTGTCCATCATTTTAACTCTTCCTTCTACGCTGAAACACTAATATTGATTCGTTTGCGGGAGACTAGCAAAGAACTTAGCACAAACCCAGTATCTTCTTACATTCACTTTTGGAAATTACAAATTTGAAAAACACTTCATGAGAGAAAGAAAAAGACAAATTCACGTCTTTTATGACATTCAAGAATTTGGCTTAGGCAGGACCCTATCTATGACCTCAGATTTCTGATTTCATTTGTGTCAGTAACTGGTTTTGAATTTCACTTACAGAGGAAAACCATGATGAATTCCTTTTTAAAATTTCAAGGCAACACTCAATAATTCAAAGAGCTAGCCAAGGTTGAGTACACACTAATAACAAAAGTAAACATGAATGGAAGATTAAGCAAATAAACAAGTCCATAAGGAGGAACCAGAAAGTCACAGCCACACAAACATCAGAGTGCAAAGACTTAAGATAAATCAGGATGTAGAGAACTGTGAGAGTCAATGAAGGAGCATAAGCAGAAGACTGAAGAGATGGGTGGGTAGGTGCACTGGTCCTCATTGGGGGAATAATGTCCTTTCCAAACCTTGTAGCAAACACATCCCTTTGGACCTTCACCTGTTCTCTTGGGTTTTAACACTACAGTGTGCATTGGCTGCTGACCAACGGCCACTTACTGCATGTTTTACTTATTGTGACAGATTTCGTTGAAGCAGAACACAATGGCTATGGCTACAAAAAAAAAAAAAAAAAACACAAGTGAAAGTGTTTGCAAGACGAAAATTAATATCCTGACTCCCGGTGCAGGTCTTAAAAATGATTAATTGGAGTTGCAGTATAGACATCACAGGTTTTGCTTTTTTGTTTAGTTAAACCTGAAACCTGTGTTTTTATGTTTTTTTGTTTTTTTTTTTGTAGACTTTCTCCATGGGATTAAGTTCGAGTCCCTGAGGTAGTGGTTGGCTTGGTCACTTACACTTTAGAAAAGTTCTCTCCCCTTTCACAGGACCCCACAAGTTCCCCATGGCTTCCGTTTGAATTAAAATTCTCACCTCAGTACCTGCTCAACCCAAAGTACTGTTAACTTAAGAATTTTTCCCAAACCAATTCTTAAGCCTGTCTAGTATGACCACATAGACAAAGTTAAGGAAAAACGTGTAAGTTGACTGGAAAATTCATTAATGCTTTCAAAAAATAAAGGACGTACTCATTTTTCAAAGAAATTAAGTTAAAGAGAGTAGGCAAAGGCTCAGAGGTAGGAGAATTGAATGAATTATTATGCACTAACTAATGTCTAAAGTCAAAGAATAAGCCTTTAAGATACTCAACACAGTTACTGTAAATAATTAAATAAAATAATCCCCAATCATGTAACTCTAAACAAATATGGGAAATAGATTTTACCTGAAGGTTTTATCCACTCACAAACAGGTTTGTATTTCTTTTTATTATGTTAAGCTATTGAAAACATAATTGATGGAGTCCTTTTCTAAGCATTGAGTTCTGCAGATCTGTCTTCCAGCTATAATATAAGAATTCTTCCTTTTTGGAGATGTTGGCATGGATGAGAAAAATGCTTTAGTGTGTGTGTGTAGCAAGCCTACTTATTTACCACAGCTAGACACAGACTTCTTCTTACTCTGTCAGGCAGCTGCTTGTTTTTAAACAAATTTTGCCAAGAGACATAAACCAGATGGCCTTCTTCAGGGGTAGACTGTGAGCCATGATAGTCAACTTATGGTAGATTCAGGCAGCAGACAGCTGGGTATGGAAAGTCTTGACGCTATTTGGATATCTAACTTCCAAGTGTGCTGAAACACCAGGAGACTCTCAAGTTGGTAAATAAAACTGTGACTAAAATTTTCTTTCAAGATTGTACTTTTCAGGGAGCTTTGAATTTATGTTTTTATTCCACTTACTTTGATAAAATAATATTATTCCAACACATCGGGTTAAAGAGAAAACTTACAGAAAATAGACTAATTTTGGGTTAGGTTTTCCAGAGAGTTCCATTAAAACTGTTAACCAATAGTGTACTGTTCTACTAAGGTAATCAAGCATTTAAAATTGCTACCCACCATTACGTTTTATAGAAGTAGTACACACCCAAATTTTTGGACATGACTTCACGTAATGTATTTCTCTGTGACTTGTTTTGACCATTAGATATGGATGAAAGACAATGTGCTAGTTAGGAGTATAGGATTTACAAACATGGTATGTTTCACATCTCTCTTGTGGGAGAGAGTTTGTAAACTATTATGGAAGGACATCCACATATCTAGACTGCTCTTCAGTTAGGGCCCCGGGAAGAGACATATATTAGACCTTCTTGGTCAATTTGCCATCTCAAAGACTGAAGTAGAGCTAATTCACAGTAGCCTTGTAAAGCAGAGTTGATTCACAGTAGCCCTGCTAACACAGGGATGTTTATGTTATGGGGAGGGGGGGTGTTTGTTATACAACATTGTTGTAGCCACTACTGGTCAATACTGTCTGAAGGCCCAAAAGAGAGCCACCATGAATCACGCTTCTATAACTTCAAGACAGGAAAAAAAGGATGAGACAGAAATGAGAGTTTTGCATCCGTGTCTTAATGAGCATGCTAAAATTTATAGAAAATATTCCCCAAAATTACAGAATTGTATATCATCCTTTAAAACGAAAGGCAAATAACGACCAACCTTAGTTTCCAAATGCCAGTCTACAACTGACTATTAGGGGAAGACAAATGAAAGAAGGATTCGAAAGAGTGAGGGAGAAAGGAAGATGGGAGGAGAGAGGGATGAAGGAAAAAAGGGAGAAGAGAAGGGAGGTTAGGTGGTGAGGGTTTTTCAGAAATAGCAGGTAGAGGATTGGAAAAAGAACAGAAGAAATCCAAATTCCCGAAAAAAAAATTATCACCATTTGTGAGAAAAATACTGTGGTTTAATTTTATTCAATTACACAAATTATTCAAAGGCTAAGAGATTTTAAATGCCCATAAGGACTAACATTGTAAGTACCCACATGCCTAGGAATTCACAAAGTATATATAAAAACTTATTGTTTCAGGCAGAATTCTCTCAAAAAATCCCACATCTTTGGCTTGTAATGGGCAGTTTTCCCTTGTGGTAACTGATATTTTCAAGAAGAATTTGAGACTGTCCATGGATAAACTAAAACTAATAAGAAAGTAATTCTTGTGAAAATCTCCTTCAGGCAAGAATCCGCAATTCTCACAGAGTAAATAGATTTTTTAAGAGTGTTAGAATTTTGTAATAGCAACAAATTTCCCTCCAGAATAGTAGAAGTTAAAATAAATAAACAAGCAGACAATCTTCTATGAAAAAGTTTTGTTGATTTTAGTGACTAATGGGGATATTTGTCTCTCTAAGTGACTTTTTGCATCTCTCAAATACCATAATCAGAAGAATATATCAAGGTCACAGATTATTTCATATATCACTATAGCAACGTTTAAAAGCCATGATCCCAACTCATTACAGTAAAATGATTGCAAATATAGAAAAATACACCCTACGCTAATATTTTGATGAGTGAACTATAATGGAAATGAATCCTTTTTAACTCACATCATTTTTTTACCAGAGAATTCTCAAGGACACTATTCATTCCAAAATTGTACACTTGTTCTTTTTCGTGCTGGAGATTGAACCCAGGTCCTCATGCATACTAGGAAGGTTTCTACTACCAAGCTACATCCTCAGCGCTTGAATAATAAAACTTGTGAGAGAGTACTTGGCCCTTTATATTTTGGGGGCTTATCAATAATAAAATTAGCATATAGTAAGCAGCTACCATGCTATCATATTTTGTTCAACTTAGAGGTAATTAACAGTATGTGATAATTTCCTCTCTCTCTTCTGTTATCTTCTCTCTCTCTCTCTCTCTCTCTCTCTCTCTCTCTCTCTCTCTATATATATATATATATATATATATATATATATATATATATATGAATGGACAGCTTTAAAAACCTACAGGATGAAATAACAGGTTGAATCTCAGGAGGATTCCAAGAGGTGATATTTGCTCTGGGTCCTGATTGACTAGTAGAATTGTGCTAAAGAACATGTCAAAGCTCCCATAGAGCTTTACAAAATCCTTTATATTTGATTTTGCCAAGCATCGTACATAAGCACAATCCATTTTCATTGCTGATACTGAACACAAAGATACAATCTTCTGAATTTTAAACAACATTTTTAAGGCACAGTGTATTCGGATGTAAGAGTTAAAGACACAAGTTATTTATATGTATCCCAGTGGCTGCTACTGAAGAACGACTTCCAGAAAAGATAACACAGTGCTTGAGCGTGAGAAATCCAATATGAGATGTACAGGAGGCAGGCAGCCATGAAGCAGATAAGACTTTATAACTTGGGTCAAAATATAAGCTCTGGCATTCACTTCCCATGGGAACTTGGAGGAATGCTGTATTCCCTCTAAATCTTAATTTCTTACTCTATAAAGTAAGGTTCTCCTGAGAATAAAATGGTATATATAAGGCATTGAATTCATGCTTCTTAGGAAGGCATTGCTAACAGAGATGCGGCTTTTATGCATGGTCCATCTTACTTGTAGTAGAAAAAAAATGAAGTTCTGAATTTTTCCTAAATTTTTATTATTTTAGCTTTAGGCTTAGATTCTTGTTTTAGAGCAGCTACTTGGGAAGTTAGGGAGTTAAACTTTCTAATTTTAAACAATTTGTCTAATGTATGAATCAAACTTAGTCAAAGATAAGAAGACGTAAGTCCTGTAAGTCAATAGGAAATATATAGCCTCAAAGAATGATTACAACAAACGCCTCCATTTTTCTCCTTTCCTAAGCAGTGGCTTAGCTTTAAATCAAACACATGATGATTAATGAGAAATTGTTTTGAGGAAGTGGAAACATACAATAGTCGGGACCTAGGGAAATAACGAAAAACTCCTACTTTTATACTAGGAAGTCTGAATAAGATGGCAACTGAATTAGAGTTCATCAAATTATGAAGAAAGCAGGGGAAGGACTAACCCCAGGAATAGCTACCCTTTTATAGCTTATTTGGGGGTATAAAAATGCATTTTCTTCTATGGATTTGTAGATGACTCTGTATACTCTTCCAATAGCCATTTCTCATTTTTTCCACAACCAAATACTTATTAGAAGAACACAAGTAAAATAATTACTACATTTCCCAGCCTCTCTTGCAGCCTAGGTATGATCATGTGACTGACTTTTGGCCAATGAAGTATAAACAGATTTACAATGTGACAGTCCCCAGGAAATTTCCCTAAATGATACCTTCTGCCTCTCTCCTTATCTCTGCAGCACTCACAGACTCTAGATATGGTGGGCACTGTATCTTGAAACACTTGGAAAAGGGGCCACCATATAAGGATAACTGGGTAGAAAGTAAAAGGGAAGCAGAGCCATTGTTCCGGTCTTGACTGCATACTAACAGGCATCTTTAGAAGAGAGAAATATGTTTCTATTTTATTTAATGCATGGCTACCTTCTCTGTTACACTCAGAAAAGCAAATTATCATTGCTAAAGTAAAGTGAGTTTCTGGGAAAATTATATTTGGCTTTGCATTATAGTCTCTTTCAAAAACTCATCTATTTCAGGTAGAGTTAAAATACATACTTAGAGAAGAGAAACGTACAGCATGACAAAGCCAAGAAACACGAATACAGTAAGTAAACTCAAATATTGAAATTACCTCCAAAATGAGACTCATCCTACACATATAAAACTCCCAATAATACAGCTTTTGATTTTGGCAATAATTAAAATAGGTTTGTTTAGATTTTAAAAACTAGCAAAGTAGACCCTCTGAAGAAATAAATTTGTCTATAGAGAGGAAGGGAAATTTTTGTATGTAACTATCCTAGGAAACAAATATGTTCAATTGCTTTCAAAAGAAGATTCCGGATATTGATCTACAGTTAATTGTGAAATTATGTGAATCTTATACCTAGTCAATTTCTTACCTGAAGTAAGTTTTACACTAACCTCTCTGTGAACTGTAGAGTTTTATAAGAATCTTCAAGTGCTGGAGATGTAATACAAATGATGCCAGATGAAATGGTGATTATAAAAAGCAAATCATTTAGAACCTCTTTACTGTTTCGACCTAGCAGTGGGAACGTAAAGAAGATAAGCATATGGGCAGAAACAAACTTGTATTTAATAAATGTCAAAAGTCTCTTTCATTAAATAAATATAACAGATCTTCATCCCATTTTTCCCACCTGCTCCCAACCAGTAAGATCCCAGAAGACACAGTATTGATAAGTAAACGTAAGTAAAGAAGGAAATGTAGAACAAGACTAGTTTACATAATCAGTTCAAATCAGACAATGTGCTGAATATCTCACATTTTAGATACAGGTCCAAAAATCACAATTATGGGGAATATTCCCAGAAGAGGTATTGCTGGATCAAAGGAGATATTTATTTTCAATCTTTTCGGAGACTTCCATACTGCTTTCCACAGTGATTGTACCAGCTTACATTCCCACCGGCAGTGCAGGAGGGTATAGTGGAATACTATCCAACCATAAAGTCAGATAGGTTGCAGGCTTTGGTAGGTAAATGGAGGCAACTTGAGACCATCATGCTGAATGAAGTGAGTCAGAAGCTGAAGGTGAAATATCGAATGGTTTCTCTAATATGAGAAACCCAGATCACAGTTATCTCATGGAATTTAATGTGGAAAATAATGGGTACTGGGTGGGTGGGGTGGGTAGGGGGTAGGACCAAAAGGAGAGAGGGAAAGATCTTGTAGCCTTGTCAAGATATGTACGTGCACAAAATGCTCAAGATCACTGTAAATCTCAAATTTTGCACTTATACATATCAAAATGGGGGAAAACCACAATTATGGTGTAAGGACATTGTTTGCAGGTTACTGGTTTGTTTTAATGAGATCTTTTGCTAGTCAGTGTTCTAAAATAAACTACCTGTTAACAACACTATGTGGAATCAAACTTTTGCATTTTAAAGCTTTGTTACTGATAACATTTCCATGTAACAGACATCCATAGTCAAATCATGCAATTTATTTTGGGCTGCTGGACGGAAACAAAGACTCATCTATTTGACTCACAATCCCTCTCTCAGTGATGTACTAAGCGCAATGACTGGCTGTTGAAAGACACTGACAATAGCTAGGGATTAGGCTACATTAGGTCCAGGATAGAAGCTGGAAGAGGACACTGTCAAATCAAAGGTCGTGTGCAAAGGTAAGGAAGTCCTATGCTAAACCCCACAAGTGTTAAAACAGAGTGCAGAAAAGGCAACCTAGAAGCTAAACTTGGTGAAAGAAGATTGCAGAAAAGGACAAGTTGGCAAGAGATTCATCGTCCCAATATTCATAATGATTTTTAAAATTTGTGAAGGGTGTCCTAGGTTCATGTTGTTGTTGTCAAACTGCAGTTTTCATTACCATCAAGTAGTAGTGATTAGCCACATGTACTCTAAGGGGCACTGTACAACCATGACATTTAGGTGGGTTCTGACATCTAGTAATCAGTAAAATAAATCATATCAAAGAATGTACATAAATGTAGAAAAACAGAGAGTGAACAGGAAGCTTCACTGGGAAAAAATTTGGATATGAAGAATACATTTTTTTGTGGATGGAGGAATGGCTCTGCGGTTCAAAGTACTTGCCTAGCAAGAGCTAAGTGAAGCGCTAAGTACCTGAGTTCCATTCCCCAGCACCACATAAACTGGGCGTGGTGGCACAGACCTGTAATCCCAGCAGTTGGGAGGCTGAGGCAGGAGGATTGCCTTGAGTCTAAGGGCCAACCTGGGCTCCATAGTGAGTTTCTGACCTGCCTGGACTACAGAACGAGACCCTGCCTCAAAAAATTAAAAGAACACATTTCTAAATACATCTTGTGTTAGGCAAATTGGCAATGTGGCTATTTACAAGAATATTTTATTCTACATCTGTGATGACACTTATTATTTTTTTTAAATCGACGCCTCAGTTTCAAAAATCAATCCCATCAAACCAGTTACTTAATAAAAATATTTTTCCAAAAATATCTTGAGAGTGAAAACAAAAGTGGACTTCCCCTCCATCACGGGCTCAGTGGTTCAGTCTGTCACTTTGTCCTTCATAACATCTCCATGACTGAATGCGTTTAAGAGAAATAACTGTGGAATGGAATGTGAACAACTTTCCCAAGTTTGAGACAGAGATTTTCTTCCTGTCTCTTAATTCTATATAGTTCAGAGAGTAATAGTACAATTGCAAATTAGCATATACACTTGTACTGAGTGGGAAAATAAAAACTCAATTTGGCATAAACATGTTCTGATCTGGTAAGCTAATTCCAAGACTACCATGTTAATCTTCACTGCGTTGTCGGCCTCTTATATGTGCTTATCATGTGTCTCCCCAACTACATACGGCATTGTGACAAACACAAGAGGCTGTAAAGCTGCTGTAGCTGAGTGTCTCATTTAGGAACAAACAATTCTGGAAAAACTCCCAGATTCTGCATCTGTCCCTCCAGCTCCCACTTTACAGGATCCAGTTTTACGGGGATGACATGAGGATTAGTGTATTATCCTTTCATACTGTGGCTACTGTGAGGTTATTTCCCTCACCTTGACATGAAAGAAAAATATTTTTGAACGTCTCAGTAGAAAAATTACAACCGAAGTAGCAAACGTCCACAGGAAGCTGCATTAGGAATAGGCTTGCAGTACGACTTGCAGCTCCAATCTGAATACAGAGATGATTAAGGCACTTACTCCTCAAATCAGATTTTACAGTTTCTCCTTCTGTTTTCTCTCCTTTCAACTTGATTTATTGGCTCGTTTTCCCTTATGCAGTACAAGTGGCAGCTAGAGGCTGCGGGTGCTTTAATGCTGTGGGTGCTAAACAACAGAGAAACCCGCGAGGAAGCAGCATCCTATTGATGTGTGGCGCTGTGCTCTCAGGATACTGGTGGCAAATGCAGAGGGGAGTTTCTTTAAAAAATTAGTGCCTACATACTTACCTAAGGGTCTGCGCTGGACAATAATAAGGTGTTCAGGAATTCAGGGTGTAATGCCAGGAAGAATAAATAATATGCTATGATTTTCCTAAAGGTATATTTTATCTGCCTTTTAAATTCTGATTTTAGCTCCTTTATGTACTTAAGGATATTTATTATTTTTTAAATTGACAGGTACATTTCACTCCAGTATAGAAATCAGGCAGAAAAGTATGCATGCTGCCAGCGCAGAGTTCCACAAACACACTAAGAAGAAACAGGAATGCAACTGGCTTCCAAAGCAAGTAAAGAAATAATATCCAACCCCTAGAAACCTGTTTCTGCCCTGGTAAACATGGTTTCTCACAAAGGCACCACCGTCTGACTTTTAACCCCCCAGTAATGCCGGTTTGGAGTTTTAAAAATGGATTGATAGAATGCATATTCATATTGCATCTGATTTCTTTTACTCAACACTGTGTTCATGTACTCATCTGCAGCATTTCACTTGTTTTCTTAAATATAACTGGTAATCAAATATGATTTTTAAAAAAAGTCCCCATTCTGCTTTCCCTGTTAAATGTTTTGAAGATTTTCTTTGGCTCAATATTATACGAATCAATATTCTTGATCCCATGTTCTCTTTAGATCACATTTAAATCTCAGAATCATCTTGAATTTCACTGCTTATAGGTAAGCCACCTTGAAATACCTGACTAGGTAAAGTTCCAAGGGGAAATACAGATTTTAAAATGACCCTTTCTTGATGTCACAGTGGAACCTTGTTGCTACACAATAATGCCATCTTATGGCTGCATTGCAGTTTGGAGTGTAGAAGCTGTTTTCATTTTTATTATCTCATTTGAACTGTGCTGCACTTTTCAGCCTGAAGGAGTAATTTGCTGAAAGGGTGATGGATTCATTAATGGCCTGAGGGATAGGACCGATCTTATCAGAAAAATAAAGGCAACACTACACAGTATCTGTTCCAAGAAGGCCCTATTCTAAGTGTCTATTGGAAAAAAGAAAGGACTTTATTTCTTTAATACTAGATATATCTTATGTTAACTCCGTTGACTTTTCATATAGGTATTTTTATAAGCACATACTAATCTACCAGACATAATTCTGAAAACAGAAGTAGTAATATTCATTTCCTATGAAATTAATCATTCTAATACATATATATCTATCCATATGTTCATATTATTTGAAGATTTGATGTTGATTGTGCTGACTATTGTAAGCAAACAAACCGTTCTTGGGAAAAAGCTACTTTGAATATTTCATTGATCGATAACTTTGCTGAGACTCACGCTGCCACTGCATTTGCTGGAGGACGATGTATAGACAATGTGCACTTGACAATGCTAATGCGTCAACAGTCCCAAATCAGGCTGCTTTCTAATACTCTTCCTGCCCTCACTACACAGGAACGTCTGACTTACTTTATTACATTTAATAAAGGTGTTTTGCAACTATAACATTCATGAATTTGGTGATTAATAGTCATTCCAGCACAGATGCCGTAGGAATGCTAAGAATCAAATACACACATTTACTCATATTTCTAGCTTATTGTGAGGCAAAAAGTAAACCTACTGGAGCTAAATATTTTTTGTGAGAGAAATATGCAGATGTGGCATTTAGTATATGCTTGAGAAAGCCAGTTCATATCTTTGGGATTTAGTTTTCTCCTCTATAATATCAAAAAGCAGACATTTTCTAGCTATAAAAATTCCTTAATATTAACTACTAATTATATTCAACAGTTTGGATTGTTATTTAGCAAATATTTATGCATCTCCTCTTTCCATTGTAGAAAGATGCTACTTTCCTAGTCTATCGATTTCCAGCTTTGTCGTGTTATTTGCTTTAGTCAGTGGAATGTCAGTGCACTTGACAAGAGCACAGGCCGTGAGTATTGTGGGAGATTAGGCTTGGTTCATGCTCTGGTGATCCATCGTGAGAAGAGCATGCCACTGACCCTTTACCTTTGGCCCAGGGAAAGGATATGTGCAGCAGATCTTAATTCAATATGTACTGTACCACCTAGTTCAGCTAACCTACTCTCTGAAGCATACCTGGGTCAGATAAAATACAAGTGAGAGGCTAATGTTGCTTCAGCCATAAAATTTGGGTTGATTTATCTAACAGTACTATATACAAACAGTTGCTTAGTAGATTGCCATATATGAATGATATGTGAAAAATGGTAATTTAGCTCTTCTTACTGACCCAAAGATATTTTCATTTATACACAGGTTTCCTTGTGGTAGGGTCAACCTTAATTGTCAACTTGATTGATGTGACAGACATCTAGGGGATTAGAAAAAATACACCTCTAGGGGTGTCTGGATGAGTAAGGGGGGGCATGACTTTGGGGAATATATCTGGTACTGGTGTGTCTGGTACTGTTCTCCCGTGTTCTGCTTCACAGCCACCACAAAGTGACAAGCTGCTCCTCTTCATGTCCATCTACCATGTTTCTGCTCTGGAAAGAGCAGATCAAGGACTGAAACCGTGAGCCAAAAATAAACCACTTCTCCACTGAGTTGTGGGTGCTTGGCCTTTTTTGTTCAGCAATAAGAAATATTATTTTGTTGAGAACCCAACACAAAAGCTGGATGGGAGATTTGTCTATTCATGAATGTGCAGCTTCTAAGTGTCTCTAAAACCTAAAGAATCTGCCTCTTTATGGGCCTTATTGGGACAGAATACCCCAACGACCAGCACAATGGGGCTTAATGCCCCATTTGTTTTCCCGGCCCCCTGAGAAATAGAGTATAACTCTATGACCTAATCCTGCCTTATAACAGAACCATCAATTTACAGCCCATGAGGAGAATCTGGTTTGCCACCTCTTTTGGTAATGGATTTTTTTTAGAACAAGCTGTATCTATACATTTATGTACTGTCTGTGATTTCTTCTACCCTACAGCAGCACAGTTGAATAACTGCAATGGAAACAATGTGAGTTACAGAAACTAAAATAACCGCTAACCAATTTTTATGTGAAAAAATATTCAACCTCTTCTCAGAATTGTTGCTTCTGGTGGGGAATTTAATTCTAAGGGCAGTGGCACAGACAAAGAAGAAATAATTTAGATATTTCTTGGCATTCATGAACCACGTTCAGTGGTAGTGTTCCCCTGGTGTACCAGCAAGCTATGGCCATCGCACCAGTTCGTAATTCACATTTACCTTATGTCTTGATGCTGGGTGTGATTCTAGACATCTGGCCTTGTTTTAAACCTGGCACTAAGTCTTTCTCATTGAGCCTATGAGGGAATTAATAATCCTTCTAGATATTATATAATTCCAACTAAGCTAATCAGAGTTACTTTCTGTTAGTTGTAAGTCAAAACCTTAAATGATCCATAGACTAATTTATTACTAAGCACGATGTTCCTATTCAACTCCTCAGGAAGCTTGTTCTTGGCTACCACCATAGCTCATATCTATCCATTTCGGTGGCTTGCTGTCCAACTTATCTCTAGAATTGAGAAAATGTTCAAAGCTGAGCATAGGTCTAACTCACCTCTCTGTGGTATCAGGTGTGGTATTCAGTGAAAGAGCGTAAGAATCAACTAACCGATATCAAGACTGGACGAGCCATACACCATCATTTTCATCAGCAAACAGTCAATCTTAACTGAACCATGATTAAGTCCTGCACTCCACCAGGCACTCTACATCTACTATGCTGAATAATCTTCATAAACTATCTGTTGAAAGACACTGTTAGAATATTGCTATTTAAAAGAAGAGAAGCTGGTGAAGTGTAAGAACCATGGAGTTTCCTCTAGAACATATAGGCAATGTGCAGCAACTCCGTGATTCCAAAGCTGGCTGGACTCTATAGTTACTGGTCATAAGCAATTACATAAAATAGTCTTACCTGAGACTAGACTAAATGGAATAAAAAGTGAAAATATCATAATTCTTAGAGAATATCAATTGGGGTGAAATTAGAATGTTTTCCTGACTTCTGGGTAGATACAGTGGCTCTATTTGGGTAACATATAGATATATATGTTGCCAGAAATAGAAAGACCTCAGATTTTGAGCATGACATGTGCTACACTCTCTGTGGAACAGCATTCGTGTTTCTGCTTCTTTATAAGTCTAGGATTGATGGTGAACTGAAGGATAAATGTTTACACAGCATCATGAAAAGTGGATAGTTAGTTCATTAGCCAAACATGACTTATCAATAACGTGGAGGGGAAGTCTGAAAAAGTAGAAAGCATTATTTGTACGTTAGCTCAAAAGGGGTAGGAGCCTACAGAAGGATGGTAACCACTGGCTACTCAAAAATTCCAAAGGTGCTTAGGGAATAATAGGAGTGCAATGGAATTCTGGGAGACTGCCTGAAAAAAAAAGGAAAGAGTTAAGAATATTCGAAGAGTGGCAAGAGCACTGCAAAGAAGTGACCAAAGTGGCCTCACCGAAGCAGCCTGTAGAGGTTCATTTTAACTCAATGTGGGGTTCTGAAAGCACACTTACATAGGCAGCATGAGATAAAGTTTGTCTTTCACAGTGTATGTTCTGAATTGTTGAGTTTTGTTTCCTTCACCAAGACTGACTTCAGATACCCTGGGGCCAACTATTTTCAGGTAAGTTGAGATAAAACTATTCCCTCTAGAGACACAAATATTTTCAGGTTTCTGGGAAAAGCTTGAGTCTGAGCACATAGTACATTCACATTTTTCCTAGCTCTATTAGAACTGAACATATCACACACAAAAAATATAGTCTGTGACTTTAATAGGCTCATGTAAAAAGGGTGGGGGGGCAAATGATGATGAGGTAGAAATTTGTAGTAGTAAATCACATGGACAATATACTTGACAAGGTAGCTACCAAATCTGGAAACACTTGCAAATGTGAAGTGATTTAATAGTATTATGTTAACATTAAACAGTAAAACCATATTCAGGATTCAAACACTATGACAGACTAACAGCAATAAGATTTCAGGAAGAGCACAATATCTCAGATTAGTACTGAAAGATAGATAGGCCAGAGAGAACAGAAAACATTCATGGACCCGCAAATTAATTTAATATTGCTATGGAATAACTTGACACGGTTGCAGGGCAGGCAGCCACAGGATGATCAGTGGAAGTTGACCAGATAACAAGGGTCAAGTGTGAGCTCTATGGGCAAAATTAACACATCTGAAATGCTTTGTCAGAGAAATGAGATTAGAGTAGCTAAAGTTCTTACACTTTAGAAAAATAAACTCTGAATGGAAAATAACTGGGGACAAAGTAATGATAATCATTGGAGACAACTGGGATGAAGGCTGCAAATAGCTGTTTCAGAATCTAGTACAGGAAACTAAGAACTAAAATACAGGCATACTTAGAAATGGACTGATATGAGCTATCCTAAGAGGCTCCCCCAAATCATTAAATGAGTCATTTCATTTCTTCTGAGAATAATGAAGAAGGTTGCCTTCTAACTCTAGAACGTTGAAATAAATTGTTTTAAGTTATTAGACAAGTATACTAGTTTAATAAATTTTTCAAAGAAAATCTGTAAAAGAAAATATTGACTAAAGGAAAGTGAAACTTTGTAAAAGAAAAAGAAAAAAACATTGTGTGTGCTTAAACACCACACGTGACTCTCCAACAAGGTAAATCAAAAGCTAAATACTTTAATTAAGATAAGTATAACAAACAATTTTAAAACAAGTTAATTAATATTCCATAGAGGTGGTGAATGAAGGGCACAATGGTTAAAATGCTTTCCTAGCAAGTGTAAAGCCCTGAGTTCAATTCTCCAGCATCACATTAAACTGGGTATAGTGGTGCACGCCTGTAATCTCAGCACTTAGGCTGAGACAGGAGGATTGCCTTAGACTACAGAGGGGACCCTGTCTCAAAAAATTAAACAAACAAACAAATAAATAAATACATAAATAAAATTTCCATAAAGAGGGAGGGAACTGTTAAATATATTATGCATCATCATCAAAAATAGAAACACTTTTTTGTGTTTAAAATATTAATCTAAATATCAAATGGCTACAAACAAATAAGGCACAGATTTACATAAAGATATATTTTAAATTGTATGACTTCATACCACCTCAATTAAATAACTTCATTCAACATGACTTGCAATCGTACAGTATGATGTAATGTTTTAAGGTAATGTTAATTTCTGTAACTTCTAGAATGTAGTTCCTTAGTATGAACTATTCATCATTGTGTATTTTCACTTACCTGACCTTTTTCTAGTAATAATACCTCTTCTCCTCTTCCTCTGTTTTCTTTTTCTTTTTCCATTGAAAGTATTAAAAAAAATCTCCAGAGTTGCTTGGAAACAAGTGAAGAGAATGAAAGAGTTACCTACCCTTGTCGGTCTTTGTACATCTTGTTAACTCTTTCCCATTGGAGACCCAGCTGTGAGAGCGCTTCTTGGAGCTTAGCCCTCTCTGCAGGTGTCGCACTTTGCAATGCCCCCGCCTTCTTCTTGTGGACAAGGTCAACCCGACCTGAGATTTGCTGCAGATTGTCTTTTATATTCTGCAATATTAAAATTTTTAAACAAGTAAAAAATAAATCAGCTTTCTCCAGATTGAAAAAAAAAGCCACAGAGCCCTAGAAGTACTAAATAATTTTGTAAGTCTTCTTTATTGACTTTTTAGAGTTATTAACCATGAAGTGCAGTGATTCAAGCAGGCCTGAATCTGCCCTGACAAGTAGGGCTCTCTCTCTGGCTTAAAACTGCTTGTGTTTGCTTTCTGTAACTCGAGCTCTTCTGGGTTTTCTTCTGTCTATCTTATGCCCACCACCTCTCAGTCTATTTCTGCTGTATCTTCCCTCTCTTGCTAATCTCAGTGCTGAAGTGCTCTGGCTCAGAGTTCACATTTATTCCCTTTTCTTTCCAAATTCCTTCCACTTGTTCCCATGACTTCAATTCTGTCTCCAAAACAATGATACCCCCACTTATATTCCTATCCCAGACCTCTCTTCCCGAGTCCAGCCTGACACATCCCAATGCTTTCCGGACAGTAGGGTGTCTCCCAAGCACCACAAACTCGATAAGGATCAAGCAAAATCCTGAACTGCGTCCTGCTTGCCTTCCTCATAGGGTATCCCTCATTTCAGTAAATGGCATGTTAATTCATAATTAGCCAAGCTGACAACCTTGGAATCTTCCTTGAACTCATCTTTTCATGTTCAAATTACTGCACGGTCCTGTTGGCTTGACTTTCAGAACATACCTAGCGTTCACCTATCTGCCACTGCCTCCTACTACAGGTCTATGTAAACTATCACTGTTTCCCGCCGTAAGTATTGCAACTGGCATTTCAATTATCCTTTCGCTCCCGTTCTTTCCTCTCTCCCAGCCAGTTCTCCAATGAAGCCGGACATAAACTATATCAATTACTTCTCTGCTCAAATCCGCCAATGATTCCTTAACAAGCCCATAAAGTTTATATGCCCTATGAAACTCTATATAACTTGATTGCACAGTGTCTATTAATCCAATCTTGTTTTTCCCTGGTGTACACCTCCCCTGTGCTAGCTACCTTGAAGCACCCGAGTGTGCTAAGTTTGCTCCTGCGTCAACTTTTTGGCATTTAGTAAAAATACCCTTATGCACTGATATCTATATGCTGGTTCTTTGCTTCCTTCTTATAAGAAATATCTCTACCACTCTCTTTTAAATAACAATTCTGTTTTTCTTCACAGCAATCTGATTGGCATTAAATTGTACATCAAGTGGTCTGCACACATCACTTAATTATGAGAGTACAAATGTGGTATGTCTCTTACTCCCCCTTGGATTCCAGAGCTCAAATGTATGTTTGGTACACTATAGGCACACGGTCCCCAGTGTTTTTCTGTTGAGTGAAGAAATTTTTGTATCCTCCAAATGAATGCCATAATTCCATCTATGTTTAAGATAAAAATCACAAACTACAACTTTACTGTGTAAAAATTTAGGAACTTTGAAAATATTCATTCCTCCCAAATTTTCTTAAATAAAACAGTTTTGACTGGTCTTGTTCGTATGTTTCTGGATATTTTTGCTCACTTCAATTGCTAAAGACAAATCAGTCGAATGGGGATTTAATGAGCCTTCTCCTTCTGCAAGGAACAATACAGGGAATGAAAAGGTGAGTGAAATTGTGTTTGTTGTATAAGAGAGGATGTAGCTTGAAGATCTCAAAATATAAAAGAAAGTAAAGCAGCCTCAACTAAGGGACAAGAGGAACATGATGCCTGGTCTAAGAGGTACCACATTTCTTTTTCCCAGAAGTTCACATAAGGAATGGATTCTACGTCATATCTGGTCACAGGCTCAGAAAAGAGTTCGTGAAAGAAAACAATCTTCTCCCTTTCCTTCTCCCTGGCTTCTATCTCTTCTGCTCAATCTCTCTCCATCTCCCGTAACGACTTGTCAGGTCCTTCAGATGATTTACATAGCCCCTGAGATTAGCAGCATCAGGATTTCTCTACTGTACTGCAACCCCTGTACTCACAGGTATACATCATTCTTTTAAAAGACTTGGGTAATGCTCTATTCTCTGATCCAAAGCTGTCACATTTCTTGTCCAGGTAGATAAAGTTTAACACGTATCAATAAAATGCATATTCTTGCCTTGTTTCATGTAAAACTGGGCATTACTACAGCTATGTATGAATAAACAACTAAGCTGATTAAAGAGGAACTATTCCAGGTCTCATAGTTTCTAGGAAGCTAGCCTCTGAAAAAAATTCCAGAGTCCTGAATGGGTAGCTGCTAGAAAGCCACAGATTGTTGTTTCATTCATATCCTTCATGCTTTTTGTGCATAAAGGCAAGAAGAAAGTTGTGGAAGCAGGCGAGGATACAGATTGTATTTCTTATAA
The DNA here is from genome assembly GCA_004027205.1 of Ctenodactylus gundi. Classification (NCBI taxonomy): domain Eukaryota; kingdom Metazoa; phylum Chordata; class Mammalia; order Rodentia; family Ctenodactylidae; genus Ctenodactylus; species Ctenodactylus gundi. The sequence goes on along the minus strand of PVKB01000729.1, from coordinate 350,140 downwards.
AAGTTAAAAGTCAATTCTCACAGTAAGTACCTAGAAAAGGAAAGCAACTGTATTCCCAGGTTTTGCATATCAGCTTAGAGACAGTGGCTATGGGTGACACGAACTAATTTCAGACAGAGGGACGTTTCTGTATAACCTCAAGGTATTCTCTTTAAGTTCATGCACACCTCGTGATGGGAAGCCTTCCTTACTTTTTCTTCAACATCACAATTTAACTGTGAAGTAAAGCAGCACTTATGTACCAGGTAAGGTGGTACCATCTGAGGAAAAGCAAGACATGGTGACACAGGAATATCCTTTGAATTTATTCATCTGGAGAAACGGTCTTCTACCATTTCTGCATGCACAATCAGAATCACTGGAGTACATGCGCTGTAACAGCGGCAAAGATGGTAAAATTCCACAAGGAAGGGATTTAAGAGTCAAAATACTAGAGAAAAGAAGGCTACAGCTGGATGTCTGTGGATAAGTATTCTCAATGATTAATTGTCATGAGAGCTCAGAGGAGAACCCAGAGAGCACAACAGCTCAAAATCAAGGAAAGAAAATATCATAATGGAAGAAGGGAATGGTCAATATGTCAAACCCAGCCAGGACTGGGAGTGGGAAGTGAATCTGTCAATTCAGTGGGTTACTGGTGATCTTATCAAGAGTGATTTCAGCATAGTGGGTGTGGAAAATGTATAAGTGGATCGAAAAGATTGCCCTTCCCTGTCATCCTCTTTCCCTACATTATAGAACATAGCTTAGTACTGTGTTACTGTTTGCTGTTTGACACCAGACATTTGTTTACTGAAGAAAAGTTCACTTCTGATAAAATTAAACTGATGGCAATAACAAAAACTTTCAAAAGACAGAGTAGGTTTAGTTTCTTTTATCAAGTTCCTAAGAGTCAATGAAATTAAGAATGCTGCTATTAATCTTTAATGTTATGCACCTGGTAAATTGTAGCCATCTTCTGGTAGCTCTGAGCTTAGACCCCCTCAATGGACTTAAGGGTATCCCACTAGCTTGGTTGCATCATGTGTCAAGGACACACATCGTGTGACTTCTTTGCCACTTCTGTTAATTTGTCTGACCTTAGAAGCCTGGTTTTTGCCAGCATGAAAGTCACTCTTTCTGTTTTTACATGGCTGCCAGACAAACGGAAGATTCCATACTTATGATAAGCTATTCAACTGATGTCAAGCAGTTTGTTGACCGGTTGATTTCTTAAATTCACAGTGAGTAACCAGTCATGTTTGTTCCAACCACTACATGCGGGGCCCAAGCACTTAAAATGAATAAGAACCACCACAAGAGAAACTGAAGAGAAGAAAGAAGAACCTTATGCCTCAGAATATAAATATTACTCAATTATGGTTTTGATGTGGTGTGTGATTGCTTGTGTGTGTCTGTACCCACATGTAGGCACACTTACATATACACACTCACATGAACATATTTCATAAGGATTTGAGCTTGCAAAGCTTTCTGGTTTTCATCTGAGTCTCTGGAGAGCTCTCAATTCTCTGAAAACTGGCAGAATTGCTCAGAATTGAGTTATGGACAGTTTTAGCAATGCTGGGCAGCATGTTGCAAAGACAAGAAAAAGATTCTATTTTAAATGAGAAAACCAAAAAGAAAAAATGGGGGCAGGGGATGTCACACTCTCTAGATATCTAGATAATAGTTCCTTGGTGCATTCGCAGAACGTGCTGTTGAAATTGGCTACAGTCCAGAAATTTCTTTTTAAAAGCATTGAACATACTCTTGTCCCCCAGGCGAGGCACACAGAAAAATGGTATACACACCAAAGAAAATTTTGTAGCACTTTACATAGTTTAAAGTCAGAGATGAGCCCTCATAGCTTTTTACTATTTTAGTTTGTCTAGAAATAAGTGATCTTTATAGTTTCTGACCCTCTAAAAATGAAACCATAGTTCCTGTAGTTGCTATGGTGATAGAAAAATTCCACAGGATCACTATAGAATATAGCATTTTCATTTCTTTCCCTGACTATTTCCTTATCTTATCTGAAAATATGTTGTCAAAATGACGAAGTACCCGCTATTTAGTCAACTCCCTTCTTAATTTTGACACGTTCCTATGAACTGACTTCCTCTCTCCCAATTGGAATTCTGTGAAACGTCTATTTTTTTAACCTTCTCTTCCTGCAAGAGGAAAATTTAATGTATATAATAAAGGGGAAACTTTAATTTTTAATACACACTTCTAGTTGAATATAACTAATTTAAGCTCTTAATATTTTAAAACAGCATTTCTGAAACATACTTTGCAGTATCAAATTAAACAGAACTCCAATGCAAACACTGTAAATAGAGAAAAATTAGATAGTGTAGTAATGCTCATAACTGGAATATGAAACCCAGATAGCTAATGTAAGGAAAAGCAGAAATCCTTGGTTTGATATCTGCCTCAAATTACGTATCTGTTTGGGAAGGTTTTGCTTATATAATGGTTAATTGATAACACAGACATTAATATGATAGGCCTGATTTTTTAATACCTAATTAAGATCTTAGCGTGTTTGTCTTCCTTTTGGAGAAAATCCATTTCTAAAGATGAATATGCCAATAATTTGAACTCACAGTATTTTGTTCATCCGAGTATTGTATGTGTCTCTGACAGACTAAAACAAGGGACCTAGTTGACAACCAATGAAACTGAGATAAAGGACTCAAGTAACAATTTATCATGCTCCGTTCTCTAACATAAAGAGTAGAATTCTACTATTTAGTTCTTCTTCCATTTAATATAAAGCGACAAATCCCTTGCTGTCACATGGTCTCATACAGAGCCTGCCTTAGTCTAACTATTTATATGAATGTCAAAGTAGATATTTTCGAGCCCAAACAGGCTGAGAGTAAGGGATAGTAGTATCTGATAAATTGAACTTACTCTTAATCACTTCTGATGAAAGTAACCTAAAAAGAAAACTTACTGAACTTTTAAATGTCTTTGCTCACCTACAGCAAAATACTTTGTTTTCCAAATAATACGAAAAGTGTAATCTCTGGTATTTGAAACAGCATCATTCCTGCCATTCCATCACCATAGTTCTAAAAATAAAACGTGCATTTCCCAGGCCCAAAATGTAAAGTATAACTCTGCACTTGCTTAAACTTCAGCACCCAATTACTAAACGGGGATGTCTATATACACAAGGATTTTTACTCCTGTATTTTATACCAAAAAATAAGGTCAAATACACCTTTCTGAGTTTAGAACTATTATACCAAGTCAAGATCTTAAATGATAAAGCTATTGAGCATATTAACATTAATTTTGTTTGTCATTATCAATAATATATTTACCGCAAATATTTTCAGAGTGCTTCTCATCCAAAAATTACAAGAAAAAATAAATTAAATGATACGAATTCAGACATAAGTTAAAATGCAAGACAATATGAAGTTATTTCAGTGTGTCTTCCTCTAAAAGTGATGTACTATTTCAATGATACTCTGAATTCAAGTATACTAAACTCCATTTTTAAAAGAAAGGATAACAGTGCTTTCTAGCGATTCCACATTTTCTTTTCTCTGAATGACTCAGAGCAGCAGGTGGGTGTAAGTACCTACCATTTCTTTTACCATGTTTATTTCCTAAAGGAAGTTCTGTTTATTTGTTGATTAATAGCTTTTCCATTGCATCATCGCCCTAATCTTTAGCACTGAGTACTCTCATGCTATGGCTTTTGTCATTTGGCTGTCACCTCCCCAGTGACGCACCTTCTGGGGCTCTCACTCTTGTTCTGAGACCTACATGTCTGTTTTCATTCATTAATTTGACAAATATTTACTGAAAATGTACTATATTTTGGGCACATTTTCTATCCTGAAAACACAACAATCTGCCAGAAAGAAAATAAACAAACAGAATAAATGAGGGAATTCTATAGCAAATTAGACTGTGGAAGGTGGTACGGAGCAGAACTAAAGCAGGGGAAAACCAAGAGCCAGGGCCTTGGCACTGGAATGTGCCTCAATAAAGGGGTGTCAAGGAACATGAAGGCAGTGATGGTAGCTGGAGTATGTGAGCCACAGACTACCATGGGGCTATCAGAGAAAGAGAGTGGGTGACACGCGGGGACCTTGTGACCATAGTCAGGAACCCCCTCTTTTTTCTGAAGGATAAATAGAGTCTTGGAGGTTTGCAGCAGAGCAGTGGTATGTTGTAACCTTTTATTTAAATGTATCTTCCTGGCTAGAGTGTTGGGAGTAGACTCTATAGGGCACAAGGAAAAGAAGAGGGAAATTTGTTAACGATTGTAAAGGTCAACCGTGCTGGAGATGATGGGGGTGTGGATTAGAGTGGTGAGAGGTCTCAACTCTAGATAGATAGTCAAACCTTGGTACCCGACTGCTCTTTAATTACTTAAATTTGGTAACTGACACATTTTGACCAGAAAATTATATCCATAAGTCATCATTTCTTAATTCTCCATGCAACATGTTGATAGAACTTGTTGGTGGCGATTGCCTCATGACTTGCTACCTTTTCCGGGTAGGATAGTGTCCTTTGGACCTATCACCTTCAGTATTTGTCACAACCCCCAAAATGAATTAATGAGTACAAAGGTTCATTATAGAGGTACAAACTCATAAGATTTGGTGGTCAATTATACATTTGTAGGTAGAGAGAATTGAATGGTGACACTAAGAAATTTGACATGAACAACTGTAAGAATAGTAAAGCTCACATTAATTGCAATGTGGAAAATTGCAACAGAATGAGGTTATACGTTGCTCAGGCATGTTAAAGATAAGATATTATAGTAGGCATCTATACAGATATAAAATATTCTATTATTATATACATATTTATATACGTCAGAGGTCTGGATAAGAAATCTTGACTAGAGATGCAAACTTGGTAGCAATTGGAGGAAAAAATTTAAATCTCTCTCACATTTTCTCATAAAAATGGGCTCGCTCTCTCTCTCTCTCTCTCTCTTGCTCTCGCTTTCTCTTTCTGTTTTTGTGGCACTGGAGATCCAACCCAGGGCCTTCAGACTAAACTTTATCCCTGTCCATTTTTTAGTTTTTGATTCTGACACAAAGCCTAAGTCAGTAAGTTGCCCGGGCTGGCCTGGACTTGTCATCCTTCTGCCTCCGCCTCCCAAAGCACTGGGTTACATGCCTGTGCCACCAGGATTGTCTGGGTACTTTCTATGTTTCTTTCCAAGCCCTCTTTTCCTCTAACCCAACCTCTGTGGAAAATGCCGGCTATTCTCATGACTTAAATACCCTCTAAACACAAATTACACTTATCTAATGGAGGTGGAAGAAGAAAGAAACAAGATGGCCAGATGACAGAAGAGATTCACTGCTCATGTGGCCCTACTCAGGAGTCATCCAGCAAGGGGAGGGGGATAACCAAGCAATGTTCAACTCTGCTTAAGGTACTTACGGCTTAACAGAAAGGGAATATGAGGAAAATGCAGAGAGAGGCTTTCAATCTATAAATTGGTGGAAACTCACAGACTTTTGCTTTTGTTGTCATGCGAGATTATATACATCTTACCAAAAATACCTTCTGCAAACAATTAGAGTATTTAATCAACCTAATCTAACACACATCTTAGAATCTAGCCTAAAGTGGTATGCAAAGTGATGAAAGTGGGTGATCTAAGTTGGGGGAATCACTCTGTAGAACATTTGGTAATTTGAGCACTGACACACTTACCCAGGATAAAAGCAGAATTCCCAAATTGGCCTCACTGGGTTGAAAACAAACATCCTCTTAATTACTTTTTATGTCTTATTTCTTTCTTCTTCTCCAAATGATCAAGCCACTTTAAGAATATTTCATGATAAAAATCCATAAATAACACCCTTCAGCTTTGTGGATAATTTCAATTCAATGTTTTAGCCATTCGAAAAGTTGGCTCTACGGATGTCAGTCTAAATTGAGTCAGCAAAAATATTTTTGTTTGAGAAGGAAAATTCTGTTATGCCACAGACATGTGCCTCTGATGTATATTTTGGTTTTTACTAACATTATTTTTCTACCTCGGAGAACATTACCTATACAAAAATAATCTGTATGGTACAGTGTTTAAAGTAGCTGCTTGGAAGAACATTCAGTGAGGGACTCCAATTATGCTATTTACAAAATGCAACTCCTGATGAAACTACTTGTCCACTGAGGACATTAGATTTTTTAATTTGAATATGAATATAATAATAGTGGCTTCCTTATATACTTCCTTTTATGACTACATGAACTACTACAAGTGAAGTGTTTAGAACATGGCCTGTCATATAAAAAGTGCTAGCTCTTCATACCATCCGGATCCCAATTGTCATCAAAGTTCCATGTAAGACTTCCTCATTTACACAATTATTCAAAGTTTCTGCTTTCTATTATTGCTTCTTTCAATTCATGAATCCAGCTAGACTTGTGACTTCTAATGTATATTTTGGGTTAGATTATGTGGATTTTGCTTTCATTATTCTTTCATTTGTTTGTACAACTATGAAGTGTATAATCAATAATGTTTGAAATTACCAGAATCCGGGATCACATCATGCATATTTCTACTCTCTTTTATTAGAGTGTTACGTACAATATGTGGGCCTTAACAAGTGTTTGTTGACCTAAAGTGAAATGTTGAATCAAACTTGCTTAAGAAAACGCAATTTGATCAGGGCCCAATGGCACATGTCTGGTATCCTCGCTCTTTGGGAATCTGTGGCAAGAGAATGACAATTTCCAGCCCAGCCTGGACAACTTAGCAACTTAGTGTAACTCCGTCTTAAATAAACAATGGAAACATTTTGGATTTTCTATAGGCTTCTTTAACTACAACAGGTATGCCTTAAGGCCTGCACAGATGTTGTGGATTGCTCAAATGTCACTGTTTATTCTATTTTAATTTCCCTGGTTATACAGTTATTAGTGTAAATAGTTGAATCACCATACATCTGCATTTTCTGGTTAATTTTCTTCATGGTTTTTTTTTTTTTTACAGCATCTCAGATACTTAGCAACAAAGAAAGTCCTTTACAAATTCTGTCTGCCCATGTCTCCCAGATGCCACACAGCATCAAGAACAAAACAAAAACCACATAATCTGTACTCCACTGATCCAGGATTCCCTCAAACACAATGATTCCAGTCTGTCAGCATCAAGTAAACTGAAGATTTCAGAAGTCAGCGTGTGATAGGTGCATTTTGTATTAAACTGTGCACACTGTCTATCATTTATATAGAAAAGCCTCACAGAAAAACTGGCTCTCCCACACAGCATGAGAGTTATGTGGAAGCAAATGCTTTTCTTTCAGTTAAAAATTAGACATGTGGCAGTCTGCTACTCCAAAACTTTTAAGAACCAGGATATGTATTTTAACTGAGCAGAAGAGAGGCACATGGGTTTTATGGAGAACAATTCTAAGGCAACAGACCAGTCCAAGAAAATCTCCACAGCTGACTATGCCTAAAGGGAAGCGATGGAGAAACAGAGCCCAATTCTTTTCTTTCTTCTTTTCCCTTTAGGTTCTCCACTCTCCATTGCATATAAACATGCAACCACGAGTATCTGATTAATTTTACAAAGAACTGAAAATTCATTAAAATTCATTAAAACAGATTAAAAGTTCAAAACAAGTCACTAAAAAGGACAAAATACATTCAGATGTGCACACAGTAAATGTAAATGACAGTAGACTATTCTGAAAAATTATGAACAAATTTGGTAAAATTACGCCCAATTTCTACATGATTTGTGTTGTTAATACTAGGAAGACATGCCTTCATTGTAGCGTTTTTTATCGGAGGTAGAAAAGAAAAACAACTCCTGAATAGAATTGTTCTGAACTTAAATGCAGATTTCTAACATTATACTGGTTTAAAAACCTACAATGTCTAACATGCATTCATACTGAGAATTAATGAGCTGGGTGAAAGTAGTTGTATTAGATTGAGTGATAAGAAATGCCAATATCTGAACATGGTACTTCAAAATGTTCAGTCGAATATTAAAATTGGAACCATGAGCATGGTTACAAATTTAAGTAAAAAATGAATACAAATTAGCTTTTAAAAAGAGCAAAAACAAAACAAAAATAAAAACAAGACATTTACAACAAACACAAATGTCAAGTCTCCAAAAACATGTGGGAAAAAAACCCACAATTGATGAAATAATTTTTCACTTAGATATTGAACGTTTTTAGTTTAACTCATGTTTGTATGCTCAGAATTAAAATGAATTGAAAAAAGTAAATGTAGCATATTTCATTAAATATCCAAGTAGCAAAAAAGAACTTAAAAAAAACCCTATAAAATCTCATCCTTTTGTGGTATATGGAGATGAAGCATGATTTAGAGTTTGCATTTTGTACCTCAAGATAATATTTTAAAGGTGAGCTATTTGATACCTAAGATAAACAGAAGAATGGAAACTTAACCCCGAATAAATAAAAACTAGCTTTAGAAACATGGTAAAGGAATTTGTATGAAAGTATGTAAGGGCCCTTCTATCCCTATTTTTCGCAGTGTTTTTTACCATGAAGGGGTGCTGCATTTTGTCAAAGGCTTTTTCGGCATCAATAGCGATGATCATGTGTTTTTTGTTTTCGCATTTGTTGATATGGTATATTACATGGATTGATTTATGTATGTTGAACCAGCTTTGCATCTCAGGGATGAAGTCCACTTGGTCATGGTGTATGATCTTTCTGATTGCTTGTTGGATTCTGTTTGCCAGAATCTTATTGAGGATTTTTGCATCTATATTCATTAAGGATATTGGTCTGTAGTTTTCCTTCCTGGTTAGGTCTTTGTCTGGTTTTGGGACTAGTGTGATGCTAGCCTCAAGAAATGAGTTTGGTAGTATTCCTTCACTTTCTACTTTATGAAACAGTTTGAGGAGGATTGGAGTTAGTTCTTCCCTAAAGTACTGAAAAAATTCTGCTGTGCATCCATCTGGGCCTGGACTTTTATTTGTAGGTAGAGCTTTTATTACCCCTTCAATTTCTCTGTGTGTGTGATGGGGTTAATACTTTTATGTCTTTCTCATTTAATCTTGGTATTTTAGACCAATGGATACACAAACTGTGGTATTTATACACTATGGAATACTATACATCTAAAAAGTTCAACAGCGAGGATGCTTTTACAGGCAAATGAAAGAAACTTGAGAACATCATGCTTAGTGAAGCGAGTCAGAAGCAGAAAGTGAAACATTGAATGGTTTCTCTGATATGAGAAACCCAGATCCCAATTATTTCTTGGAACTTAAAATGAAAAACAAAGAGAAGCGGGGGGGGGGGGGGGGGGGAGGGAAGGGGGGGGAGGAGGAGGGACAAAAAGAAAGTGGGAAAGTCCTTACCACCTTGACAAGATACATAGGTGCACAAAACGCTCAACTTCACTGTAAAATTTAAATTTTGTGATTATACATACCGATAATATTTGGAAAAAAAGCAAATATTTAAGATCCTGTATCAGAAGGTTCTGTCAAAAGTAAACATTTCCGTCTATATGTGTTCTCTTCTTTTAACTTGTTTTATTTTTTATTTTTTTTTTTACCTTTAGGTTATTTGCCAAACCTGAAAATAACTTTACATACATTTTACGTGGTTGCTAACATTATAAGATTTTTTTACATATGAATATGCAATTTTATAAGGTTCAATTGTTATTATAGATAATAGGTTTTATGTATTTTACAAGTAAACTTACCTTGCAATAATTTCTTAATGACTTTTGGGTAGTGAAGCAATACAGATTTTTTAAATCTTTGAAATTTATAAAAGTTATACATTTCTGGAACAATTTTCTACATGTCTTATGAAGGTTTACTCTTTCTTCCAAATAGTACTGCTAAGTAGTTTAGGAAACATATTGTCATGGTTCTAATTTCAGTGTTAAGAAAATAGGCTTAGAAATTTCTTTTGACTTGCCCAAAGGCACAACTCTCAGAAATCAGATCTAATATCAAAATTGTTTATGTTCAAATCCAGTGCTTTGTCGAACTCTAGCCTACTGCTTGTCATAGCATATAAGCAAGTGCAGTTATAGAACAATGTTAGTAATAATTTAATTATATGTGGGTCCCTTGCCACACAGTTTCATGAATAATTGGTATAAAATTCAGTGTGCACAAGCACAGATCAAATGTCTCCACACTGACAGATATGAAGAGAGTGCACAATACATATGCTCGGATGATTTAACTCATGGAGTTAGAGTATAATGCAAAGGAGGCTAATTCCATTTCTTCTTTTAGTCTTTACACGGACAGGGTAATGTTATTCTGTCCTCTTCTCTCAAAGTGCCCATGCCTAGAATTGACAGACAGTCATTCATTCATTCATCCAACAGAGGTATACTAACTACCTACTCTATGCTAGGTGCTGCTGTAGGAGATACAGACAGAGCCAGAAAAGAGAAAAGCAGGATAATTGCTTTCTTCTTGATGGTTCTACAGGATAGGTCACCATAGGGACCAGGTCAGAAGGACTACATGGCTCATTTACAATTCATTACTTTTTGTTATCATTAATTCAGTTTCGCTGTCTATTGTTCTAGAATGGAGATTGAATTTGAACCATGGGCTTCTGAACTAAGTCCTATCTCCATCCCTTTTGATTTTTTTTTCAAACTACAGATAAGGTTCTGCTAAGTCTCTAAATTGCTCCGTCTGGGCTAGAATATAAGATCCTCCTGCCACAGCCTCCTAGAGTCCTGGGAACACAAATGTGTGCCATCCCACGTGGCTCATAGATCACCGTGTTGATAGCAATGCTGTTAAATGGGCATATGTATCCTTCAGGGCATGCACTCATTAGATTTACAAAACCCTGCGCTGTTTCTTATTTGGGTAAAGTGAGAACAGCTTTAAGTGGCTTAAGGTATCAAAACTGCCTTGAGAGACCATAACATGGTTAACAGAGGAATGCACAGCTTTTGTTTCTAAGAAAAAGTATTAGAGAAAGCCATTAGTAACTGCTGTGACAGGAGTTGCTAGCGAGTGGGTCTATCTTAAAATTGGAAAAGAGAGATCGGAGTAGCAAAGATTCAAACTCCAGTTCATTTTCACTTGCTGGAATTTGTCTTTTTCTGACAGATGAAGGCAACACCCTATATAAATCTAATTCTTCTTTTCTCTATGTCCCATCCAGCTCCCAGGCACTTCATTAGTGACATGTCAAATTCAGAAAAGCATTCAATCAGCAAGCACTGAAATAGGTATTAATTAGATTTTTCTGAGCTGCTAAATAAAGTTAAGAAGTTATTTTTAGTGGCTCCGTGGTAAGTTGACCTTTTGATTTTGTTTCTGCCTGCCTGCTTTATGGTCTGCTGGTGAAAAATAATTCCTAAACACAGCTATATATTTTTGGCCAAAATGTTCTACACAGGATGATGTATTATCTTTGCATAACTATTGATTCAAGAATTGTATGTTGTAAAATTTTTTAAATGACATGAGCATAAAATGGGGTTTATAATGAATAGCTCATGAGTAGAAGAAAAATATTTCCACAAATTAATTGCAACCTCAAAATTTCTACGAGTCTTGTGATTTGTATGGGTTAATATGGTAGTTTCCACCTTAAAGGATTTACAGGGTAGGGATTATCAAGAAAGGCTTGCTGGGAGAAGGGAAGGAGTAGGAGTGAGTTTTTAAAGTATATTTTAGCAGAGTTGGGAATACATTGCAACATGGGAGCCAGAGTAGGACAACTGCTGGGCATGATAAAATAATGGTAAGGAGAAAGGAATGAAAAACAGCCTATAATAAAAGATAAGAATAAACTATCAAAGAAAACTTTACCAAAGCAAATATAAATGTGAGCTGGGTTTGACCATAATACAGCAAGTATCCACCTACCATCTCTTCACTAGAAGATAAATGAAAAATAAATTACTATTGCAATGATTTAAACAGAATTCAAATTATAGTTAGTAGATTAATATTTATACAGTACAGAAATATATATAGCAAAGCAAACAAATAAATCCCAAATCATAAAAGCAAAGGAAGTATTCATATTTATAACTGCATGTGTTTAGTTGAAAAAATTCAATTTTGCTCAGAGAAATCAGTACATGATTACATTATTCAAAATGTTTATATATAGTCGAAAAGATCATGTTTTTTTATAATGTGGTAATGCATTAATAAATCATATTTTCCCATGAACGAAACTGTTACATTAAAAATTTTAAGTAGAACTCAAAAGCATTTGTAATCAAAATTTTGAGATTTTATATGATCCATTATTATTTAATTTAGAATAATATATTTTAAAATATTATTAAATTGATGACAAATCTGGTCTTGTATTTAGCATGGCCTTATAGTAAAATATGCATGTCAACAATCATTCCTTAATGTTTCTCTCAGATACATTGTGCAGATTTATATCTCTGGTGTCTCCTGCTGTTAACTAATTCCCCTGGAACTAGTATTTAAAAATGTTACTTCACTCATGCATTAGTTTTGCCTTCATTTAAGTGACTGGCATTGTTACATATATGCTTAAATGGCATGGAATAGATCCCAAAGGAAAAAGACAGTAGTGACCAGAGCATTGGGATCTCCTTTGCTGGTACTTTTGAACCTACTTGAAGTAGAGAATGAAGAAAACAAAAGCCTCTGGGGCTGATGGCACAAGCCTGCAATTCTAGCACTCTGGGAAGCAGGGATAGAAGAATCACAAGATACAACCCAGCCTGGGTAACTTAATAACTTAGAGAGACCCTATCTCAAAATAAAAAGAAAAAAATGGACTGGAGATGTGGCTCACTGTGAAGTCTTGGGTTCAATTTTAAGCATCGCGAATGATAATCCCAGCATTCTGCAAGGCTGAGGCAGGAGAAACTCAAGTTGGAGCTCAGAATGGGCAACATAGAGACCTACAGGGAGCCTGTACCAGTTTTAAAAAATAATTTAAAAGGGGCTGGAGGTGCATTTCAAAATGAAGGCCTTGGGCTAGACCCCGATATGAAAATAAACCATAAAATAAAAGTATCAGAGGAGAAATTCCAATCCTTGAGGGATCCTTAGCCAAGTTTATAGGATACTGTTATTCTTCTATGTGACTACAAATATTTATCTACACATATTAAGTTTCTATGTGAGTAGACATAAACTTCCTATCTTTACTTTGAAATGATTCACAGAACCTGACATGCTGTCAGTGTGACCCCAGTCAAAGCCATCACCATCTATAATGTCCAGCTGACTACTTGGATAAACTTTTGTTCCCCTACAGTTCTACTCTCAAATTGTGAATGTAGTCCTTTTAAATCATGAATCTGGTCATGTTATGCCCCTGCTTAAAAGCTCACAGTGTTTCCCATTAAACTCAGGGGAAGAAAGTTGTCTTTACAATGGCCCACGGGACCTCCAAAATTTCTGGCACCTCACTGCACAGCGTATTGCCCATGACTTGTTTAACTTCAGCCACACTGGCTTCCTTGCTATTCCTGAGCCAAGATAGGCTGATTTTACATTTATGGCTTTGCTCTATACCCATAGAACAAGGCTGACTCATTTACACTGCTCCACGTTTCACGTGCACCCAACAAATACCTGTATAGTCGTCAATTAGACATGTCAGCTGAAATGATGTATTCTTGACTCCTGAATTTTTTTCTCTTTTTTCTCATATCTTTATATCTTTCTTTTCTCCCTCCCTCCCTCCTTTCCTCTTTATTTCCTTCTCTCCCTTTGTCCCTCCCTTCCTTCCACCTTTGTATGGAATCTTCTTAAAATTGGCATGGAATCATCCAGAATTAGAGTTCAGAGATTTTTTTTTTCTATACATTGGGAATAGCAGATTTCCATATCTTGCTTTGCTTTGCCCAGTTTAACTTTCATTATACTCGACATAACACCCTGGAAACAACCACGTGAATGGTAGTTAGTGGCACAGGATCTGAAGTGACTGCTTAGGTTTAACTCCTTGAAGTTGTGTCAACTTTGCCTACTTTGTTTCTTTACTCTCTTTTTCGAGTATAAACAGAAATTATAATTTTAGATATTTCATAGACTAATGGGCAGGATTCTACAATTAAATAAATGCAGGTAAAATTTTGAAATGTCACCTAAGAACTTGATTCTTATTCTTTTAAAAGATAAAGCCTCACTTTCATCCTTCCTATAATTTATTCTCATATTTCTACTCGAAAAGTCACATTTATCAAGGCCAAGTCCTGAATGAATAGCTCAGGAACTCTTCAGTGAGGGAGCAAGAGCATCCCTGGGGCATTCCACATCACTGGCACAGGGCATTTCCAAGGACTTTTGCTAACAAAGCCGATTATAAATGTATATGCCGTAGTTTCTTTCCTGTTTGGTCTAGAGTTCCCCTAGAAGTAGATCCTAAAACAAGAATGTCCATGCAAATATCTATGCAAATTGGAACAATCCTCCAAAACTCTTGGAGGAGAGTGGGGGAGGACAGGAGGCAGTAGAGGTGAAGAAGGGGACCCAATTAGGCAAAAGCATCTTTACCCTGGCTTAGAACTTTAGGCCAGAGCGCGGTTCATGTTCTGGAGTTACCCAAGGTTGAATGAGTGAAAATGCTTACAAATGAAAAGCCTCCAGCTGCATGAGATGTGCCAGAAAATGTGGGAATGCAGAGCTTCTTCACTCCTGGAAACTTGAGGGCTTTCATGACTCCGGACAGAACTGTGAGAGTCAGAGGCACTTAGTGTTGGCAGTCGCCTGAGTGCGGAGAATTTTGAGTGAGGAAAGAGCGTCAGTGACGTCTCAAGACCCTGCCGTGCACTGGGGAAACTGAGGCTTTTCATAAAATCAGCTAGACGTAGGCATTAGGGTAAATTCTTTGTACTGGACTACTAAATGAGCAGCTTCTACCATCATAACAAGTTTTCAAATATTTCATGGGCTCAAGGGGCAAAACTTTTGGCAATTTATACTTGTGATATCGACACTTTTTATGTTCTTGCTTTTACTTAAAATCAGCAAGTCTCGATGATTTAACAGAAATTACGTGTTGGCAAATGTTAAGATAGGAGAGGGTGTGAGAGGGTGAAAGAGGAGAAATGGAAGGGGAAGGCTTGACGATGCTACGTGTGTGTACACCGGTTCCTTGAGCTGAATGTAACTACTCTGTGGAATAAACACATACTAATACATGTAATAACTTTGGGGTGAAAGCAAATCTTTTTCTTAGATATAAAGTGCAATTTACACTACCGGTGTTTTAAATTTTCAAAAATTGTAAGTCTTTCAAAATTATGTTACTGCTTATATAGTAAACATGACTAACTTCATAAGCAATCACAATCAATTAACGATGCTAATATTGACTCTGAAATAAGAATGAACATTACTTATGTGTGTTACTCATATCTAGTTATGCTTTAGCTATAGTATTACCTATAAAAAGCAGATTACCATATGTAAGCAGGCATTTATCTGAATAGCTTCTGTCAGCCAACATTTCAATTCAATACATCTATTGAAACTATATGTACTATTTTAGTCACTTTCTGTTCAGAAAATAATTATTTTAACTTATTACAGATTGTGTAGTATTGCACTTTCAAGAAATATGTATATTAAACCAAACCATTACCTACTACAATTTCGTAACTTGGTTCATGCAAATCTGTCAGGAATAAAATCAACTACAATTTAAAACCTTCCCAACCAGCAGCTGTACAATTTATGCACTAATTTTCTGTTTTTTACTACTGGATAATGACAATGATGAATGCCTTGAAGAGGAAATACATAGTCATTCAGAAGACTGAGCTCAAAACTATTTCTTTTCAAATAGCCCGTGAAAGTAGAAACCCCATTTGCCTGCTGGAGATTTGCTGGGAGAGAGATGGAATTAAGCCCACAACTGCATCTCGTGAGGATTCAATAATCCAGCTAAATTAAATCTGTAATAATACTTCCTTACGAATCACAGTAATCGATACTGTTGCAACTGGCGGCGGCTTTAATAATATTAAACTCATCAGGATGAACAAATGATTACCTAAGAGCATAACCAGAAGCTTAAAATTCCAACTGTGCCACGTTAAGAGTCAAGAAGGCCAAAATATACAGCTGACAACAAACAACTTCAGGGGTCACTTTCTCTATCTAGCCATTATGTTCATGAACATAAACAGGAATGAATATTAGCTAAGGAGCAGTGGTTTACACGGAGAGTGAAAATGATAAACGCCAAATCTGCTGTCACAAGATATTAATGTGAATTATAAGCATGCTGGCATATCTTCTGTATTATTAAGTGATCGGGTTTCTTTCCTTCACTGTACTCATACACAATATGACTTTTATTTTAAAGAGAACAAGAAACTGTATCATACTGAAATGGATGGACTGTTACAGAGATCTATGTAGTTCTGTTTTTATTTTGGTGTATAATTTTATAGCTTATTTGATTTAATATAAGATATTAAAGCAAAGTCACTCAAGAAATTGAAACATTGATTTCCAAAACACATGGCATTATCCATTTGTACACTTATGCAGACAAACGTGTGAAGTGGAATGAGCTCTCAAGAAATCACTGAGAGTATAAAATACTTTAGCTAATATGTGCTGCTGACAGCAAACTCATTTTATGTCTATAATCTTAATGCTGTTCGCAATGGAAAATTCCAAGCGCTGGCTATACTACAATATTTCATTTTGGGTGTGAAATGTATGATCACAAAAATTATCTCAAGACACACATTATTATGTACACTTTCTCAATGCCTGTGTTCGTTTATCTTCAGACACTGCCTTCTACAATTCATCGCCTGTTCCTTCACTACAATTTGTCTTGGTTCAGAATTAAGTAACATACTATTTGTCAGTTGAACAAAGCGGGATTTGACTGGTAACCTTTAGATGCTTGTTTTAAAAGTATTTTATAAGTTTCTATGCAATTATATTCCATGTGATACAGCATAGGCGTTGATGGTAATTTTTAAAGTGAATATATTTTGAAAGTGAAAAAGAAAAATTTAGACAATGTATAATAGATACAATTTAAAATCTTTCCCAATTTTTTGTTTTCTAGGGAAGGAAGAAGGAAATATTTATTATTGGTTGGGAATAAACTGTTCTTCTGTCAAGGGTGTGTTTTTATGTTTTCTTTATGAGATAAGTGCATGTGAAAACTATTATTTTTGTGTATCACTTCACATGGAAAGCCTCTTTTAATGCTAAATAGAGTAAAATAACTCTTCTAATCCTCCTTCCCATTTCTCTCCCAGGTTTGTATAGCTACTTACCCCATATTTAAAAAAAAATTCCATCTGTAAGTCAAAATACCGTATATCTTAGCTCTGTACAACTCTTAAGTCAATGAACCTGGAACTATAAATGCTCAGTGTGATTATCCTGCGAAACCAAAATGAAAGTGTTTTGCTTTTACCTTCAAAGACTCTTCTTGCTTAAAGAGATCTTCAAAATCTTTAGCACAGAGGTCAGGAGCATTGAGAAGCTGTTCCACTTCCAGTAGGGCTTGTGAGACATGAGTGATCTCAGTCAGATAAGCAGAAGGCACGTAAGAAATTTCCAAAGGCATGTCCTCAGTTGTCACGATCACGGTTTCCTCACGGACAGTGTGCTGGTATAGATATACAAAAGAACATTTTTTTAGCCTCCTAATAATGCAAACTCATGAATTGCGTTTATACAGAATCCAGTCTATAGATGACAAACGGCTGAAAGTAGATAAAGAGAAACTCATAATGATTTATTATTTATATTCTTCTTCTTCCAGAAAGTGTTAGGAACATTTTATAATAAGAGATACCTTCAGATCAGCACAATGACTGTAATATGAAAGACCAAGAGTCAGGTGGTTGTGAGGAGGGATAAGTGTTCCCTAAGAAAAGAATAATATTTTTAACTGGCTTTTAAGTCTTAATTCTAACCTTTGTGGAAACTTAGGTATGTTGCAGGGGTAGAACAGGTCCTGTGTCTGCTCTATTCATAAGGAAAGAGCATTTCCTATTCTTTCATTCCTTACCTTCTTTGAGGTACCAGATGCAAAAAGTGGCTTTAGCCACAGCATGCACCCTGCTATAGAGCACACCTCTCCTCTGAACCACAGATAGTAGCTCTGCCCTTTGATGTTGTTTTTTTTTTTTTGCCAAGTTAAACAAGTTAAGGAGCTAAATAAGCAGAGTTGAATCTGGATACAGATTGTAGCATGAACTCCAGAGTCCTGAGATGGAAGGAAGCACTTGTCTCTCCTCCTTTGTCTCCATCTTCACAAAAGCCAATCAAATGCTAGGGATGTTGAGGATGCACAGTTCACAATTTTTATGGAGTTTGCCAGTGGTGCTTCTTTTATTATTCTTTATAAGAGCAAGAAATAAACACTACTTGGCATGCAAATTCTAAAAGATGGATGACCTCTGCTCTCTTCTTTCTATCGTGTAAGCAGCGACACTCTCATAATTGAAATTATTCTCCCAGTAACTTTGTTTTGAATTGATCAACTGCCACCTGTCTGTTGATGGGGTCAGCTGAGGGTTTTAGTGGCACGGTCTCTGGGGAAGTTTGGACAATAAGCATGCTAAAACAGCCATTTATTACAGCACAGCCTTTTTGACAAGCCTACACTCATTTCTGCAGTCATGCAATTAAATGGATGTAGAAAATCAGACTGAATTCCACACAAAGATGAATAAAAACTATAAGCTTGTTAGTTTGTTATTTTTTTTTTTTAGTTTCTCCAGCTCAGGGTTTTTTTATAATTATTTTTACATGATATAAAAATAAAACACTTCCAATTTAGATGTTTCATCTAATTACAACATAGCAAACTCATAGAACTGCACCAATTAGAATTTAAATAACATTATCATACATTTCACAAAGCTGGTTTACTGTATATGTCATAATCAAATCCATGAAACATTCCTTCATGATTAATGGAATGAGAAAATATATACACGGTAAAGTTGCATTTTAAATAATATTAGAAAATGTGCTAGAGTTTGGTGAAGACAGTTTGGTTAACCATAAATTTTTACACTCGAATTCTCAGTTTTCTAATTTTAAGTCAGACATCTCAACAACTTCAAAATTGCAGACTATTTGAATGTGAAAATCTACTGACAATGGGTTTTAACAACAAGCAGTAGAGTCAAGAGCACAAGTCACATACATTGGGACTTGCGTGCATTCCTTTAGATTAGTAACTATGTTGCTCCTAATAAAATTCCCAAGTTAATAAGTCCTTCTT
Organism: Ctenodactylus gundi; assembly: GCA_004027205.1. Taxonomy (NCBI): domain Eukaryota; kingdom Metazoa; phylum Chordata; class Mammalia; order Rodentia; family Ctenodactylidae; genus Ctenodactylus; species Ctenodactylus gundi. Next base: position 330,944 of record PVKB01000729.1, on the reverse strand, counting down.
ATTTGAATCACTATTGTAGTCCCCATGGTAAACATCTATATCGTTTAAACCATGTATATTTCTTAAAACATTTCCATATAATGGTACAATTACCTCAGTTTTCAATAATACACATTTTATACTTGCTGTTAGGGAATAACTATGTTTGTTTTTAAAGACAGAACTGTTGTAGAATATAAGCCATTGTTTTCCATTTAAATAATTATTTGTTTTAACCAAGGATTTTGGGAACATAGAATCTCATTAAAAAACTGAGTTCCGGTACATACACCACTTTTTGAGAAATATTTCTTAGTTCTGTTCTCTATAGTACTTTCTGTTTCCTTACTGATACATAGTTTCCTTAATCTTCATTGCTAACAGTTGGGATGCTCTCATCTATTTTATCTATTTTAATTCTCACTTGTGCCTCAAAAAGATATTAATCTTAGATTATTGATAGAAAGAAACGTGACTGAATAGACAAATAAAACAGGCATTTATCAAACCAAATGAGTATGATATTGGGAGACAGTGGGGGATGAGCAATGGTGTGGGAGCGGCAATGAGGAGGAGGGAAAGGGGCTGTAATGATGACGCAATATTTTTGCGCACAAAATACTCAAGCTCAGTGTAACCATTGCATATCGCACACAAATATTAATAAAAATAGGAAAAAAAGAAGAGGCATATATTTGACTACTAACTGGACTGGACTTTTTAAAACTCAAATTTCTTCCCTGTTGTTTGTGGATAATTATATTTTGATTTGGTTAAAATGACTTTTAATAAAGTGAGATTGACTTAAGTCATAGTTTGGGCGAGCCACACTATTCTGAAGACTAGAACGCTACGTCTCAGCAAATAAGGTCCCGGATAGGCCTCTGCCCTGAATCAGGGCTGTAAGAACGTTCCTAGCACACGGTCCTCTGATTACTTAAGCTCCTTTCTGCCTGACCACATGTGTGTGTCATAGACTCCTTCACAGCATGCAGATTAATGCACTATTCCCTCATAATAAACACTCACCAAAACACCAAGATTAAGAACCATTTTACCTCCATTTTAATAGAAAGTTTTCAGAAAGCCATTATTCGTCATCTATTCAAATCTCCATTTTCTTTACAATTTTCTCCTAGAAATTATTTCTCTTGTCAATTTTCTTTAAAGCTGGAGACCTACACCTGATTACAACGTCCTTCAAAGCAACATTACTTGGAATGCATGAAGGGGGAAGCTCTATTAATATGTATACTGTGATTATTTTTAAGGCTGTCAGGGATAAATCTTGGAGTGCTTGGTGCCAATTCACAAAAGTAAATGGATAAATCATGCCACATGCCATGCCCTTTATGCTCAGACCTGGCATGAAAAGGCTTTCCAGAAGAACTAGAAATATCAGAATTTGTACAGCTGATCAGAGGTAAAAACACAGGAGCTGGAGGAATAGCTCAGCAGTTAAAGCACTTGTCTAGTAAGCACAAGAGGCTGAGTTGGAATCCCCAGCACACGCGTGTAATTCTAGTACTCAGGAGGTAGGAGAACTGCCCAGAGTTTTAGGCCAAGCTGGGCTACATCGAGTTCAAGACCAGCCTGGACTACAGAGAAAGATCTTGTCTCAAAAAAAAAAGTAAATACATTGAAGGAATAGAAGGGAATAGTTATTACTTTAAAAAAGATCTGCATGAGAAAGACATTGCAAACTTTATTTCTAAACTACTGGTCAATAACCTTTTATACTGTTTTTCTTTTTTATCTTACAAATGATTACAATGCCCATAATGCCTAAAATGTCTCTGATTACAAATCACCTATCATAATGAGAACACAAATTCAGCTATATTTTATCAATTAAACATTAAGACTGACCCATGAGAGCATCTTTTGTTTCCTGGTATTTTGGGACATACCATGTGGTCATCCTGGATTAACAGCAACTAAGTTGTACTAATCAACTGAATAGAGAAAACTAAGGGAAGTTTTAGTGAACTTTTATGAGAAACAGAAATAATCTGAAATATTGATAATTCTTTGACACCACTATGAAACTGCCAACTCATTTTGAGGAATCTCTGCTTTACAGATTTTCAGTATCTTCATTTATTATAACATTCTAGTGCACGCAATTTTTAATATAAAGATATACCATATTTTAATACACAAGAAGCTACCAAAAATGGAATTGAGGCCTGGAGGACTGCAAAGTTTAAAGTGCTTGTCATGCAAGCACAAGGCCCTGAGTTTGATTCCCAGCACCACCTAAAGATGGGCGTGGTAGCACACGCCTGTAATCCCAGCACTCAAGAGGATGATGCAGGAAGATTGCCTTGAGTCCAAGGCCAGCCTGGGCTGCATAGTGAATTCAGGATCAGCCTGGGCTACAGAGCAAGATGCTGTCTCGAAAAAAAAAAAAAAAAAAAAGAAGAGAGAGAAATGGAATCAAAAAGCCAGATATTTGGAAGTCTAGCTTACTATCTATTCCTTAAAAGTTTATCATTGTTTTTGACATAGTTGTACTGGTGTATAATGAATAAACTACATCCACTGAACAACTTTCAGTTTGACTTAATAAAAATTTCAGACAGTTATTAAAATCAGTGTAATTAGATGTATCATGTTCATTTTATCTTCTTTATGCAGAATCTATGCACAAGTATTCAGATTAAGTCTTTTCCTTTTGAATTTCATTAACTCTGCCTTGAATAATTATATCCTTCTGAATTCTGATGTGTACAAATCCTGTTTAACCTTTTGAAAATCAACTTGCTTTTGTTAATGTTCTTTACCACCTTATATCATTATAGATGTTCATGCATCATTAAGAAGGAAATGCTACAGCAAGACTGGTTCATTTTATTTCTCTGTACTCACTTTCATTTTAAAGTATACATGCCCAAATGAGTATCTGTATTTTTGGAAACAAAAATCAAGAAATGTGAAAGAAAGCCCCAAAGGGCCTACTTTTGCTTAAAAGTGGAAATTTCAATGAATGTTTTAAAAGGATTATTACAGAACAAAACTGTGATTTGTATGATCTAAAGTTGAAGTCAAAACTATTTTTGAGAGTGTGAACTATGTCTCTAGGAACAAGCATCGCTTTAAAAAGATTTTGTATTTCAGTATTAAGAATGAATCTGGGTCTTCAATTGGAACTGCATTTCCAACCTTTTAAAAATTTTTCATTTATGCACTTTTATTTTGAGACAGGGTCTTGCTTTGTTACCAACTTGCTGGAATGACTTCTAACTCTCAGTCCTCATGTCTCCTAAATAGTTTTGAATAAGCTTTAGATTCTGTGAAGTTTTAGTTATCAAATACTTTATGTTACTTAATTTTTTTTTCCTGAAGGGACATTTAATTATATGTGATAAAGAGGATTCTGTTTTGAAATAAATGATGCATTTTATCTATGGCATAATTTCCCCCCAGGCATTAGAGGACTTCTCTTCAAATTCATGGAAGCTAATGGTCCATTTATATGTCATGAGCTTAAAGAAACTCAAGAAGAAAAATGTATATGCCATATTGTTGTGATTCATGCTTTAATACATTAATGAATATCATATAAATATGCTGCACAGAAAATGTCATTACGTTCAAAATCCAATAAAGATTATTATCTAGACAAAATGTAGTATCATGATGCATCCTTTTTTATCCCATTGCCTTAAACTAATAAAGATATGTCATACATTCAAGAAGAGTACTTATGATTTGGAGTCAACAATAATATGAAAATCTCTGGGTCATATTATGAAAATGTTAATTTATATTTGATTATCTTTCCTGAAAAAGACAGTCTTAAACTTTACGGATTACTTAAACCCCAATGGATTATTACATAACACAATAGTATGTGAATCCCAAACTAGATTAGTGGCTTCAAATGGTTTCTAACACATAATGGTTGAAATGACATGAGGAAAGATTAAGCTCTCGAAATGCCTCTGTCGCCTAGCCTCAAAGTCTCCAAAGACATTGAAGGTTCCTTCTAGAGAATCCTTACAATTTAAGTGCAATATTTTCACTTGCTTCTTCAGGATCATTTGCAGCTTTCATACACTTAAGAGACAAACCAAGTTAGTTAATTTGCAAACAATTTCTGTATTAATCGGTAGTTGGGCAAAGTCTCAAGTGAAAAAAAATGTGAAAAAAGTCTACAGTATGGATGAGATCAATGTGGGTTTATCTGGCCAGGCCACCTTCACTCTTTAGGACACACCCAAATGACATGGCACTCTTAGTATTCTGATAGTACTTGGTCTCAGCGTGTTTTAATTATGTCACTTGGTAAAAGACTTTGAATAATCAAATAAGTCCAAACAAAGTAAATATGACTTTGCACAAGGAAAGGAGCGAAAGGCTGAGCTAATTTCCCCCTACGTAGTGCATCAACAAAATTTGCTTATGCAAAACTCCATCACAAAAAAGGGCAGATTAGTCTTCAAATGATGATGAAGTAATTGATCAACAAATTGCATTAAAATTATGTTACCCTTTAGGTTAAAAAGGAATAAAATCCACAAAATTATGGACAATGCAACATATTATAGAAAGTCATATTTAATAGCCATTTGATGTATTTTCTAAAAGTAGAATGAAATTTTGGAGCAAGGCAGAGTGCCTGTAAAAGAGATATATAAGGAAAGTGTGCTTTTCCAGTCTCTAAGTGCGCTCTAGTTCCAGGAGGCCAGGCATGTAGAGTGACCTTACTAAAAGGTCTGGCCGAACCTGCTCAATGACCTGCTTCATGTTGACTCTTCCATAGCATCAAATTTACCTAATTCCTCAGGGCCAAGCTCAATTACTATCTAATTAAGCTGATAAACTGAATCTTGAAAATGTGCTAATGGCTCAGAGTGGTTTAAAGTGTTATCCTTCAAAAGACGACATTTGCATTTTAATAAGGATTTTCAATGAATTTACATAAATTAGTAACTTGGTAGAATTTTAGTCACTCAGTATGGCCTATGAGACAAGTGAAAGAAAAAGGCTTTTGGTTCTCACCAAGATAAGCATCAACATATATGGCCTGCCTCATTAGAAACCAGCAATAAAATAAGCTAATGCAGAAAGTTATATACCCTAGATAATTTTCAATGAGAAACAAATTGAAGACTTAGGCAAAACACTTAGCACATAGCATGTTATCAAAAATATGTGTCGCATATTTGAAAAAGGAAGTAACAGGTTAATACGCTTTATAAAAAATAATAAATGCTGTATAAAATTTTACAACATATTTGGCTAGCACTGTCTTACAATCTCAATGTAATTTGTATTTTGGAACTCCTGGAATTCAAACAGGAATACTTCCAACATGTTATAATGTATTTTACTGCCATACACTGGGAGACATATCTGAGGTAATTCTGCTACATCTCCCCAGCTTAAAATGCAATAGCCCAGCTACGTGCTATTGCATAAATGTGTGTTGGCTACCCAGTTGTCTTTGAGGTATTAACTCCATAGGTGTAAACACATCCAGAAGTAATTATTTGGGGTAATGTCATCTGGACAATTTTAAGATATTTCCATTCAGCCCCTTCGTGGAGATCATAGCACCTATTAATTGGCATAATGAAGATTCTAAGAAGACTCGCAGACAAAAACCAGCTTTTTACACTTGATAATTCTTCCTAAACTCAGAGAGGTGGATGTCGTGGAGGTGGGAAGGGGAGCTGTGGATGGGGAAAGGAAGGGCAGCAAGGATTAAAAGAAATAAAAATGATTAAAATACGATATGTACATGTACCCATTCCCCAAGATGAATGCAGCCATTACATATTGCAAATGTATGCTAATGAAAACATTTATTATGGAAAATGCTCTCCCTAAAACTCTCCCATAAGATTTCTTATTTATATATCCAGTATATATTTTGATCATAAGTTCTTCCAAAATAAAAGGTCGGGAATCCCTAGGATAGGAATCTTTCCTTATGTTCACAGAGGAAAATGGCCACTTGCACACTTGTACATGCATAACTATATTTAACTCAATGAGAAAATAACAGTAAAACGAGAGAAAATGTACTGAATTATATTAAAGACTACAACTATATTTCCTTACTACATCACTTAACTTCTAATGTCCTGTGGACATTCTGGCTTGAGTAGGTTTCTAGACTAAACTCACAAAATGATTGATTTGTACACTACAGTTGTCAAGCATTTCAGTTGATATAGCCATTACTTACGTCTAAATGATTTAATATGGCAATGTGTTTCCTAACTCTGATTATACTTGTGGATGGTACTTTTCCCTATCAGAAATATGAATGATAGTGAATATCCCTACAACTGTGTTCTTAATGATGGTAGTCATTAGTCATACTTGGCTGCATAAATACCAACTATTTAAAGTAAAATTTAAAATATACTACTTTAGCTATACTATCCTCTTTTTGTCTTTTTGTTTGTTTGTCATCTTTTGCTTCAGTTTTTGGGATAATCTCGCTATTTATCTCAGGCTGGCTTCAAACTTGCAATCCCAAGTGCTGGGATTACAGGTGTGTGGCATTATGCCTAATCTAGCCACGTGTTTTAAGGGCCCAAGAGTTCCAAGTGGCTAGGACCTACTGCGCTAAGCAGTGTATACATAACACATATTATTAGAAGAGATATTAGAGATCACTAGTCTACAAAATCCAATGTGTTTTCTTTGTAAGTATACGAGAAAACTACTTAGCTTTGGTGCAGGTTCCCCATTCTACTCATTCAGTTTTCATCCAATGGGACATACTTACTCTGGCCATGGGTACCTAACAAGCACCTGGTATTGTTCCATAACGGCATCAGCAAACAATAAATCAACATTAGTTTCCTTTTGAATTTGCTGATGAGACTAAAAATATAACTTCATTTAATTTAAATAATATTAATACAAAACTCCAATAAAACAAAATGAAGATGTTACGTGAAAAACTGTAACATTAATATATCAGAAAATAATATCAATACCAATAACTATTGATTACCATACCCAATTCAAATTATAGAAACCTTAAATTAAAATCTTCTTGATTTCATTGAACTAGTAATTTCATACACAAAGATGCCTACATCTGAAAGGAAACCTCACTTCTCTGAGAAAGTAATTTAAAACACCTGATGCATTTTTGCATGATAAACAAGCAATATCTCTTCAAATGTATTAACTTATACGTAAGGATATGTGTGTCTTCAAATACATGTTTTCCACCCTCTCTGAGCTCAGCTGATTCATCCTCAAAACTGCCAAGTAACTGCTAGAATCTGGAAGACTTTGTATAGCAGGGAGCTCAAAATATAGAGAAAACGTGTGCATGGATAGACAAAGATCATGATTAGGTGATCTTCGGGGTGTGGCACATTTGGGAGTGGAAATTATAGATTTGATCCTTTCAGGCATGTGGGATGAATTGTGAAAGACCATTAATTTAAGAAGATCTATCTGACTGCAGTACCTGCTGGTTAAATTCGTGTCAGCTTCCCTGAGCAGAGACTACACTAAACGATGGAGGACTTTCCCTCCGGGAGAGGGGATCACAGATGTTTTCTTGTATGTGCTTTTTTGAAAAGGCCCCAGCCTGTCAGCCTGTTAAATCATTCTTCACGAGAAAAGAAAAGAAAAAAAAAACATAATTTCACTATTTTTCTTTTACTTTTCAATAATTATTATATATCAGAACCCTCAAACTTGAATTGCATTTGTACTAAGAGACTTCATACTCTTTAAGCATGAGAAAAAGACCACCGATTATTTCAGGAGTCCCAAGGGATTTGAAACAAAGAAAAAGCCAAAAGCCCTCAGAAGAAATGTAGTAGAAGAGACAGTAGAGATGAAAATGAGAAGTTAAAAAATATTGGAGCACAGAATTCCTAGTAACTGGTTTTTAAAAGCTCAACAGGATAAGTAAAAGAAGAAAATAAGAGTGATGGGAAGAAGGAGGGAGAGAAATCATACGGTAAGGGTGAGGCATGTGGGGAAAGGAAAGCAAGCAGGATGATGAAGATGCAATATGCAAATGCACCAATCGCCCATGTTGAATGCAACTTGCTATCCATCACCAGTCCAACCAAGTAAAAGGAATAACTTTGGAGAAAGGAACGCAGTGTGTTAATATCAACATAATGGTGGAAAAAGAACAAATTCGAGCAACACTAAAAATTAAAGTTCCATATATGATCTGAAAAGAAGAACGGTCATTGCTAACACTACAATGCGAGGTCCAGACAACGAGAGGAAGGGAAGGATTTCAAAGCATGAAGCAAAAAGGGGTGATACAGAAATTAGAAGACAAGACACTTATAGGAGGGAATCCGCGACATCGGACAAGTATATAAGGACAGAACGAGCAAAGGGAACCAATGAAAATGGAGTAATAATTCAAATAAATGTAAGAGAAAAACTTCCAGAGGCAAAGATTTAATTTATTGGTCAAAATTAAAAATGTTACTAAGAACCCAAAGGAAGAAATACAATCAATTACATCCTAAGGAAATTGTTGAATTTCAAGAGGTGAGGTATGGAGCATCTTAAGAAATTTTAGAGAGAAATGAATTTAAATGTGAAAAGTAAGACTTGTACTAGATTCAGTCAGTTTCTTTCTGGATAGCTACGACAGAAGCTGGGAGACAGAGGGAGCCAGAAAACAGTGGAAACTACGACAGTCGTCCAAGATTTCCAGGGAACACTGAATGAAGAGGCCACAGATTTGAGTGCTAGGATTATCTAATACATTTACCGGCATGATTTACAAAGAAAGAACAATTTGAAAATGCAAAGTTTTAAAAGCATGCCTCCTTCAGTATTTTTATGAGGAAATTCCTCAAGCATTCCAAAGAACTAAAACTACAGTATATTAAAGATTTCTAAATTGGGGGAAAGGAAGAATATAAATAATCAATAATAGATAATGATATATGAGGGTTTGGGGTTAAATTTAACAAGATATTGATAGTTTCAGTAGAATTTAACTGATAATTTGACTGCTTGAACTGGGTACAAGGGAAGACAACAGTAGCCAGAACTAAAGTGACAATTATTGATTTTAAAATTTTTACATGTCTCAAAATAATTAGAGAGCTTGATGAGTAAGTCATCTTAGTGGGGACAGGAATGTTATTTTACTTTGGAATAATACTAGAGAAATAGAGGCTTAAATGTCACTGTCAATAATAAGAAATTGACTCCTGGTCAATAGAACATACATAGTAGCATTTCGAAGTTACCTGTAAGCGGGGAAAGAATACAGGCGAGTGCAATGGAAAGGCAACTTAACTGCAAAATTACGGTTAAGGGTCAGAAGATTTAAAATACACGATAAAATTATCACCATAAGTAAAACAGAAGGAATTTGAACAATTATACAACTATAAGTGTGACCATGACAAAAATTAGATTGAATTTCTTCATCAAAAGATGAAATAATAGGCTGGTTGAGAATACATGCTCTGTTTATGACACACAATTACAAAAGATCATAATGGTATATTACGTGATGAAAAATAAAGCTGTTATCAGGAGAATAATTTTCAAACAGTGAGTCAATACATATGAAATGAAATATAGATCAAGGCCAAAAAATTATTAGGTGGATCCATGAGAGCCCCGGTAATGATAAAGTCTCATTTCTTATAAAAAAAATACCCGCCACCAAAATACCCATCAGCAGACCAGTGGCTCTACAAACTGTGGTATTTGTACACAATGGAATACTATGCATCAATAAAGTCCAACAGCATGGAGGCCTTTGTGGGCAAATGGAAGAAGCTTGAGAACATCATGCTTAGTGAAGTGAGTCAGAAGCAGAAGGTGAAACATCGAATGGTCTCTCTGATACAAGAGTCCCAGATCACAACTATTATGGAACTTAAAACAAAAAACAAAGTGAAATAGGGAGGTAGGGTGGGGGAGAAGGGAGGGAGTGGTAGGTGGGGGGGATGGACAGAAAGAGAGTGGGAAAGCCCTTGTGTCCTTAGCAGGATACGAATGTGCACAAAATGCTCAACTCCATTGTAAACCTTAAATTTTGCACATAATACACACACACACACACACACACACACACACATATATATATATATATATATATGTGTGTGTGTGTGGGGAAAAATACCCGTAGCAATCATTAATCCTTCTGCCCCAAATATTTCGCTCCATTCTACATATAAGTATTAGAAATAAAAGGAGAATATGATAAATCATACCCAATATTGATATTGGCATATAACTCCTTAATTTGTGAGATAAAAATAGACTAAAAAGTAACTAAAGATAAAGGTGGTTTTATTTAAAATAAGCTTAATATAATCCACACTTTTATGGAGTACAAAAATGTATTTTTCTTCAATACTTATGTGACCTTTAAAAGATAAATAACCAGCAAGCAAAGTTTACAAAAACAATAGAAAATAGATATTATTCAAGTCACCTTTTTATGATACTTTAATAATTCAAAAATATAGTGAAATGATAAAATAAAACTTTGCTCTTGTCTTAAGGTTTTTAAAAAATAATGCATCAGATTTGTAGGCACTGACTGGAGAAATGAAAGACTCTTATATTTAAAAATCATATTTAGAATGAAGTAATATTTTTTAAAAAGTAAAAATATATCTTTATGTCATTTTTATGGCTAAGAATCACAGAATATAGTATCCAAACATAACGCTAAGCTCAACATTTCTTATTTCAATGGGAATGGAATTCTCAATAGGAAGGAGGAGTATTAAGATTTTCTTAACATATAGCTAGTTGTATTGATTGAACAGTTAAGCTAATACTGTAATATATTACAAATAATCAGGCAGAGCTCCAAAGTAGCATTATGTAGTAGAAACAAAAAGAGTATTGCAGTAGCAACATCTTTTAAAAATATGTTTGTCAGTTAGCATGGCTCCTTCTACTTGACTTTACCATGGCTGTTTCAACTTCAATCACAGCTCTAAGATGACAGAAACTCATAATTGAGACTTATGAAAACATAAACCAAGACACGATATTCAAGAAGGCAGTGGGTATGTACCTTGAAAGAGTTTCCCATTACCACCTAAAACAACATTGATGCTGTTGACTGCCTACTCAATTGACTGAAGAGTTCTGGCAAAGATTGGTGGCTACTGTTACACATGAACAAAACAGAATTACTTCTTAGGTGCTTAAGGCTCCCAGAGATAGATTAGCAACAGTAAATGGAAAAAATCTCACTGTTATGTGAAGGCGTCCAACGTTATATCTTATTTGGATGATCTTAAGAGTTCAGTTTAGAAACATTCAGTTGTAAATAGAAGAAAAACAGCCAAAACCACAAAGATTGTCAGCTAAATCTAGAATAATCAATAAAATGGCAGTTATTATTTGTTTGCAGTTGATTTTTAATTGCTCTTTTAAGCTAGAATCTTTTCCTTTTGGCGTGACATACTATGACATCCTGTATCTAAGTGTCCTTAAATTGAAGAAGCACTAAAAACATTCAGATATGTTAACAGTACTATTTGGAAAATATGACCTAATTCCAAATAACATGTATTTCATAGTTATCACATCGTTTGCTTTTAAGTAATTGCAATAATTTTGGAATGTGACTAAAAGTTTGAGAGTAATGTAAAGATATTACCACTTTCATGAATTCATATTTTCTCAAAGGAAACTATATATTTTTATAAATAACTTATTTAGATAAATATGTCTAGCTCTATGAATCTATGTTATGTGAACATACACACACATGGGTGTTTATATGAGTAAAAAATATAAGACAACTGAAAATAGTGATTTGTGGCTTACGAAGCTAATATGCAATGTGCCATTACACATTAACCACATTCATACCTAAGTAGGGAATGAACAAATTATCTAATCTTACTTGTAAACACACCACTATAACAAATAAATTGCTCATAACTATAAATCAAACAATTAAATGATAAAAACAAATTACTTTCTGTCCTTCCTCCTCCCTTCTCCACCTATTCCACCACATCCTGCTGCTCTCACTTGGGTCGTTCTGTGGTAAAGACTTCCTAAAGACCCTGGGACACTCTATATAAATTTATTTTTTTGCCTCACGGCCAGGCTGCAGATAATATTTATAGTTTCAGTTGTTCATTCATTCCATTTCCTTTTGGTTTCTAATCTATTGGTCGCATAAAAACAAGATAATTGATTTTACTAGAGTTTATCCTGATGATCAGATAAAAAATAAAGGTCTTAAAAATGTAACCTGAAAATCATTACATAAAAATATGAATAAGCTTATGAAGACCATAAAAAGAATTCAAGGAATCCAAAGTTTTATTTTCTCCTGCTTTTTGGCTATGGTCCAGGGGAGTTATATTGATGTCCATCTGAGTTCTGAAGAAAAGAATTGCTGCTGTCTGGATATTAACTATTGTATTTAATAGTTTCTATCAAATAATGTACCTTGCAAGATTATAATAACTCCAAAATAACGTCATTAAATTGCAAGATAATAAATAACTGCAAAATATTGTGTCATTAAACAAAACACTGTTTTCTAACCAGCATTTTATGGTTAATTTTAAGGGGGTTTAGAATTTGAGAACATTATGGGTTTAATGCACTCCACTTTAAAATCAAAACAGTTTCTCCAGAAGAATCTTGTTTTCTGTCAGTGTTCCAGAAAGTAATTATCACTGCATTTTCCAACAGTAAAGATTCCAATATAAAATTACTATTCTTCCCAGTGACTATACACGTTTTAATTCTAAGAAATAATATTCATTAGATTACAATGAAATCTGAATTGGATCATATATTTTTCATGGTGATTAGCTGAGGTATTGGATATATCTACTATTTCCCGAGTTTCTTTGGAAAAGGAGCTACAATAGATACAAAGCATTTTCACAAATACAACATTAATTTTTCACTCCTTGAAACACTTGTAATATTGATTTGATCTGCTTACTCTTTGTACCCAAATTAACTCTTTGGTAAAATGAATATTAACTAAGATGATGAATGGTAAAACATTTTGTAAACTATGAAGAACTATGTTAAGCATTTCTCGTTATGCCTATTTGGAAATGAAGAATGTAAGAAAAGCATGCCTACTTCCACAAATGCGTTATAGGCTGCCCAGTTTTTAAAATCATGCTTTCAATTTCAACTTGGTTAAGTAAAGAAAAATGTAACATTTCTAGGTTTTCTAGTAAACTAATTTAGTTCGTAGATTCTGAATACAATTGACAAATTATTCTAATACGAGTTCTTTATGTCACTGAAGCAAAAAGTGGATTCATGCCCAGTGAATGATTTGTGTGTGTGTGTGATCCTAGAGATATAACCCAGAGGTGTTCTCCCACTAGGTACATCTCTAACCCTCTTTATTTTTTTTAGACATGGTCTCCCTCAGTTTCACAGTCTAAACTAGAACTCGCAATCCTGTCTCAGCCTCCCAAAATGATCAGATTACTGTTGTGAGCCACTGTGTCTGGTACCAGACGAGGAAAACATTTATAAGCAAGCAAATGCCACTTTGGTATATCTGTTGTATTCAAATTAAAAATACATTAGGGGGCTGGAGAAATGATACAGCGGTTGAAGTGCTTTCCTAGCAAGCACAAAGCCCCGGATTCAATTCCCCAGGGCAACATAAGCTGGGCATGGTGGAACACACATGTATTCCTAGTCCTCAGGAGGCTAAGCTAAGGCAGGAAGAGTGCCATGAGTCCAACACTAGCCTAGGCTACATAGTGAAATCCTGCTTCAAAGAAAATATGGTAGGAAGATATTGTGATATCCTGATTCTGCCATTCGCATCTATTTGCTGTTGTATTTGTTGCTTATGTAAAAGAAAATTCTAAAATCTTGTTCCCGCAGATAACTATTGTGGGACAAATGTTTCCTGCCAAAAAAAGGGTCATAAATATGGGATGTAATTACAGGTTATAGTACCTTCCCTTTCTCATTGTATAAACTTCAAGAAACTTACACAGAAACTTAGAAAGAATTATATCCCTTCATGTGATAAAGTTTCTCCAAGATTGTGGCTCACACATTATCTATTTCATATTTCTGAAAAATGTAGAGAACCTCAAAGTTCTACCCTTTACCTATCCTAGTTAAAAGACATAATGAATTAATAGTAATAAAGAGAATAACAGAAAAAGAAAAAATACTTTAACACTTTTCAAATAAGTTTAGCTTTATGAAAAGCTCTAATTTACTGTTACTCCTCTCCTTATGACTAAGTGGAAGCTACTGAACATAGAAGACTGTCACTGAGGCATCTAATGTAAGAATACAGAACTTAGAACTGCAGAGAATTCTAAAAGAATTCAGTCATTCAATGTACTTTTATTGTATACCTGCTGTATGATGGTGTCTACCCGTTGGGGAAAGCCTAGTTAAAGAGACAGGGTCCCTGCCTTCATTCAAACCATAGAAAACAAATTAGAAATAAGTAAATGCATCACTTCAGATAGTGATAAGCATTATAAGCAAAAATCTGCCTGAATTCGAGAACATCATGCAGAGTGTAGAAAGAATCCTATGAACCACAACAAACAGTACTTTGAAGAAAGGCTATGTGCAAAGGTGATACTCACTTTTTACTTGAAAGATGACAGGAGACCAGGAAGCAAGATCTGAAAAGCAGGTTGAAGTCAAAGGAAGCTCATTTGCAAAACACCCTGAGGTGGAAGACTTCTTGGCAAGTTTGAAGGAGACATTGTGTTGGTTCAGAGATTATTTCTCATTGAAAAGGCCAATATACAAAGGCGTGCGGCTTTCTCAAACTGATTTTTCCACATGGAAAAAGCTCTACGCATCCATGAAGAAATTATGACTGATATTATTCATATGTTTCATGTATATTTGTGATTGCCTGTACGCTAATGACTCAACAAATTTGGAAGTTTGTACAGATCACAAACGGAGTTTTAACATTACAGGCAATTCTACTTATTTTTGTTTCTCAGTCTATTATTTAAGAAGACACTGTCTATTAGAGAAAATTATTTTCATGGAAAATAATTATACGTATTATATTATTATTTAATTTTCATTATTTTCTTAGAAACTATCCCAATTATTTTGGCAATAAGTACTCATACCCCTGCATTGTTTTCTAGCTAAATAGTTGAAATGGCTCTAAATTATCAATTAATTTACAAAATATTAGGTGTATATACATATGGACTCTTGATTTTCATGGAATCCATGCATCTTTTATTCATCAATCAATTGCTACCAAATATAGTTTTTCTAATTTACACTTGTTAAAATAGCCACATAAGAATTTTAAATCTTGTTAATGATGATATTGTATGGTGTTAAATTTGAGAATGCCATCAACATGGACTTAAATTTAGTACTCTACATCCGTTGATTGCTAAATGGATACTGAGCTGTACTCAAAAATTAGATAAATGATAAAAATATGAAATTCTTTCATCAAAATTGTTAAAGTCTCCATGAAAAATCATATTTGTATTACTAAAAATAAATTGAATTTTAAACACTTAAAATATGCCAAAAGTCATTTATTCACAAAGGAGAACAGGAGAATCACCAGACAATGTAGCAAACTTGAAAACATTGTAATCCTTTCAGTGAAAAACGCCATGCACTTGAATTAATTTCATTCCGTCTGTTCTCAGAATATTTTCCATACAATGAGACTCTTAAGTAATCTTTGAAGAATTGCAATGATTCACAGATGGGGTGAGTGATTTAATTATTTTTAACCATTTGTTTCGGGCATGCTCAGAAGGATATTTCCAACTCCACTGCAGAAGCCATCTGAGTGCCTTCCCAGCTGGTGTTCCATATTTTCAAAGCAAATTTAGACTTGAGAAAATTACACTTTTTATTGTTGTGTTTCAGACGCGGGTCAAATTGCTGTGTATAAATTCTTGTTCTTTTTTCTCTTCATTGTATGAGTTATATTTATCAAATACCACGCCTTTTGCATGATTGCTACAGACTTGCCAATATTCTTTTACATTTTGTTTGGTCTGGCACACAGGAAGCACTAGATAAATGTTTATTGAATGATATAACAATTGGTTGTATTCAGAACCAAAGGAGTGTCGTCTCTGAATTAAGTGCATGGAATTCCAATTCAGTGTGTCTTCATCATTATTTGGAGGTTTTCATTAAAATAAACAAAAGAAAAGAAACTAATATAGTAAAATAATGCTTCTGATATCCATAATACTAGAAAAACAACAAAACTTTGCTTTATTGAGTATTAAAACTATTTCATCATGTTGGACCCTTGTTTTAATATAAGGGAAATCAGTCAACTTGTTTGACAAATGCTAAGTCTTTAAGCTGTTAAATGTATGATAGTTTATAAAGACTAGCTTTGCATACTTGATTCTACAGCATAACTGATACGTGTGCTAAAAAGAATTATTTTCATTTTAGCAAGAAAAGATAAAGTTTTGCTTCATGTCCTTATTCAAAATGAGAACAAATTAAAGTAGTTCTATCAAATGCAATAATTTGTCAACTTTGTGGCAGAGAGGATATTAATTTTAGTAAAACAGATTACTTCGCCTACTGCCAAAAGTGAGTAATTTTGCTGAAATTTACTAGTTATATAGTAAAATTGCACACACTGATAAAGCACCAATTTTGCCCTTACATAAATTTGAAAAAAATGTATTTAGCATCAATATTTCTTGAATATATTTCCATTTGACAGCAGAATTGGCACAGCCTATTGTCATAAGTAACTACTCTGTTGCAAAATTATTTTTAAATGTATCTGTAAGTACCAGGACCTTAAAATGGTTTCATTCATGTGCTACACATACATATGCATGTGTGTACATGTATGTTATATATCTAGTTACTGTTTTCAGGTTTCAGGACAAAGTAAAGTACTGGAGAAAAGAAAGAAAAAACTTTCATTTTTGAATCTCTCACTCTGTAGGAGAAAAATAATCCAGTAAAATAAAAGGGGAAAGTTTAAGAATTCCCATAATAGTATTATTTATAGAAAAGTAATAAATGATGAAGACATTAATGAATTGTGTGGTGGAGGATAGAAGACAGAGAGAGAGGGAGAAGGGGGAGGGAGGGAGAGAGAGAGGGAGGGAGGGGAAGACAGAGAGAGGGAGAGAGAGAAAGAGAGAGAGAGACAGAGACAGAGACCACTGGGAGCACTCTTGAGTAAGGAATTTAAAAGTCAGAAGTAGAAGGAACCATTGGATAATGAAGAATTAGAGCGCTAGCATCGGAGGCAGAAGGACATATAAAGTAAAGGGTCCATGTCAGGTACGTCAAAGGACAATTGAGAGATCAATGTTATAGCACAGTGAAGAAGTAGAAAGTATTAAGAGGTGTTGTGAACAGTTTAATAAGGGAGCCTGGCCAGATACTATATCCTTTAGAAACTCATGGAAAGATTTTGGATTTTACTTTAGTTGGAAAGTTTTGATCAGGTTTATATCTATTTATATTTTCAAATGATTTGTTTATTGAGGTTAAAATAATTAAAATTAAAAAGCTGCAAGTTTAACAGGGAAGAGGGTGATTACTTTCCTGTAATTGGTAACAATGTCACCAAACAGGTGCCAAGAGTGCCGTATACAGAAAGCTTTGCTGTTTGTCATTTTTGTTTTTTTTTTTTTTTTCTGTTCAAATCTTCTGTTTCACCTGGGCATTGTGGTACAAGCTGGTAGCCCCAGAACTCTGGGAGTTTGAGGCGGAAAGATTACAAATTCGAGTTCAGACTAATCAATTTAGCATTGTAGTGAGACTGTCTCAAAACAAAAAGGGCTGGGGCGTAGCTCAGTGTGTAGGCAAAGTGATCAGTCCTCACTAATGCCAAAAACCTCCTTTCATCTACCATTTTATGACAAAGAGTCCAACCTGGATGCACTTTTACTGAGAATCTCATATTAGCAAATTCATTTTTTGTTTATTTGAAAAAATCATTAGTTGAATGTGACTTTGGTGAGTTTTATTTTATAATACCTTCGATTTAAATGTATTATTCTACCACCTTCTGGACTGGATCATTGCTCAAAAAAAACAGACATCATTTTAAGGGTTATTACTTCCTAAAATCGTCTATCATTTCAGTTGCATTGAAACCTATTTATTTTTGGAATTTATCAATTTCATTCTGATGGTCTTATAGGTACATTTCATCATCATTTTATCTGCTGGGGATTTGCTCATTTTCCTATTTCAAGTGTTATCTTTTACCAGTTTTGAAAGAATTTAAACAATTATCACTTTAAAAATTGCCTTTTCTCTACTGCGGTTATGATGTATGTATTTTCCTCTGCATAATGAGGGCAACCCTTGGCGATTCTAACTTCAGGCAGGGGGTTCATTTCCACCTCTGCTTTCTGCAGCACAAGCCTCAATATTTCTTCTGAACGGTATTAAAAACATTCCCTTAACCATTAGGAGCTCAATTCATGTGCGGTATCATCTAAGATGATGTGTTCATTTATGATACTCAAGGGGAAGATGGCTTTTACCATACATTTTGAGATTATCCACGTGTTCAAAATTTTACAAACTGTATCTTATCCAGAATTTCCATGTTCATAAAAAGGGAAGTGAATCAGTCAGTACGTAATCATTTTTGAAGCTGATTATAGTTCTTTACTAAATAACCATTAAGCTTATTTTACTATATAAGTAGAGATTAGAAAAAGAAACTACTATAGAAATTGTAACAGTATGGTTATCATGACAAATCTAGGAAAAAGAGAATCTTAACATTTCTAATTTGTTTATTTTTGTAGTACTGCAGATTCAGCCCATGGCCTTCACAATAAACTATATCCCCAGCCTCTTTCTATTGTTTATGTGAGACAAGCTCTTTCTAAGTCACTAAGCTGCCCAGGCTGGGCTTAAAGTTGAAATCGTCCTGTGTCAGCCTCCCAGAGTGCTGGGATTATTGGCCTGCACCTCCAAGAGCCTGGTTTCTAATTTCCTTCCCTTGTGATATATTAATGGTAAAATTTAAGCTGAGAGGAGGAACATTCTGTGTCTACATCCTTGATCAATGTTTCCCTTAGCATCCATTATTAGTCTTTTATACACACAACTCCACTGACTAAAGAACATTCTATGTCTATATAAGAAAATTACTTACATACTCGAATTCTCTAAGGGTGATACACTGGCAGCTGATAATTTTTATTTCGAGGCATGGAAAAACATCTATGTGGTAAGTACGAATTGAAAGTGTTTCCAACATTTGTTTCCAAAAAGGAAGTGATTTTATTATGTGATAGGTGACAAAACATACCAAAAAATGCAGTGGTGTATTAATTGTGGTGTATGAAATCTAGGTTCAAGCAATTTTTCATAAGGTAGTAATGAAGATCTGTGTGATGATCACTTTTACATTTCTGTTTAACACACACACAGACACCTCCCACAGTTAGTGGGCTCAGACTAGATGCATGTAAGGCATTTTGTAAATAGAAAATACTACTTAAATTGAAAAATAACTTTTAAAAACTGAGAGATATATGCTCACAGTATAAAACTTTTCATTTCACATTATTAGAAGCTAGTTTCAATTATACTTTTGAGGCATTTAAAGTGAATCTATGAAAAAGATTTTCTATAAACTTTTCAGAAACTTGTGAATTTTGGTAATATTGTTTTCTGTTGTTGTTGTTGTTGTTGTTTTTCCCTGAGACATAATCTCGCTCTGCAGTCTAGGCTGGTCTGGACCTCACTACACAGCCCACACTGGCCTTGAATACCCAGCAATCCTGTGTCAGCCTCCCGAGTGCTGGGATTAACAGCGGGCATCACCATGTCCCGCTTACGCAGTACTGGAGAATTGAAGTCAGAGCCTTCTGCTTGCTAGGCAAGCCCTTTAACTGCTGTGCTATTCCTCCAGCCCCAAGAATATGAAATATTTTTATCATAGAAAATACTTATATTTCACATCCAGGTTATATATAAAAGTCTACCAATGTTCATTATCCCCAAGCAGAAAGATGGCTAAGCATGGTGTAGAAATGATATAGAAATGTAGATGAAAATATCACATTAAAAACAAATATGTGAGTAACTCCTCAGAGGTAAATGAAATCTGTATTTTTTTTTTTTTTTTTAGTATGGAAAAGACAACTGTATGCTTCTCTCAGAACAAAATAGTGAAGAGTTAAATAAAATTCGAGTAAAGAATAACTGATGACGGCGAGGCAGTAAGGGGACCTAGAGGATTTCACTGAAAGGGTAAGGGAAGGAGGGGCTTGATGCAACCTCGTTTACCCCTTAGAAAGGAACTCCCTGGCAGGACCCAGGCACACACACTGTCGGTGGGAAGAGAACAGAAGCAGGTATCAGAGATGCGTTAGCACTGTGATAGATGACGCTGTAGATGGCACCTTCTGTGATGAAAACACTAAGGAACGCTCTGTTGAAAGAGGCTTTCTGGACATAAACTGAACAAGATTCAAAATAAATTACATTTATAAAAGACACGAAGAGTAATGGGTGATATCTTGGTTTTTGGCCCAAATGACGCCTACAGATCTTAGTAGGCACGAATTAATGTGGACAAGTGGTGGGGACTAGGGGAGACTGTTCTAGATATAACCCTGAAGCGTTCCAAACAAGTAACATAAGAAAAAAAAAAAAAAACAGTTGGGCATAAATGTTGAGCATGAGAATCCTACACTTGGTATTCTATGTCATAGAATATCCAGGGCAACTGAAGTGATTTTATTTAGAAAAACAGACATTATTTTTCTTCCACTAAACTATTACCTATGTATTCTACTATCTCTCCCAGGCACAGGTCACGTATTCATGTCTATTCTCAAAGTTTACTATACTTTTGGCTCTGTAGAAACATGGTAACTGGCAGTAATTCACATTAAACATAAACGTACAAATATTCTTTTCATTGACACCATCTAGAACAAATCTCATGTTCATTGTATCCTTAAAGTGGTGTCAAACAACTTCCACATTCTCATAGTTGTCCATGTTTTCCTTCCCAGCAAGTACCAGAATCAGATATTTGTAAAAAACATTCTTCTTTATATAGAGAGAATAAGTTTATGCGACTTCTTATGGCTTTAACCTTCCTTCTGGTTTATCTTTCCATTTGCACACTGTAGTGTTAAATAATTCGGCGCGAATAGTAAACTATCCTATTGTCTACATAGCTCTAGCAGTATGTTTGACTATATTTTGCCATTAGTTTTGAATCACACTTTATCTGATATTTGAACATTTGTCTCATATTTTAAAGATCTTCTGACATCTACTGTTTTTTAATATCCACTGTTGAGGAAAACTACTGTGGATGTTGTCATCTGTCTTTTTAGCAGATTTTATATCTTCTTGGTCATTTCATAGTCTGAATTTCATTTAGAGCTAGTGAGCATAGACTCACTTCTATTTTTTTCAACACTGATAATAGCCTTATTGAATGTGAGAACTCCTGAAAATTAAAACGTACTCAACTTTATTATCAGTCACTTATAAAATACTGTCTCTCCCCCATGCTCTCCAGTTTTGCATCCTAGAACTCTTTTCATGTATATGTTTTAACAAATATTTCCTCAGCACATTTTAATTAACATATTCCTTTCTTCCACTATAAACCCACATTTTAAGAAGTCGTTTGAGTGATTTCATTAATGATTTTTTATAGACATCAAAGGTTTGTTGTAAAGTAGCAAGCCTTTTCTCACATCTTGTATTTTTTTTCAAAAATGGTCTACACTTATAGTAAAATTACATTCTTTTGTTTCTTCTAACAAAAAAAAAATACTTTTTTTGAGATACAGTCTTGCTCTGTAGTCCAGGCTGGTCCTGAATTCACTATGGAGTCCACACTGACCTTGAACTCACAAAAATACTCTTGCCTCAGACTCCCAAGTGCTGGGATTACAAGCATGCACCGCAACGCCCAGTTTATGTGGTGCTGGGGAATCAAACCCAGGACCCTGTGCTTGCAAGGCAAGCACTTCAAGCACTGGTGTACACTGCCTGCTTCGGAAAGGCTCAGTTTCCTGTTCTTGTTTGATTGTACTCTTTTACTTCTTTCCTTAGGTATACATTCTTCTTCTTGTATGGTCTTCTAATATCACTTATTAGAGAAAATCTATAGAATACACACAAAAGGTGAAACGTTTATATGATCTGAAGAGAAACCAGAGTATATCTAGCATCCAAGCACATATCCTATTGTCTTTGAATCTTGCATTGAAGTTATTTTGTTTAATTTTGTAATTTTGTGGTTGCTTTTGCTTGAGCTATCTGAGGTCAACCGTGAAACGCTACAAGTAAGTTTCTTATTGAGAAGTACACATTAGTTTCTTCCAAGGAGCTTTCAGACTTTTGATTTGCTTAGTTCATTTCTTATGTTTATGCAGAGGATAATTCACACAGAGTTCTGTCGGCAAGTTTAGGGAAAATCAAGCCCTTAGTTGATAAGAGTCACCAGCTTTCCATGAAATTTCATGAAAATATTTTGAGACTGTGGACAATACTACCAGCCACAAATTATGATACCTAATTAATGATTTGCATTGAACAAGTTGTCTCACATCTGTTGTTAATAACTTACACAACAAATGATATACACTAAGCCTAATTCTCATACAGTCTTAGAAAACTATCACTTTTTAAAAATAATCTTTCTCTTTGCCTGTGTTCATGTACACGGAAAGAGGAAGAAAATGTTGACTCATGAAGCCCTCGTAATGCGGTGGACGCTCTGCAAACATTTGCATGTCACCCTCACAAAGGCCTTTGCTTCCACTGTACA
The DNA here is from genome assembly GCA_004027205.1 of Ctenodactylus gundi. Taxonomy (NCBI): domain Eukaryota; kingdom Metazoa; phylum Chordata; class Mammalia; order Rodentia; family Ctenodactylidae; genus Ctenodactylus; species Ctenodactylus gundi. Next base: position 308,236 of record PVKB01000729.1, on the reverse strand, counting down.
GATGTAGACAAGGTGGCTGAAACAAGTTTTCCTACGATTGCAGAGGTAGCACAAGTCACTGGGGTTCATGGTCACGATTACCCATCCAAGGAATATCCCTCCAATTAGGACATATTGCTCTCATACTACAACCTGCTGAAAGCCTTTTTGTGCTCAGTTTACAATCAGTGCTTGTTCTTGAATAGCCTCGGCACTAAATCAAAAGAGATAAATGAGAAATGATTTTTTTCCCAACTAGGGTAAGAAATAAGTGAAGAACAGTTTTTCTTGTTGTTGTTTTTTCCCAAACGAGGGCAGGGGTTTCCCCATGGTGAATATCTGGAGAAAAAATTCACGTGTTTTCTCTCAGTCTCTTGTCGCTTTCCTTGTCGCCTGGTTTGCCCTGAGTACCGCCATCATCTATAGGTGCACTGTGCACCGCATTGGTCTTCATACCTGTCTAGGTGAGGGCCTTTTCAGGTTCCCTCACATGAAGTAACAAGCCTTCTTCTGAACTTGACCATTGCCATACATATCTCTGACATAGCCATAGTCCCCTAAGTATATTAAATTTACACCGCTTAGTTCATTTCTCTCTCTTTTTTTGGTAGTATTTGAGATCAAACTGAGGGCCTGCATACTCAGCTACGTTCCCAGCCCATTTTTATTTTTGATTTTTAGACAGGGTCTCACTAAATTGCTAAACTGTCAGGCTGGGCTCAAAATTGCTATCCTCCTGCCTCAGTCTCCTAGAGTGCTGGGATTAAAGGCCTATGCCACTGGGTCTTGCTTTCTTCCTTAGTCTTTATCTCTGAAATAAGAAAAAAATAACCTCTTGTTTTAAACTTACTTCTCAAATTCTAAGACTTCACAATACTGCTTGCTATCTTGAATTGGTAATGAAAGGATATGAAAGACTAACTACAAATCTAGAACTATGTCCAGAGAGAATAAATATAATAGGAGAAATAAAATGAGAGGAAGAGTGGAGAACATAAAAGAAAGTAAGGAATTTTGAATTTATGTCAATCTGTGCTGCATAGGCACCATGGCAGCATTATAGCAAATATAGTTTCTCAGTAATCTGCTTCTGTGTGACTACCACAAATGACTCCATTATGGAAGAACTTGATGGAGGAAACTAATTAGTGACTATGACTAAATCATTTTCTATACTATACAAGTAAACAATGGAGCACAATGTCGTGATTTCTATCTATCTACTTGTCTGTAAGTAGCTACTTATCTACCTATATCCTATCTCCCTTCGGTTGTACCTAAAATCTAATGGCAAACATAAATATAATACTAAATTAATTATAACATATATATTCTGATTGCTGCCATTACCATGAAAAATCAAGAGTTAACACAAAAGCACTCCTAACACTTGTGGAATTTACGATCTTTCACATATCAAAATGAGAAAAGGTTCATAAGTACATCATCTCTTAGCATTTTACTATCATTTCCATTTCTAAAATCTTACACCGATTCACACAGTCCCTTTTATCTCACCTATCATTTTCATGATGTACAAATATTTCTCAAGAGCCTACTGTGTGTAGGTCTGTGGAGCCTTCTAAGTGGGTGGTTTATGGAGATTTTTGATCTTGCATCTACTTAAATATAAAGCCCTAGCAATTTAACTTGACTAGGTCATAACAATTTTTAATTCTGCCAATTGGATGTGTTAAGACAGAGGGAAAATTGAAATTGAGAAATGAGTTAGTGTCGGATAACTCAATGCAAAGGACTTCTCTGTAAATGACCTATTAAATCAAGGCAAAGCTATTTCACTAGAATTTTCTTTGTGGTGGCCTTCCTGTTTCACTTCATCTTGCATCTGCAGACATAGGATTTCTGTTAGTGTAAGCTTGAGTGATTTATGACATATTATGTTCATAACATCTAACATGAAGGATAATAGGCTGAAACGTTCAGTCAGCTGAAATTAGATTTAAAATGAAATACAGTTTCAATATTTCCTATAATTTTTCTTCCAGTTTCTCAGAATACTTAGCTGCTATTAAACTCTCTGGCATTAGATTTCATTGGAAACAATATATTCATGAATTTCCTTAAAGTATACAAGGTCACAATAATATGCAACATATTTTCCCTTATATGTTGACAGTTATGTTGTCTTAGATATGGTTATAAATACACTATTATATTTAGCGGAATCAACCATAGCACAACAGACATTCCCAAGAAATCTCATTTTTGGGCAGAACCACACACAAATGTCATTGCCATAAAGTAAATGGTTGAATATCCAGTATCTTTTGTGTCATTCAACCTAACATAATTCTTATTTTCCTGACTTTTCCATCCTGGTTTTGTGAGGAGTACCTTTTGGATAATTACAGATGGTAGTCATTCATCTTCACCTTAAAAACCTCGGAGGAGGAACAAAAACATGTAGCTGTCAGAAACATCTCTGCGATTTATACTCTATTACAGATAGAGGACTAAGACCAAGCTTATAATTTTGAATTGCTTTTTAAAAGAGAAAACACAAAGTTTCCACGTAGGTATTCAAAGGAAGAACAGTCACTCCTTTCCCTTTTGGCTTGTGACATTTCAGCACTGACAAAATTTGATATTGTTCAATCTATTGTCAATTACCAATCATCTTACTAGGCATTCGGTTCTAATAAGCACCGTGACCCACTATGTAGCCAATCTAGGTAGAAAGACTAAGTTACTACTCTTTAAGTCAACGAGATAAGACCTTATGCGTGTTGATATAAGTTGATGCTTCACAAAGTATTTATTATATATCATGTATACAATAAGAAAGAAAAATTAGCATGAGATGATCTCAGGAAAGCAATACATATTTCAGGATTAGACACTGAAGGAAAGTAAATGTATGATAAAATTGACAAGTTCACATTGCCAATGTCATGAAAATGAGGCAGCAAAAAAAATTAAGATGTATTTTTCATATTTGATAAAGGGGGTTGTTTTCCTGTTAGCTGTTAGTTTACTATGCTGTTAGTCTGAAAAATTCAACTCTGGTGTCCCAGAAGCCCAAAGCAAGGGAAACTACTCGCCATCTGAATGCACACTGAAAGTTTGAAATCGCACCCAGATTTCTTTGTGCTGTTGTTAGTAGGCCTCTGTTAAGAGAGTAGTAGTTGCAAACACAAGTGTGGGTTTGCCAGTAACAACTCACAATTTGTGCAAAGTTGAGTCTTCGAAACTGAGCAAATTTGCTCTCAATTTCCCGCCAGCGCTTGCTGAGCTGGATCTGAGTTGGCTCCACTGCCATTGCGGCCCCATCCTCAGCCAAGCCCTCAGCTTGCCTACGCACTGCTTTCAGCTCCTCTTTCTTCTTCTGCAATTCCCGATCAATTTCCTATTGAGCAAAACCAATACAGGGCCCAGGGGCAGTTAGCTAACCACATCAACCAACCTGCAAGCAGCAAATACTTCTCTCAGAAATTTCATAGGCTGTTGTTCCTTTATTGTCATCTTGCGAAATTTACAAACATGGAAGGTGTCACTGACATCCTCACTCAATGATCCAAATAAATTTGTTATCATTTGATTGCTCAATTTTAGATATTCTAATTAAAAATATTCAATTGGTGCAACATTTTCTTCTAAATTCGTTTGGTGCTTTGGGAGTTGACCCAAATTGGAGTGATTACTCATTATTAGGGATCATCCAGATAGAATATAATTTAGAGGACGAGTGAGTAATTTATTTTCTTTTTTAAAGTTTTGAGGAACTCAACAGAGAATGAAGCAAAATAAAACGTGTAAAATAATAACAGAAAAAAACATCTCCAGACAATATGCAAATAAATCTCTAGAGATTTGACAGTGATGCATGAAGATGCTCTGACGAAATGAATGTGCTAACATGAAAAAGGGGTCGTCCATATAGCGATAAGTCATTAGTTCATCTGGAACAAAGATACACAAAGTCAATTACAATTTTACCTGAAAACACATGACATTTCTAAAATTCATTGTGCACTCTCTAAAAGTAAAACATTTTATTCATTCAACATAATGTCAATCGAATAACACTTAATACAATACATTCACTAAAACAAAACACAATACAAAGAAATGCATCAAAGCAAAGAGCACGCTAAGAGAGGTAACAAAACATCAATATTTTAGATATGATCCTTACAGGTTACATTATTAGGCTGTGGCAATAAAGTCTACTATCAACATTCTAAAACAACATTACCTTTATTTTCCTTTCATCTCTGGGTTCAGGCAGGCTGGCTAATTTTTTTTCAATGTCATCCAAGCATTTCAGGAGATCGTCAGCCTGCCTCTTGTACTGATACCACTGATGAGAAATTTCTAGAGCCTTTTTTCTTCTTTGAGACCTCAAATCCTGTTCATGGTGCAGATATTATTAACATATCAATACATATGTATAGTATACTTTGGGCTGTAGTTATTTATAAAATTATTTATTAAAATAATTTGAATGCCTCATCTTTTTGTACAATCTAGGCTTAAAATCACATTTAAGGGCATACATACAATGAATTCTTATGTATTTATGTGAAAAACTTACATACACATACTACGAAACCTGGAAAACATATGTATTTTCTCTTGGCATCTTGAAAGATGTTTAGAAATCTTGGTGTATTAAATATACTTGCAGTGCACTAAATTGCCATTTAGTCTATGTAAAAGAGTTTAATAGATACATTCAACCAACTTAACTGGGTATTTCCAAGAGCATAGTGAGTTTGTACTCGACTTCGAAAACCAGTAAAATTTAAAAATTTAGATGATCAGTTGCGATACTGCAAAAAATTAAGTGTATAACTCAAGCAGTATGCATTCATGGTTTCAGAAATGCCTATGAAAGTTTTATAGGGCATTAATGCTGTGTGATTAAAAATGCACTCATTTTTCTTATATAATAATTGGCTTCATGCTGTATGTGTAGAAGTATAACTATTATTGTGTAGCTGTGAGTATACACGAAATGAAAATACAGATGGAAGAAAGTGTACTTTTCTTTCAAGACTTGCATAGCCAACTTTTTGTTATTATGCCAAACTACGTTTTAAATGCAAACCATTTAACTGCGTAAACGAGAAGAGAAAGAACGTGGTTTTCAGACAACTTGATAAACAAGAGTGACTGATTCAGTAATTCAACAAATGTGAGAAATCAATCATCTTGCTCCTATGAGAACATTAAACTGTCTTCCTTGATCAACAGAATTAGTTTAAGTGGCATTTTGTAACTCTTGGAAACATAGGGGCACTATATAGCTTTTGGTTTTTTTTAGAATCTTATGTAAAAGTTTAGCGAGCAAAAATAAATAATGACTATCAGAAAACAGGAAAAATTCATTTCATTGGAATGCTTGGGTCTTTGCAATATTTCATAAGGACTAGAAATGGGATTCTTTGGAAGGTTAACATAGTTATTGTATTTGGTGAAATGAAAGTTTGGCAAGTGTATTTGATGACTGACACTAATTACCTGCAGTGTATATTTGCAAGAATGATCAAGATTTCATTCTACATTTTGCTTAAAATTGAGAATATAAAATTGGCTTCAGTTCACGTTTTGCGATGCAATTCAAAACCTCCTGTGGAGGTAACAAATGCCTCAGATGAATTCAATGGAATGCTGCTGTTTTCACAGATACCAAGATACAACCACATGACTGAGAGTTGAGCCATCCCTTATCCATGATGCAACCCCATCATTGCCAAGAGAAATAGCTTGGCGATCATAAATATGAAACTCCTTTTATCGCTTAAGAATAAAGTGACACATTGAAAGTAAAAAATATTCAGAGATATTGTACAGTTTTTTTAGAGGTATGCCTGGTAACCATTAAACACTGTTGTTTCCACAGGATGCAGATCATATGACCAGTGTGCATGCTTCTGAAAACTTGGTCACAGTCAGAAGAGTGTGAATCACACACCTTTGTGAGTTTCTGAATATATAGTGGCTTGCTTTTGCATCCCTCCCCAAGGGAGAGGTCTTTTCTATTTACTATATTCATCAGCAGTTACCTTCAGAACACCTGCTAGCCAATTAGACTTTCCGTGTGGATTCCTTACAGGCACAATATTGTGTAATTACTTTCTCAGCAGTGTTTATTTGGTTGACTATGGGGAAAAAGGTTTTATCTTCTTATTTGCATATAGAAAGCAGACTCCATCTACCTACTGGATGGATCCACCTACAGATCTACACATCCCTAAAAGAATGGATTTATAACAAAAACTTAACAACAGTATTAAAAAAACAAACAGGCATGCAAATAGTAAATATTGCAAAGCATATAGGAAAACATTGTTTTACAAGACCTCCCCATCAAAGCTCATCTCAAGAAATTTCTAAGTATCATTACAAAAAGTTCAACAGCTTATTTTGTTCATCCAGTCCAATTCAGATGAATCCTGTGCATACCTGAAGCCATAAGCTACCGCTGCTTGGGGCATTACTGATATATTCAAGGATCCGATACAAGTAAAATTAGCCTGCTGACATTTAGTTAGTTGCAAAGAGTGACTTTCTTAATGACATACTGTTTATCTTTTAAAATGAGGAAAATCCAGGCTTTATCAATTAAGTATGAAGTAACAAAATAGTTGAACCTACTATCAAAAAAAAAAAAAAACCTGCCAAAGTAATCAGGGATAGTGGAGAACATATATAAAGGTTATTCTGGCTCTTAGTGAAAGTTTTTCAAAATGAAAATTGCTTATAGAAATGAAGTATATTAGAAAACTAAATATATAAATATTATGGACAATGTACTTTGGTTCCTTTCTATATTACTTACAAAAATATGTCTGACCAAAGAAACTTGTAAATTTTAAGCAACATGAACTTCAAAACCAGGAAACACAAAAACTCTAAAAAAAAAAAAAAACCCAAGTATATTGAACCAAAGAAGTGAATTTCTGGTGATTAAGAGTCTTAAACCAATTTTTATTTATGCAAAATATATTTTGCCCTACATATGAAGAAGAAAACCCACAGGCAAGGTACATTATAATTTTAACTCTAATACCTTGAGAACATTATGTTTTGTCTGTAACAGCTGCTGTTTTATCTGTATTTCCTCTCGCTTTCTCTCATCTGTGATTCTTTGTTGTAAGTTGTCTCCTCTTTGCAACAATTCTTTTACAGTACCCTCATTGTCTTCACTCTGATTAAAAACAACAAGTACAGTCTTCATTTTGGTTTTTCTTAAAAAGCTGTACATTGTTAACAGAGATAATAAAACATGTTATTTAAACACACACAAAAACCCAACTTAAAATTTTCAGGGATTGTCATTATAAAATATTGTGCTCATGGCTTTTCTTTTGCATTTTGCATTTGAAAGGAAGTTATTTGTATTTTTCTCCAGTCTAGTTCTAAAAAACATAAGATTTAGGAGCTCATTTAGGAAGATGGTGGAGTAAAGTATTTTCTCATCAGATAATGTGATGAATTACTGACAAAGTGCTCTTTTGAATTTGATTTTTAGTACAGTTCTAGAAATTAAGAGTTTGGAGAAATAAATGATTCTTGCAATTGACTTTAATCCAAACAGGTATGTACGTGCATATATGTGTGAGACGACAATGAACCTCAAAATGCTAACATATGTGAAATTAAACATTTCCTAATCTTACCTAATAAAACCTGTTTTAAATTTGGAACCTATATGATGCATGGAGTATTGGAAAAAAATGACATAACAAATTCCTATCAAATACTGCCAACAATCTTTAGAATGCCATATATGTTTTAAACAAAGAAGATTAAATCAACATAAAAAGACAGATTGGAAAAACATCCCGAAATTTTTTCAAGACGTATTTTTATTGTTTTACATTCCAAGAAAAGTACTTTAATTCTTTATACTTAGAAATAAAATGACTTGAATAACTGCTGTTCTAACTGACTTGTGTGACCAAATGATTTTTCATTTCTAGTTTTGTCCCTCAAATTTGAATATGTAAATTGTCTATTAAGGAAGCTTGGCTTATTGTGAAATGGTATTCAAGGGAAGCCAAGGGGCTAAGGATCACAAATGACAGTTTCAGAATCACCTATCTGTGCATGTGTATACTATTTTTATGGTGTTCAATGTAATCTATTTAAATCTATAATGCATGTTTAAACTTCAATGCACAACTGAGAATCTTATGATTTTCTTTCAAGAAAATGATTTTTTTCTGAGATTTGTCAATTAAGTCTAATGACGTATATAAAAATACAGACATACAGTCTATAAAAGACCTTGACAATTTTCGTCTCTTTCAAAGTCTGCAACAATTTTTTCAACTACGAACAAAGAAAACCCTCATTTATTTTTCTACAAGCCACTCAAGGTTCCACAGCAGGACTGGTGGTCAGCCTTAGACATTAGCAGCACTTTTTCTCATCATGGCCCTCTATTTTATCCTTTGACATGAAGCAGAGGCAGCTGGAACTGAGCATTTTGGCAAGCCTTGTCTTTCTTTCCATGAGCTGATTTGGCAAGGACCCCCCAACTCACGCCTGGAGACTACTAATGGAGGAGCCCCGGGGAGTCAGAATTGACACCAATGGGAACTGAGAGTGGTGGGTGGACATATTTTTCCTATTACTTCACATGCCTACCATCTAAATTTTAAGGATTGTCTTCCAAGGTTGTTCGTAAGCATTGGCTGAAAGGTATCTCTCATTGATAATAATGCTAAATCTCTCTCAAATGATGCATGGAAAGGTTAAGAATGCCACAGGGGTGACAGCAGGGGAGGATGGGAAAAGGAGTGGTGAGAAGGAGGGTGAGTGGAGGAAGCAAATGTGGGCAAAGGATGTGATGCAGCAATATTCAAGCCAGGATGAAATATAAAAAAAAAAACAAAAACTTTGAAATTTATTAGACTGAAGAAGGTTCTGAATTTACTAATAATCTGCTTTGTCGTATTTTCTTTGCTTCCATTAAAGAAGCAGCATAAAATCGTGCACCTCTTAGACATTTCTGAACTAGTTCCTCAAATTTTCGGCAAACCCAATTTGTTGGATTTAGTAAACAATGTTTACATGGCATGAAATTGTCCCTTCTATGATCAAACATGTAAATTATATGAAACATCAGCAATCTATGATAGCTGGATTTCTCATAAATATCTACTTTATTTTTCAACTCGTTTCTTTTCATCCTGTCTTCCTGAATGCAAAAATGTCATAGGTTGAAAAAATTCAACAATTTATTAGAATCTATAAGTGTTCCTATATGAATACACCGTAGAAACTTGACATTCATCATAAATGGTCAACAAGAAAACTTTGTATTTATCAAAATTGTTAGAATCACACAATACTCCAGGTATAGTCTGGGAATTCAGTTGGAGACTTCAGTTATCTAATTTCCTTCCAAACATTTATTCATTTCACTCCTAGTTCATTCACACTTTTATCACAACCAATTTACCATATCTTTTTTGAAGTCTTCCTCTTTCAGATTCACCCCCTGCTGAATTTCAGCCTCCAGTGGTTCAAGCAATTTTTGTATATCTGAGTTAAACTGCTCCAATTCCTTCAAAGGAATGGAGGCCTAAAAAAAAAGATAGTGCTAATTTAAATCAAAATTACTTTTTATTAGAAACATAAACCAAACGAAATACATTTATTCAGCCTCCTGTTGCTAAACTAATGACATGCATTATGTTTTCATATTATATTTTATGAAGGTTTTGAAATACAACTTGGAAAGTACCTGAGAACGCGAATAAGGTCATTTAACATCACCAGAGCTGAACATACATGCGGCATAATGCAATTCATCATTCTGGGGTATCGAAGTCAATTTACATATATTTGACTGGACTAATTTTTAATATTCTAAAGTTGAATTTAATCTTACTTTAAATATTCTGCTATAAACACCATTTGAGTAATATGTCTCATCAAAAACTGCCTCATTCATCAAGTAACTGCAACCTGAGGTTGAAACGCGCAACTGACATCTTTTCCTTAGAAAAAACTACATGGCAATCTTCTCCGATATTCTAAATGACATGTTAATTGACAGACATGCTCTCCTATGACAAACAATGCCATTTGATCGGCTCAGGAATGTCTTACGTGGTGTGAAAAAATTCAGATGAATGAATCCAGAATATTTTAGATAAAGCATCGGAATATATGTTTGCCATCACTGCAAAAATCAGTCTCTTTAATTATGAAACTGATATAGATCTCAGTCTAAAGAGGACTTCTTGTTTTTGTAAGTGAACCACTTGAAAAGGAGTGAATGATAACACATTGAAAATCAAATTCCAAACAGTAGGCAGCAGTGATCAAATGATCAAAGTCTAGTTACTAAAATATCCTTAGAATCCCTCGACCTTTATGTTGTATTTGTTTCTACCATGGCACTAGAAATTATTCTACACCTGATACTAGTAGTTCAAAAATTGATGCCCTACGAGAATCTGATTTTCTTTCAGAGATATTGTCGCTGTGTACAACCAATTTGCAAACAATTTCCGGTGTCTTAGGCCCGGGATTACTGTGTTCATCAAGTTTGGCCCCCAACTATTACTTCCTAGTCACATACTGAGACATAGATTTTAGTCTACTTTAGGTGAAAACGCTTGGAAGACAGTAAGGATCAGTTTTCAAGGACAAGTCCAATATTCAAAAGTTTTCTGATACTAATGAAGTCATAATCAAATGGTATCCATGAGCACATGACTCGAAGGTGCAACATGAATAAAGGCACAACTTCTACACACTTCACATCCCAGAAAGGAAATATTTGTTTTAAAGTGACATAGAAGAGCACCAATTTTTAAATAGTAACGATCGCTTGTTACTTGAAATATTGTAATACTTTCTTTGACCAGTACAGATGGAAGTGCTATGAATACACTTAAATGTTTCAATCCCTCTATTACCATCATATTTCCATAATACAAAATAATATGCACTTCGAGGGATAATGAAAGTAAAATGATTACCATTCTCTAGAATAATAATGATGCAATACAAATTTGGTGATGTATTAGGGAACTTCAGTTCACATATGCTGGTGTTTAGTAACAGCAACTGCATTTTTAAGAGTTTCCTGAATATACGATGACAAATGTTTAGAATAACTTGATAAAATCCTGGATATCAAAATAACTTGAGCCTATTTGCAGTCAAATTTGCCTGTGTGGTTTCACCTGTTTCTTTTCTAGCTCATCTTGGATCAACATACTCCAACAGAGTAGTTTCACAGGGTCAAAATTTGGCCTGTATCCCCCTTAACCAATACTTGTTCTAAAATAAACTGTATTTTCTTCCATGGACTTACCAATAATTTTGGTTTATTTGAGATATATCAAATTTCTGTCATTAGTTGCAAGCTCATTTCTGAGTTTGAAACCATAGCATCCAACAGGCCCAAGTCCAGTTTCTTATCTCAGGTTCAATATCTATAATTGAGCTCAATGTCTTTCCCCTCCAAACTCCCTGGGACACCAATATCCCCAGTTCAGTTAATAGAACATTTTTCTCAGTTTTCATGGTTAAAACAACAGTCATAATGTTCTTGAATATGTTTCTCCAATATCTAACAAATATCAAATAGGTGTTCATTGGTCAAGATCCACTTGATTCATATTCCTAGTCACACTATCCTTCTGAGCCCCCAGACAAGATTGGTAATAAGCTCCTGACAGGTTCAACAATCTCTTGCCTCCTAAGCCTGTACCAGCCTATACATAGTAATCAGGTCGGTGTGTCCCCCAAACATTGCTTTCATTGTGCTATTTTTATCTGCCCAAGAACCTTGCGCACCTACCAAAATACAAATAAATTTAAAACTTCAGTGGGATGGTAAAAGCTTCCCCAGCGCTTATCCCATAAAAAATTCCCAGGCTCAAATGTTAATATAGAGCTTTCTTGCACACCATTTGGTGATCTTCCCCCTGAGACCCATGGAATTCCTACCATATTCCTTCAAGTGAGAGTACATGGGTTAGACATGGGCTCCAGCCCTGACTAGCTGTGAGTCTTGGGCAGGTTATCTTCTTGGAGCTACAGGTTTATTTTATTTTATTTGTAATATGTAAGTAAGAAGTATCCAGCTCATAGGCTGTTATGAGGATCAAATATATGACACTGGTGTCTGGTACATAATAAATGCTCAGGAAAGGACAGCTATAATTACTTACTCTCAAAATTGTACCCATGAATTGACTGAATTCTACACCTTTCTCCTTTGGAAACATGATTTTTGAAGGGTAAGTGCTTAATGATATGGTGTCATTTTATTTTGGCAAGGGATCTGAAAAAAAAACAAAACCAAAAAACCAAAGCCAAAACAAAACAAAACAAAACATGAGATTCTAATGATGGACATGGAGAAATCCAGTTTGGTAGAGTTGTATTGTTCTGAACAACCAAACTATTGACCAGTTAACATGAAGTAAGGTAGAAAATATTCTCAGAAAAGATGCCAAAGATGTGACCCTGCATGAGTTTTTGCCATGGGAAATTTTTTGTTAGAAATTATTTAGAGAAAAAGGTTTGAAAAAACTACAAGATCAATGAGATAAAGGTCCATGGGTACTCATAAAGATGAGGTGTTCGTCCTGTACTAGCCAGAGTCATTTCTGGTGTACTGTAGGTACTCGTAAGTAAAGACTTCCTGAAAACAAAGGAAGTGAATGAATGATTATGGCATAATGCAACAGTAGAATAAGCATTTCAAGGAGTTATTTAAGACAACATAATTTTTATGTGAAGAATTTAAAAAAAAACTTGACATGTCATCATGACATATGCACAAATTTACTGGCCGAGTGCTAGGAAGAGCACAAGACCATCAAGTAACAAAAAAAGGAAGAAAAAAAAACCCTCATGAAAGACATTAGGTCATACTATTACAAAAATGAATAATTATTCAGGCAAGATAAGGAAAACTCAGGCTTCATTATCAGGATAGACAGGGTCTAGACTTCTCTGTCAAAGGCTACTTTACATTACACTTGATTAAATGGTCTTTATGCAGATTAGATATTTGAATTATTCCATGTGATTCCAAAGAAGATAAAGTCAATGAGTGGAAACGATCTGTAGCCTCAATTTTAGGCTAATATAAGAAGGATTTATTAGGGTTACAATATTGTTTAGCAGGAATTTTAAAGCAATGAGTTTTTCACTGCTGACAATGTATCAGCACAGACTGTATGACAATGTGTTACATTCTATTTTGGAAATTGAACCCGTCTTTACATTGATACTTTTCTGAAATTGTACCACCTTAAGTTATCTTCTTTCAACTGAAACAAAGTGTTCAGAGTAGTGTCAATCTACAGGAATATAGTACAACTTATGTATACAGTTTGAAATAATCTGCCCACCCTATTACAAATATTGAAAACAGGTAAAACGAATTTTGATATTTATATCATGAACACCATCAAAATATTGTAGCATAAACCTAAAATAAACATAAAATTCTTATCAAGATATTTTGCATTCACTTTTTAATATCACATTGTCAAAATACATACATTTCTTAAAGTGACAACATTTTCTGTTTGAAGAGCTACCTTCAAATGTTCAGTGGCCACATGTGGTTCACGGCTACCTTACTTGACAGAGTAGATCTATGCTATTTTAATCATGACTGTGATAAAAAAGAACAATAGCTCATTATTAGTTTGATATTGTTGAAATATCTTAGCAATAGTAGGAAAAATATGGGAGTTTTATTAAGTTAATTTTTAGTGGCCTCAAATCAGCCACACAAAGTCAGTCTCATTCACGTTCAATTGTATTGTTTTCTGAAAAGGAATTTTCAGGAAGCCCTCTAGAGGAAGGAAAATTTGTGGGAGTGGATTTGACCATAACATCTAGAGTCCCCATCCCTCACTGACATGTAACTCTAAATTGTGTTGCACTCTCTCTTATACACAAATACAATGTTTTAAACAGTCAAGCACATAGTCTTTTGTTTCCCAAGTAAATTTGCAATCCTTTACTTTGGTAATATATCATATGAGTCTGTAGTTTTCATAGCAAATACTTTTTCTGTACAGACAAGGTGCTTATTATATTATTAGTTTTAGAACTACCTATATCCTGATTTTACAGGTGACCAATTTTTTAACCAAAAGAAACACGTGATCAAATTAATTACTTTAAATATATTATTGGAAGGATCAGACCAGCCATTTGATACCCATGTAATTAATATTTTTTCTTTGGGTACAAAAAATGGAAAAACACAAGTACTTTCCTTAGGAATTTAATAAGTCACCATTAGTTCAGGACAATTCTAATATGGCAGACACATTTCCATAACCAGTTTTACATCTCACTCTTTGGCATTCAAACTTTAAAATTTTAATACAACTTTAGAAAATAAATACATGATAAGGAGGCATAGATAATTTAAATGTTTGTTCTTGAGCCACCAAATTTTAAAATATTAAGTATATAATCCCTGCTATTTCAATTTAGAATTATGATAAATTTTTAAATGCAATGTATAACAAATCATATTGATCAGTGTATAAATTATTCCTGGTGACTTTTTAAATAAAATTTGAAAATCTATGACCACAAAAAATTAGAATCAGAATAATATTTCATGTTAGTGCACAAATAATATGTTTTAGGATTTATGAGAAATAAGTAGAAACTAACATTTTGTTGGAGACAGTATATACTAAGTATATAGCTCTTGCACAATTTCATTGTTTACTTACCTTTTCATTTTAAGAACTTTAGCAAGACTGCAGTTATACAACATATATGTAAAGTAGAACACAGAAAAGTTTAATAAACATATAACTGGACACAAAGGAATGAAGAGACAGAGAAACTGAGAAAGACAACACTTTGTTTTCCTTGATCTTTTAATGTTGCTTTGAATTGCTTAACAACTATTAATTGTGCTTTGTTGGAGGATTTAAGGATTAATGAGATTTAAGGCTTTGTTGAAGTTTGTGCATTAAAGGTGACTTATATAACAAGTTCACAAAGAGTAACAGATTGAAGAAAAGCAAAATCAATTACAAACTTATTCATTGTAAATTGAAAGCATTCAAAAATACTCAGATACACTTTATCCATATTAAATGCAAGATTTCCTTTGGTCAGATATTAATAAGGCGTGCATAGATACACTAGCATAATAATGACTGTGTTTACACAGGCAGCAAAGGAAACATTTGTTGATCTGGACTACAGAATCTCAGCGATCATAATTAAATGACCACTGTGTTGGAATTAGACTAAAATCTAATTTGAAAATAAATAATCCAAATACTGCTGCAGATTGCTGCTAATTTGCTTCAAATCAATCTCCACTTTCCATTCTGCAACTCTGAAATTTATTATTACAATATTAGTGTAGAAAAATCAAAAAGAAGTAATTCATAGATACCAAATGAATAAACTTTCAAGGAGGTGTAACATCTAAAAATACAGAAAAGACAGGCTACGGACACGATACGGAGAGTTACTTCAAATCATTCTAACAGTAGAGGAAAGAAAACTTACAAATATAAATAAGAATATCAAAGAGCTGCTAAGTCTATGCTATAACAAAGATAATAACCAAATATAGTAATTTATAGTCATTCATCATGTGAACTTTAAATTACAGAAAAAACTTACATTTTTTGAATTTAAACTAATAGAATAGTGTCATTTCACTGGTTTAATTCTTCTGATATTAAGTAAGTTACCAGTTTGCTTTTAATGCTCTGATGATGAAAATACAAAAATTGACTAAATTTGTGAAGTTAGTTAGGGGGAATTATTCAATACATGCCTTTGATTTTTGAATTGCTGAGATTAAGTTCATGGTTAGATATTTCAGAATTGGGTACCAAAACACATGTTGGTTGGTTAACACAATATTAATTGGCCAAGAATCGGCTCATCGCCTTTTTATTCAGTATATCTTGGAGTAATTCTGTATTTTGAGATTATGTGAGTTTAGTAGTAGCAAATAAAATAGGAAAAGGAAGAATTTAACCAAAAAACATATGAGGGAGACACAGTTAAGTTAAAAGCAAAGGTTAACACTTGGGACAACTTTGTATGTTTAGCATGTTCTTGATGTGCTTGGCTCCTTTCCCTTTTCTTTCTTCCCTTCTCCCACCCTTCCTCCATTTCCACTCCCTTTCACTTCTTGTTAGGTTCTTTTCTGTTTTAATATAAACAAGTGTTCTCAATCAGCGTTGGAAGTAAAACGGATTATGTTTGTATCAACATACCATAGACCAACAGAGAAATGTGGGTGACAGAAAGAGAAATAATAAATTATCCTGGAAGTCAGCAAATTAGAAGGGACAAAACAATGGAGTGACATTTAAAATTTTCATACCAAACTATCCAACTGTGAGAACTTGGGCAAGCCATTACTTCTCTTGCAAATCACTAGAAATATCTGAAAGTCTCTCATCCAAAGTCCAGTTACTTTTGAATAGGCTGACACCAATAAGGAGAATATTTTTAAATCATAATTAGGAATCACCAAATAGCTTGAATAATTTAAAACATCATGTTAGAAAAACCCACTTAGTTCTATTAAATGAACTCTCACCAAGTTCAGTTATATAATACTTTGCAAATATTTTAAATCTGTGCAAAAGAGATTATCAAAGTTTCTATAGAAATAAACTTGGTATAGGGTTAGCCAATTACAAATAGGAAAAAATTAGCATTAAAACTCTGTTGATATGTTACTTTCTTAAATAAGATTAGCAAATACCTTAGTAGATATTTTGGACATTAATCTGTAACTATTACCTGAGGACATGACCTTTGAATATTATCTATATATAATGCTTCAAATTGGTATTCAAAGAATTTTACTTTAGTTTTCATGTGTGCTTCTTAAAATTTCTTTGTAGAAAAATTTTGCTCAAAAGGGGAAAATTAAGCCACAAAGAAATTTTATCGGTTAATGACCTATGCTTTTCTTTGTCAGAAAAGGTATTACTTTAAAACACAATTAGAAAAAGATTGTAAATTGGAAATAGATGTGTATATATATACGTATTTATAACACTGATCACAAAAATTTAGGATTAATCAAAATTTTCAAATTGAGGAAATCTCAACTGGACATTCTAGATTATATTTATGATTTGCAACGTTTATTTTACACTGATGATTTGGGAGATATAAAATATCTGTCTTACCAATAACTCAATTATAATTCATATAAGATTTCATATTTTAAAATAGATTAGACCTAGCCCTGCTGTTTATCTTGATATAATCTAGACAAAATTCTGACTCTCTCACTAGCGCTGTCATTGTCTCCTATAAAGATACAAAAACGTGTGATCCACAGAAAGATTATTGTTCATCTGCTCACGCATTGGAGGTCAAGCAACTTCGTGCTTTGTAATTATTATAGTAAAAATACTATGGATATTTAAATATATGACAGATTTCCAAATCTCACTTACAGTTGTTACATATATATACAAAAAACTAAGCTGCAATCTTCAATGCCCATATGGAAATTAAAGAACATATGGTTCATATATCCTTTAGCACATAAGTCTTAGAAAACATTAAAAATAGAGAGAAAGAAGTTCACTTTTCTTTTCCTTAGTATCAATATCAGGGCCAATATTTTCAATTGTGTTCCTCTTTAAAGAGGCTAATATTTTTAAATTTCTAGAAGAAAATACATTTTGGGCACATTACATATGTAAATGTCTTATTCTGCAGTAAACTAAAATAACTGCCTATATTAATAGCACATGGCTACATGAAGTCTGACTAAAGTATTTTAAAACAAATACACATGACAAATATAACTTGGGTATATTTGATTATTGACATTCTCATTTAGACCTTCTCACTCACTCAGTCTTAAATCAGGAATCCTCTATTGGCTAATCATCTTCGTGTTTCCCATAAGTACTAACTGAATTCTGAGCTATCTCTCAATGCCTCAAGATCAAGTAGTTCTCAAGGCAAAGTCTCTAGACAATTTGCATCAGTACCATGGGGAAACTTGTTAGGGATGAAAGGGCTCAGGCTTTGTCTCAGAATCTTTGCCTGTTGGGCCCAGCAAACTGTTTCAACTATTCTCCCAATATATACCAAAGATTGAATGTCACTGCTCTGGACTGAAATTTTCTTTCTACTCCTGTAGCTATGCCTTATTTCAGGACATTACTATTTCTTTTCCAGACACTTGTAATGGCCTCCTAACACATTTCTTTATACCTTGCCATTATTCTGTTAATTTCTCAACCATAAGACTAATCTTTCAACACTGCATGAGAAATGCCACCAAGAACTCTCCACAGCCTACTCAGTGAGGCATAAGCTATCAGCCTAAGCTTCAGGATTTCCCCACACTATGTCAGACCATCCTCTTCCATCTTCCATCTACAACATAGCTTCATGCTCTCTAGTACTGGATTACTTCCATAGGCTAAATTAATCCTTTACTGAATATGCTCTATACTCCTGAGCTCTTTTGTCAGTTTATCCAGATTGCCACCTCCTCTGTGTTGCTCGAGTGGCTGCTAAATTCATTTATTGAGCACTCATTCTCAACCAAGTACCACGAATATATCTTCCCTCATGATAAAACATGAAGCCGCTTAAATCCATCACATCATCTCTAGCAACTGAGCTTGCACAATATCAAATATTGTGATCTAAAAATTGTACATGTTTCCCGAGAGTTCACCAAGGGTGCTCTCTTCTCATTAGTTCTTAAGATCAACTTTCATTATCATCTTGCCCAAACTGGCAAATCCCTTGTCTGACTCGGCTTCCAAAAAGAGGAAGAGTCCTGCAGCCATAAGTGATGTGACTAAGTAGTCAGCTGATTTTTCACTTTCTGTTCTCTATGCTTCTCTTTTCTGGTAGCTTCTTTTCTTGATAAGCTGCCCTGGCCCCCAGATTTGGCCCCATGCTCAGATGCCCTGCAGCACAGAGAGCTGAGACAAAGCGTTTCTGTCACCGAATCCATCAACTTGAGCAGGAATCAAAGATGATTACTCATTCATTTTCCTCAAACTACCTCTCTCATTAAAACTCTCATTTTCTCACAGTGATTTCACAGATTGGGAAAAATTAAGCTTTCTTCAAGACACTGGCTAGTTTTGAGTTATCTAAATGACATCAGGTAGCATTTCATGTACTTTAAGGGCTTGCGTTTGGGGCAGTCAGAATGTCCTAGTATGTAAATTGGTCTACATGATTATCTCAGTCTGATCTTTGCCCCTGAAATAGCAAAGAGATGTAAGCTTACTCCCAGCTCATCACAGCAGATCCCAGAGAGAGAATCAGCAACTTTTCTGTTTCTTTTTTCTATCAAATTTTCTCTCATGCCTCAGAATTTGGCCACTGAAGACTAATATAGCTAATGATGAAAACAATTTCTGATATCAACGGCTTATACCATTTCATACCTGATAATAATAAATAGATTTCCTAAGTGTGGGACTTACACATCTTACATCATTTGGCCCTCACTACACTTTTAATATTAGAATAAGTCAGAAATTGCCATCCCTCCTTTATATGTGGACTGGATGGAGGCTCTGAGAGGTAAGGGGTAGCATGGAAGATCTAACCGCAATACACACAGCAAGCAGAGTACCCAAAGCAAATATGGCTTCAAGTTAAGAATTTTTTTTCTCAGCCTCCTGCTCCCCAATGACAGATAAAATTACCACTACAGGAAGCTACTCCTGAGCACACAAGACTTCAGTCAATCTAAATCAAAATTCCAGTGGTCATTTTCATTTTTAAATTTTAGAGTTTATTTCCACAGACAGTGCTCGTAAGAGACATGGTAGGATCCCACTTTGCATCCTTCAAAATAGTGAATATAGACTCTACTAGTGGTTTTCCACAATGGTCTTTTATCTAACTCAATTGACCTTTATCATTAACGGTTAAGAGGCTATCATAAACCTAGTAATTACACTGAGTCTGTGACCTACCTATATTTATCCCTAACTTTCTTTTATTTGTTTATCATATAAATTTTCCCCAGGTTATTGTCCTCTGTGAATCCTAGCCATAGACTCAACGGTAGAAAAGTCATAGTCCTGACCGAAATTTGCCCTATATAAATCTATTCTAAAGGTGTTTATTTTGAGACCCAAAGCTATCCATATGACTTGCAGAATTTCTAGAATTCTCCTATTCTATAAGAAAACACATAAAAGCCATTAAATATCTTTATGTTTATATCCACAAAAGACTACCGAGTTGTCAAATTTAGAGCTTCCAAGTGACGTTTGAAATGAGGTAACCCCCAAATTGAACACTATATTTTATAGGTATAATGTACTGATTGAAATAAATTACAGGAAAGAGGAAGATAAAAATGGGAACTCTTTCCTATCTACCAACTCCACTATTTTCCATTTTACAAATTTCAAGTTGAACGCTTCTTTAGGGGTAAAGGGAGTTTTCCTTTTAAAACTACTAATCATTGTAACTCCCTGATGTTAGAAGCAAGCATATTTATATTCTTGTATTTTCATACACTCTCAGTTCATGAAGCTCAGTATCATTCACTGACATATATCATATAAAAATCAAGGTATCTGAGATGCTGTATTTCTAAATTTCCATTTTCATCGTGAAGGTAAAGTATAATTATATCTTCAGATCCTCCACTTGGGATCACTACTTAGTCATCAATAAGTCAGAGTCAAAAGGTATTTTTGAAAAGTGAAGAAGGCTCTGGTAATTAATATGTAATTGAAAATGATGATTTAAAGTACCTTATGCCTTGCTTTGGGAGGAGTGATAAATAAAGCAGCACATCAATTGGTACACTGCATGTGTGATTCCCAGAATTCTCACAAATTTGTGCACAGTGTACAACAAAAATTAACAAATTTGTTTCCTTAGCAAAATATTTCACTTCTATGGTGAAGAGTGAAGTATCACTATTTTTCAATACAGTGTCTGTCCCAACATTGAAACATAATTTAGCTGAAAATAATACTTGGTTTTTGAATTGCTTAGTGATTTATTAAAATTTTATGTGTATGATGGAAGCAATATAATATGCAGGGAGGAAATAGTAACACTTTCAGATGTCTGAAATAGGGTCTTTTGGTTAATCGAGCTACTATCTAAGTTACTATAATTCCAGAATTAAATGGATGTATTCAAAGAGCAGAGTAAACTCCTAAGGAGCAACTATACCCCAAAAATAAGTTTTCAGAGCATGCCAGATTTTTGTAAAGTTACAATTGCTACATACATGGCTTGGGAAAGTGAGTTTTAAAGCTATCTATGTTTCATGTGTATAAACTATTTAGATTTCCTTATATCTCATTTCATATATTCCCTGAAGTCAAATATACATATATCATGATGAGTCACTGTAATGCCTCAAGGAGCAGCGACTGTGAGACCATGATATTTTAAGATGTCCTATCTATAAAAATGATTTTGAACTCTTCCTAATTTTTAGGAATCAATACTTACCTGACATTTTATATTTTCTCTCTAATGTTTAAGATTATTTCTGTTTATCTACATACCTACGTACATGTTTGAGTCTTTGTACATTTTTCAAATTTGAAAACATATCATATATCATGTGCAAAAGGTGTCAAACTGCACGATATAAATTTGTGGTTATAATTTCTTGCATTTCCAATCTTCCTCAGAGTTGATCTATCCCTATTTTGTGCTCATATAGCTTTGCAAAACACTCATAGCATAAGATTTTGTCTTCACTGAAGGTTATACAAATATAAGGCTATCATGCAACAGTACCCTATCTCCTTGTTCTTCTTTAAATAAACACAGACATATAAAATTACAACAATTAGGACATAGAAGCATTGCGATTATTTGTTCTCATGGCTTGAGCATTTCATTATAGCCTAATAGATTTTTTTTTCACAGTGTCTGCAATTAGCAAGAGCAAGTTCAATACACACACGTGCACAAGTAAAGTGATACAAACACCCTAGAACATGCAGGAGACATACAAGGCCTCTTTTGGATATTTAATCTATTTTACACACAAAAAGCAGTGTTATATTTAGCAAAATATATTAATATCTGTAGTGCCTTCATTAAATATCTTTTGTGCTTTTTTTTTTTTTCTTGGCCCGCAGCATGCTATTTGCTACTTTGTTATAAGTGACCCCTGGAAGTACATATATATATCAATGCAGAATGCAGTCAAAATGCAGTTCTAGAATATGTGTGCCAGGAAAAGAAGTGTGTGGGGGAGAGAGAGAGAGAGACCGAGAGAGAGACAGAGAGAGAGACAAAGAGAATGACGGGGGAGGGGGGGGGCAGGATTGACGTATCTCCCACGATAGTCAGTGGTAAAATTTTCTTAAATACATTTTGGCTTTCATTTTCTTTTGGAAAGCCTTGCCGTGGGGATGACTTGTCCCCCTGAGGGCACTGCGCACCCTTTGTAAGAGACCATTTAGCACTAGTTTCCACCTTCCAGTAGATCTTCCTACCTTTCCAGTCTTAATTCTGTGAGAAATGGCTGCAAATCGATGGTTGAGCTCTGAGATTTTGGGCTCTACTATTTTTCTGCAGTGGTCACCACGGTTTGCCATCAAGTTCGCTGCTTGGTCACGAGTGGAATCCACCTTTGGGCGTATGTCATTCATTTCAGCCTTTAAACGCTATATTCCGTGAGCAAGAAACAGGGCTTGAAGTTAGTAACGGAAGGTGAGAGAGAGAGAGAGAAAGGGTTTGGGGATAAAGAGAAAAGGGTGGAGAGAGAAGAGGGAAGAGGACAGGATGAAAGAAAGGAGAGAGAGAGAAGAGCAAGAAGATAGAACAGGAAAGTGAAAGGAGAAACAGAGAAACACATGTAGAAGAACAAAATGGGAGGGAAATAGTCAGCTTTCAGAAAACAGAATGAGAATACGTGTGATCTGGGAAAAAAATGGCTATTATCCTTGGCTAAGTTTCATGCATAGCAATTTAAAGGGTTTAATTTGAAAAATGATAAACTATATTTTTCTGATATATGTACATGTGTGCAAGAGCATAATATTTTATATTTGGCCTTACGTGTTGCATCTTCATTAATTTAACAATTGTCGTAAAACCTAAATACATGCTCAGGATGAGCTGTAGCTCAAGCACTTTTCTATTCCTTCCTGGCACTTTGGACTTCCTTACTCTATTACATTCAGTATCATGGAAACAACCAATTTTCTAACAGACAGGGTTTCCGTGTCACATGTAAAGTTATTGAGGAGTATATGGGCTAACCCAAGGTCACGGAAGCTGAGTCAAACAGCCCAGTTTCTATGATCCCAGAATCTTTTAAGGAACTTCACCTTAAGATGACCTTCTTAATTATGTATCAAAAGAATCAATGGAAATAGCTTTGCAGATTCACCTCAAATTAAGGTCCTGACAATAGGCTAAATATGTTTTGGAGATAGCCATACCTATTTTTTCCATTAAAAAGGTATTACGATGTTTGGAAAATATCCAGGAAGCTATAATGCAAAGTATTAACTGTAAGGACAGAAATCATAAAAATTGGCAATCTTTAATTACTAACTCACTAGTCACATGTTGTTAAAAATGTCAGCAAAATAAAATAAGAAGTCATTAATATAAGTGAGACTTGGTAAAAATGAAAAAGGGGACATCATCAAAAGAGCAGGAGTGTTCAACCTGTGGCCCACACTTTCTCTGCCCTTGCTTTAAAAAATATTATAATGAAAAATAGTAAAAAAAAAAAAAAGAAAATTTAGTACTTGTGTATGAACATTAATAGTGTTGTGGCCCAAGAGAGTTTCTCTTCACTCAAAAAAAAAAAAAAGAAAAGAAAAGAAAAGAAAAGAAAAAAAAAGAAAAAGCAAGGACCGTAAAAGGATGGACAGGAGTTTGCACATGCCTGAAACAGGCTACATATCATCAGTAAGATAAAGTTACATATTATATCCTTCATATGACCCTCATATCATTTTCATTAAAAAGACATTGTCGAAGAGATTATTTAGAATATCATAATAATAATTTTCATGAGAAGAGATAGGAAGCAGTGTTCATTATGCAATTATTTAAAATGAAAACTTATATAAGCTAAGCATATGGATTATTACAGGTTGAATATCTTACTGAAAATAACTGGAACTAGAAGTATGTTTGAATTCTAGACTTTTGGACATTAGAATATTTTCATATGCATAATCATCTATCTTGGGCATTGGACTCAGTCTAAGCATGAAATTCATTGAATTTCATCTATATCTATACACATAACCTAATAGTAATTTAATACAATATTTTTAAATAATTTTGTACATAAAATAGTTTCTTGGTGTATAATTACTGATATGGCTCATGTCAGTAGTTAATAAATTTTGGATTTTGAAGTCGTTCAAATTTTGGATTTTTGAGTCAGAGGTGCTGAACCTGTACTGATAAGAATATGGCACAGGAAAAATATTCAAATAACTGTATCTCATGTATTGACTTAGATGGACCATGTAAATGATGACAGAGGACTGCTTCGTGTCATAAAGAAGAATATACCATTACCATTCAAATAGACAGCATTTTCCAGTATAATACAAAAATAAATCCTTAATTTACTTTCTGACGAGAATTTAGACTGAAATGGACTAGCTGAGAGGTGGATATATACAGATATCCAGTTATAGGACTCTTTAATGTCATTAATTATCATTTAAAGAGCAGCAGAGAGGAGAGATGAAGAAAAGGAAAAAGGAAAGGATAGGAAAGGATAGGAAAGGAAAGGAAAGGAAAGGAAAGGAAAGGAAAGGAAAGGAAAGGAAAGGAAAGGAAAGGAAAGGAAAGGACTGATCGCTTCATTTGCTAAGAAGTCCTTGGTATCTTCTAGGACAAACATGATTGACATAACTGGTGTGCAGTTTCAAAATTACTTTTCACAACATTTTATTCGCTACCTTAAGTATGTCTTCTTTATGCTGGGGTTTCTTTTTCTCAGATTCATCCAAAAGCGTATCAGCCTGAATGATCCACTTTGTGATGTGATCCACATTCCGGTCAAAGTTTTCCATGTGCTTCTGGTATTCCTTAATTGTAAAGAGTCATACAATAACATTATTGGTTAGATAATATTTTTAAATAATACGTCTTAATTTTAGTCAATTCTAAAAAAAAATAAAACATATGGTATCATTCATATTACTTGTAAGTGGGAAGTGGAATCTCCAGATATCTACAGATATAAAAGGGCCAGCATATATGTGGGGGATTTTAGGCCTAACCATTATTACTGAATGTTTATGCACACTCTTTTCTTATGACAGCGCAGAGTGGAAGGCATCCAGTTCCCTTTCTTACCAACAAAAGGTTTAGCCACTCTTCCGCTCGGGAAGTGACTGCTATCCAGTTACTATTCAGAAGACTGAGTTTATCTTCCACCAAGGTCTCCTTCTTGCCCAACACTGTCTTCAAGGCCTCGCCTAGCTCAGTGACACTCTTCAAGTGAACCTTCTGTTTTTCAATTTCCTTCTGTGTAGCCTATTAAAAAGACAAAATTGAGCTTCATGTAACACACTGTATACTTAGGATTTAATGTTTGGGAAAGGGCCATATGTATGGTTCTTATACTAAGACTGTAAGATTTTAAATCTACAACCATAAAAAACATAGATTTCATGGAATATGAAATTATGCCTTCCACACTTCAATTTCATTATTGGGTACATAGGTTGTAATTTTATATTTAAACATGAGTACTTTATTATTTGTTAATGATTATGTATATTAAATAAAGGAAACACACATTGTCTAACTGAATTTATTTATATTTACCTAATCTGCTCATGTACCAGCTAAAGGCAAACATTTGAAAATTCACCCATATGTTTAGCCTTCTGGTGCCCTACATTGCTTTGACATCTCATGAAGGTTAAGGACTCCTTATAACAATGCTTCTAACTAATAGCGAGAAACAAACAGGATTTAATAAGATCAATTTAACTGAAATATAATGTACACTATACTAAAATGCAAATTTTTTTGTGTGGTGCTGAGGACTGAACCCAGAGGCTCAGATATGCTTGGCAAGTACTCTACCACCGAGCTGAATTCACAGACCCCAAGGTTTTGTAATAGAGTAATACGTGTTTTCTTTCCTACCACATTAAGTAACAAGATCTAGCACAAGGTCTTTAGGATAATTTCCAAGTAATAATGAGAATATGTCGCATTTTCGAGCAAATGCAATGACTACAAAATGATGGAGAATTACGTTATTATATTAAAATCACCTAAGAGGGTAACACCAATTAGTAAGACTTAATTTATAAAACACAAAAACAATCGCATTTAATATGAACCACTTAGGGAGGAGTAAGGCAGATACTCATAGGCAAGTGAAAAAGAGCCCAAACGTTTCTTTATCAAATAATATAACCAAAATATATAGCTTAGTAAAGTGAGTCAGAAGCAGAAGGTGAAACATTGAACAGTCTCTCTGATATGAGAGACCCAGATCACAACTATCTCATGGAACTTTAGACGAAAGACAGAGCGAAAGGGGGGGATAGGTTGGGGGTAGAAGGAGGGAAGGGAGGGTAGGGGGAGGGACAAAAGGAAAGCGGGAAAGCCCTTGTTACCTTGGCAAGATACATATGTGCACAAAATCCTCAACTTCATTGTAAACCTTAAATTTTGCACTAATACATATCGATAAAATGGGGGAAAATATACAGAGACTATAATGTGCACTGAAAAGCTATTTGCAAATGCAGCCAGCGTCTTTATTATAGGACCCCAAGCAAAAGGAAGACAAAACACTGAGAAGCAGCCATAAGAAAATAAAAAATGTCCACTGCAGAGAGTCAAATGGTTATATACAGTGGGCAGTAGAAGTGGCACACATAAGAGACAAAAGCCTGCCTCTATGCCACAAGCCCAGATCTCGTTTCTCAGAGCAAGATACTCTCATTGTGTGTGTGTTTTATCTTTACGATACATGCAAATAGCCTCTGAGGATAGCCATCCTGTGCACTACCAGATACCGGTGCCTCCTTCCTAACTGAGGAGATATTTTGTTGATATTGCATTGCCTTTGATACCTAAAGTATGGGGAGGATTAAATTAGGTTTAAGAAGTATGAAAAACTTCACATAGGAAATCATTTTTTCCAACTCTATGGTGTTTACTTTTATTTGTAGTTGTCTTTAATATAAAGGTAACTGAAACGAAGGCAACTAGTGTCAAACGAATTTATGCGCTACCAGCCAGAGGGTAATCTGTAATGTCAGTAGCATCTGTCGTACAAGAGTGAAATTAGCATTTCAAAGAAGAAACTTGTTCATATATCAATCATAAAAATGCATTATCTTCTATTACATGCTAGTTGCTACTGTCGCCGGGTCCCAGGGTCCCAGGTGATAATATATATCTTTTTGAAAATTATGAAAAGTGTCCCATTTGGGTGGCCACAGACCCTCTGGAGCATGGCTTATTAGTAGAGAGTGACCAACTATATACACCTTCAGGTCCTTGCCCTCTTGGATAAGATGCACCCTCTATTAGTTTTGCCTCCTTGCGTGATATACACTCATTAATACTTTAGCCATTGTTCTGGGAATTGTGGGAAAAGTAACAGAGAAGCAGAAGAATCACTACCTTAAAATGTATATTCGAGTATGTGTTTTTCAAGGAAATATATGCAAATCAGCTTTTTCTATATTCCGGACTAATTATTTATTGTTCCAGTCAAATTATTTGCAAATGTAACACCTCATAAAGTCGCATCTCAATTTCTATGTGGATTTATTAATTATCACTTAAAATGTTTTCATACACATGTCATGTGTTAGCATCAATATACAAAGTATTAGGTACACCGGTCTGATTCTTACATACCAAACAATGCAATTAAAAGCAATACAACTTTCCAAATTCAGAAGTCAGAACAAAAGTTCTGAGTAGAGGTCATACTGTTATAAACAGTTCCTAGATCACAAGCAGCTGTTATTTATCCAGATCTGTGCAAATCTTCTGGCTGATTTTCCAAAGAAAATAACTCATGTCCAATGATATTTTATTCAGTTAATGGAACAATAAGACAGGAAGTGTAGACTAATTGCTGGTGACTTCTTAGGTTCCTCTAAATTACAGGATAATACTCCAACATTTTAAAGAAATCATCAAAATGACATGTGCTTGATGAAAGCAATGCTCTTATGGTGGCTCATAACTGTTTACGATCAAACGTGAGTCACATAACATTTACATTGTATTAAAAAGAGATCAGTTTAGATGTCTATATGTGATATTCAAGAATAAATAGTTATTTATAAAAATTCTAGTTTGGGTTTGAAAAAATATTGTGTTCAATTTTTTAAATTATCCCCTTCTCCTGTGTTTTTATTTAAAAGTATACCTTAACAAATAAAACCCAAGACTTCAAACTATATGCTATCTTGTTTTCTACAAGCCTTGCTAAATTTTAGTTAATATACATCAGATGTCCGATGTTTTCTTTGTACAAATCTATTCACTGCATGAGACAAGACAGATAACCTTGGCGTGTCCTACTCTAATCTTGCCTTTTGTGTTCCTGGAGGGAAAAACTGAAGTGCAATAAGATAATTTAATATCATTCTAGAAAGTGAATCATTTTATGGCAGGGATGAGCACAAATGGCTTTCAAGGAGAGGTGACACTTGAACCTGAGGGCTGGGTTGTCTGTACTGATGAAAGAAAAACTACAAAGCCATAAAGAAGTAAGATGTTTGCAACCATAGGCTACTAAAAGGAGATCATGGTATACATATTGAAACCTAAAAAAAATGCACAGTTTGAATTTGAAATCATTGTTTTATTTTTCTAATAGTTCTAATAGTTTTTCCACAACAAAACACTGTCTGCAGCTATTGCTTTGGTCATTCTTTTTAGACCTATACTCATCCCCCCTTGGAGGGAGCTAGGGTGACCTAGGGGTTTGGCAAGGTGGTGAAAAAGAACTATTTACAGTACTTCCTCCTCTTTTAAAGCATGTATGTTTCAGCACACTTGGTTTCTTCTCGTGTCTTATGGAGTGAGGAGTAGAAAAAGTACCGGGGAGTCTACACTCTATAAAGATTCTAACTCATTGACCAGGCCTTTCAGGTTTCTTTCCTTATTTCTTTTTTTCTTTTCTTTCTTTTCTTTTTCTTTTTTTTTCTTTTTTTTTTTTTTTTTTTTTTTTTTTTTTTTTTTGAGACAAGGACATTCTCTTAAGTCCAGGCTGGTCGTGGACTCAGGATGGAGACCAGACTGGCCTTAAACTCACAGCACTCCTTCTGCCTCAGCTTCCCAAGTGCTGGGATTATAGGCAAGCGTCCCCACACTCAGCTTATGTGGTGCTAGGTAATCAAATTCAGGGCCTTGTCTTAGCTAGGCCAGCACTATAACCACTATGCTATTTCCCCAGCCTCAAGCCCTTTAGTTTTTACTCATGAAATACACTGTCAATTCCTAGAATTGATTTGAGAAAAAACAAGAGTGGTTTGTTTTGTTCTATGAGATGGTTATACGTTCACTTTTGGATATTCAGTAGCAGTTAAAAGTGAACCATATCCCTGATATGAAGAGTTTTTATGATAGGGAAACACGTATGACATAAATAGAATTCAATTTAACAATAAATTGCCACAAACTAATTTTTTACATTCCATGTGCTTGAGTTGATAGCTACAGAATATTATGAATATTAAGCACTAACTTGTGCAAGTTCCCTCTGGTACAGATGGAAGATTAACTAATAGACTCATATAAGGTATCTTAAATGTTCTCCTACCTATGCAAATGGTGTAAATCTGTGTAAGTATTACATCATTTATGCTCACTTGAGTGGGAGAAAGTCTTTCCCCTTTTTGCTACATGACATATTTACAAGGGGCACAAACGAACAAATTAGCATAGCATCACAATTCTAGGTTGTACATATTTGTCAAGTTTTTCTAGTTTTTGAAATTGAGATGAACAAACATGTGACTTACTCTGAAAATAGGCCTTTGCTCTGATACTTAATAGCTTGGATCAAAATAGTAGCCTGTCATACAATCTAATATGTCTTAAACATGATGAAATTTTGAATTAATTTTTTTCAGACCTTTGCCTTATTCTATCATAGTTTGAGGCTTAGGGCATATTTTACTATTAGGATAATGTGATGGAATTGTATAATGATAGATTAAAGAAGAATATAAAACATTAAACAGTGGATTTTATAGCAATGTGTATTGACTTTTTATTAACAATGTATTGTCTATTAAAGAAGAATTTCATGAAAGCAGAATGTGCAGAATAGAAATTATAGCTATAACTATAATGACAGTGAATAGTTACTTCAATGGCATTTAACAGATGTTCTATTTTCTAAGTAACAGCTGCTTGATGCATTCATTGTACCAAGTTAATGATCTGCTAGTGTTATTTCACTTCACAGATAAATTACTGTGCTCTCTTTTTAAAAGATAGGTAATTTTTCATGAGAATGATAGTGAAACAGACTTTAGAAATAAGTAATAGTTCCCACGCTTGTATAACTAAGAGGACTGATGAGTTGAAGCAATTATCTAGATAACCTAGGAGCAGAAACCTGATGTCTTTAAACTAAAAGCTGACTGTTGAAAAACAATGCAAGACATGGGTGATCGAACTGAATGTCGGTTCTATCGGATTGCCTGAAATTTGTGAATCTTGCTTGTGTGACATTATGCAGTGGTTCTCAAAATTGCCAAATATTAGAGTTAGCGGCTATAGTTAGAAAGACTGATAACATCAGAATCCCTAGGGGTGGGCCCTGGACATTGGTATGTTTTCAATGTTTCCCAGGTGACTTCAATGTGTTGTCAAGGTTGAGATTCACCAGAAAAGGAAAAAGATAAATTTTATCATGAAGCTTTATCAGGTAACATTTATTAAAATTTAGAAATAATTGAGATATAACTGTCCTTTCCTGATGTTAAATATTATGAAAATTGATCACTGACAAATGTGAAGAGCACAATAACTCATTAAAATGGCAATTAAGACATAAATTTCCCTGTATTAATTAACATCCTGCAATAAATTCACCATTTTCTGTGTTTGCTTTTCTTGGACAACTTTTGGCACGGTAAGAGTACTACTAATATAGTCTATTGTTCAATTTATTTAAAAATGATGAACTATCAAAACCACTGATGGGTTTTAGATATATTTTAGGGACAAATCACTTTTGTAGGAAATCGTAATGATAAATTCAATTTTCACATCTCATCATGGATATTGAAAGGGATTAAGAGACCTGAATAGCTCACTGACTTGGAATTTTTGGTGAATGAAACCAAATTAGAAATACATGAAACATATTATTTGTTAAACTAGAAAACCACGTAACTTTCCCAAACATAATGACCATCAGAAATAAACTTTCCTTTACTCGCCTAAACATTTACTCTTATGACTATATTTATACAATCAGTTCTTCATATGCTACAAAGGCCATAAAACGGATATTCAGATTTCACTATGCCCAGCTCTCCAGAGTGATTTTAGATATTCAGAATAGTACTTGAAATCTAAAATCCTATCAGTAATAATAGAATACAGACTGCAATAGGTGATGAATGCAAACAATTTTTCATTTTATTAAGGTGGACTTATATTTTGCGTGTGTGAAATTCATCCATGGTTTATTCCATTCTTTTGTGAGTAATGAAGATCTTTCGTAGGATTTTAGAGTTACATTTCCTTACAATTACTAGAAAATGAGATTTCTAAAAATAATTCAGTATAGTGGTAAAACGTCATTGGAATCAAAGACATGGTTTTACTATGTCTCAGTCCTTCTAATTCTTCCTCTATGAAACAGACACATCAGAATAGATGATTGCTTATATTTCAATTTGCTCTAAAACTTGAATTAATTTAAATGCAAATCAGTATTTTTCATTTCTTCCAAGAAATGCATGGTCTTTTTAATTTTATGGCTTAAATCACAACTTATTTTTGAACAGACATTTAATGAACGCGTACTGTATGGTGGACATTATGTTAGATGGGATACGGCAGTTAAGAAAGAAGACGTTTTCCCTGTCCTCTTGTCAATACAGTTTTTACTGCCTTTTTAACAGTCCCAGACATTTTAAGTCATCATGACTACACAAGGAGCCAGTGTAGCACCAGGAGTTGAATTGCCCATCCCTTCCTCCCATCAATTCTTCTGTGTATATAGCAATGCTTTTGAACTCAACTTGGGAAACTTTAATTAATAGAGAATTGTGAGTTATGAAAGAGAAAGTGTCTAATCATTCACGGAATGACAAATGTCCCTGTTACAATGGCATCTCTGAAGTCTTGACCATGCAGCTAGACATAAACCAGTCTTTCAAAATCTTAGTAACATTTCCTCTTTAATGCTACTCTAATGGAAGCCCTCTCCATTCCAAGATGTAATGAAAGGACCATGTGGCTTTAAGAACTTAAAAAAATAACATTAATAGTTTATCTTTTCAACTCTGCAGAGAAAACTTTCACCTCATTTCTGAAATTATTCTAAAATGTCTTCTTCCTATTATTTGAATTTTAAAATATTTTCTTTTCTCTCTTTAACAATGTGGACACTGAAAATGTATTCAGTTTTTCCCCTATAATTGCAATCTGGAAGAATGGTCAAAGGGTAACACCAGACGGGACAATTTTCTTGCTCACAGCTGTCCCTTATTTAATCAGCCCTACACCAATCCTAATTGCTTCCAGCATTTTTATTATTATTATTTTTCCTTGTGAGAACAATAATAATCTGATTTGGTGCACCCAAGATATTTTCAAGTTCAGCGTTCTCTACAATTGGGTGGCCATATTAAATATCTAAAATTGTATTGTATCTTTTGTTTTCATGCATTCACTTATATTGTATTAGATGTGCGAAATATATAGGATATAATCATCACTGTGTCTACAATTTATTGTAAGAAAAAATTACATGTATTTGTTTCCCACAAATACCCTATCCTTTTTCCTTCTCTTTCCTCAGAGATAAAGCTCTGGTTCTCCATTCATTGTTTTTTGATTCCATTCATATTTTTCCATTTTAACTACATGTTCTATATATAGTAATATATAACAGTAATGGAGAGT
Organism: Ctenodactylus gundi; assembly: GCA_004027205.1. Taxonomy (NCBI): domain Eukaryota; kingdom Metazoa; phylum Chordata; class Mammalia; order Rodentia; family Ctenodactylidae; genus Ctenodactylus; species Ctenodactylus gundi. The sequence continues at coordinate 275,182 of PVKB01000729.1, read as the reverse complement.
ATTTTTTCACATATTTTTGCATTTGTGTAAGTGGTATCATATTACATCATTTAGGATGTTTCCAATTTTAATGCACTTTTAAAAAGAAGTATGGAATTCACATTATACCTTTTATTGGTTTTTGGCAATCTTCCCCTTCTGCATTTGAAGAGAAATGACGAGCTGACCAATAAATGTACGCCAAGTTTAGGGAGAACATACTGATCTTGGTCAGTGAAACAACAAACTGTTGCTTTCGATTTCCATTTGGTTTCTCTTACAAGTTGGAAGAAATTCATCTCAATACTAGTCTCAACTCTCTGAAAGTGCACAGCATTGACGTAACTAGTTGTCACACTATAACAGTTTTCTCATTTTATTTACTTCATGTATTTTAAGTTAGATTTCTAGTTTTTTGACAGTTTCTTTGGAGGTTCTAATGAAATCTTACTTAAAATATAAATGACAGATGATACTGAATTGCTCTTATTAATATACCTACACGGCTTTCCAAAAGTTGATGAAAATTCATTATTGAGTCTTGTATGAATAAAATCCAGTGGTGTAAGGGGAAGCATCAGCGACTCATGGATGCTATGACACACCCCATCATAGGCTGTAGTACAGACCTCAGGTCCTTTGGCTTTACACACTAGCCTGGGTAGAGGTGAAATGTGCACTTCGGTAGTATATGTTATAGCTCTTTTCCTTATTCCTCAAAACTTAAGTACTCCAGATCTTCGTAGATCTGGTTAAACCAGTAATGAGAGGAAATCTGGTATACAATTTACAGGAATGTATCATTGCAGAAGATCAAGGAAACCAACATTCTAATTGTTAGATTTTCCTTCCTCTAATTCTTAATACAAGAAAAATTGAAATGAATTTTAAAGTTTCCACAATGTTTCTAGCATAGGGTAGGAAATTCCTCAGGGGTATAGCATTGGTATTAAAAAAACTCAGATTTTTGTTACATGAAGACATCACAGTATGTATTAATCTAAATTAATGAAATCTATACCCTTAATGGATGATCCTTTTGCTTTTTCGACTGAACTGTTCCTTTCAAACCATTTGCTAGTTTTGATCTTGAAAACCACATTGTAGCAGTCTCACAACATGGTTCAGAAAACTTAATATATTTGGAGTCAGCACTCTAATTATTGGGCGTTATGATTCATTTTCACCACCCCGAATTCTTGACCACCACACTCTTTTTTTTTCGTATTAAATTTGATTTTATTTTTCCCCATTTTATTGATATGTACAAGTGCAGAATTTAAGGTTTACAATGGAGTTGACCACCATACTCTTATAAACCATTCTCAATGTCTGCTTATCCTAATCTCATCAACTAAGGACGTTATTAAACTTTACTTTCAGTGGATTTATTACTTAAAGTACTATTAATAGCTCAACTATGTTTCAAATTATTCACTTAGGAACAGATAAAGATCTCTGAAGAATTCAACACACTTTTGAGCTAGCGGTGGTGATTTTTCCTTCTTCATTTACATTTCACATTAAAAGTCTTCATTTACCAATTTCTTTATGTTTGTTACTGAAACAAAACTTTGGGTCAGTAAAAATGTTGAGTATGGAAGCCCTTTCATGCCATGCCACGAACACCATCGTAAAGTTCTGTTTTACACTTAGAAACATAGCAAATTATACAGACAACTCACCAGTTGGCAATAATTTGAATTCTTTCCAGAGCCAAAATACAGAAGGAATTTTTATTTCAGTATTCACAAAAGAGAACTCTATTCTAATTTTACTTAAATGCTCAGTTGCAAACTTGTATTTAAAATCTCAGTTATTGGATATCATATTTCTGGAACTTACTGAGTTAACTATTTTTAGAAGGTGTAGAACATAAACAAAATTACTTCAGAACACCTTAGATACAAACGCCAATGTTTTATAATGGTATGGTAAAGGCAACTATCGCCAGAGTGAAGTGAGACCCAACAGAATGGGAAAAAAAATTACCACCTATATCTCAGACAAGCAGCCAGTAACTAGCATATATGAGGAACTGAAGAAAAATAGACCCTCAAAGTTACAGAATTACTTCTTGAGTGGTGCTTTGGTGCTGTGTTTTTGTTTTGTGTGGGTGCAGGTTGATGAAAGTTTAGCAATTTGAAGGTAATAATAGCCATAAGAAAACTACCATTTCACTATTTGTCTGTTTTGTCAGTTTTAGATCTAATGGCTCTAAGCCCTAAATGCTGTCAGATTATTTGCAAAGTTAAAATTATTGTAATAATTGCTTTGATAATTTGGATCCTTCCAGTCCCGTAAGGATGCTTAATTCTCGTTTTCAGTCACTAGGAAGATTGGTGCTAAATTTGTGGCTTTATTTTTCTTTGCCCATTTATCCATATATGGGCTAATCTTGGCATATTTCTGTGCAGTTTTTATAAAATCCCTAATGCCATTTCCAGTTCCTTAATTTTTATGCATTTACATTTTCCAGTTGTAATATATATTTCCTTGAGCTATATAATTATTTTTTTTCTGAAACTGGATACATATAAGTAAACTAAACCACTGTAGAATAAAACTGAAAGTATTTAACTGCAGTAAATACACTCGAAATACTTCATTCAGAATAAACATTTTATGGGTGATAAAAGTTTTGTATATAGACCACTTTTTACTTATACATTGAAATATTCTCATGTGTAAGTCAACACAAAATTCTTGAATCACCAATGTTAAGAGAAACACAGTAGGGATAAGGGAAAAAATTTAAAAATAAATTATCTCTATGTATTCAAATTTTCTCCAGTCAAATATACTTGGGATGAGTGGCCCACATATCTTACATGTTGCATCGAAATGATTGCTCAATTTATTTTTTTAAATTGACATTTATCCTTTGAAACAGCAGATCAACTTTACAACTAGACTCAAGTTCCTCATACACCTTAAAAACATTTGAAATTAGAAATAAGGAGTCTTAGGACTCAGGCAGTGGACACATCACTGAGCCACTGGAATCTTCTACAGGACAAGGAAAATCTAGAAACGTGTAGACTATTATCTTATGATAATTTAATGCTTATATGAACCTGATGCAATGAAATACCTCCTAAGGTAACTTAGTTAATGACCTTGGGGGAATGCAGGAATAAAGAATTAATTTGTGGGATACTTTCAAAGTTTTTCCTAAGTTGCTAGTAAGTTGCAATCAGATCTTTTCACCTTCTCTTTATGTTAGCTCTATTTCCTTATGCAACATTATGATAGCATTCCATATTGCATGTATAGGAATACTTCACTATTATACGTTGAACTGCACCTCTTAAAATTTATGGGATGAAGTCTTAATTGGCAATGTGTCAGAATTTGGCCGTATTTGGAGAAAGGGATGTTAAAGAGGTAATTGTGTCAAAATGAGAACAAGATAATGCTTTATGTGAAGTGACCAGTGGCCTTACAAGTAGAGAAATTCGGGAGTAGATGTATTCAAAAAGAAGACTTGGAAGGACTCAATAATCCTGTGCAATAAAGGCAAGAGACCTCCAAAGAGACCAGCCCTCTTGACAACTTAATCTTGGACTTCAAGCTTTCAAAACTATTAACACATAATTTCTACTGCTTAAACAACTACCCTATAGCATACTCTTATGGCATCCATACAAAATTAATGAATGTGCTTAGTCTGAAAGCAATAATCAAAGATATGATTCATGTAACAGTTACTAAAAATACTAAAAATGAAGTCCAGATAATTTTTATGAATCCCTCAAATACTACACATGCCCAGTGCATGTTTTACTTTATTTAATTATTGAGCAGATGCTAACTATGTTGTGATCTTTCTGTTTTTATGAGCACTTATGCTAAGCACTGTCATTATTACATTATTTACATTTTATATACGGAGATATATGTCATTCAAGCCTTTATCTGCATTTTGTAATGACGTAAAAAAGGCAGTCATGACACCACTCCTGCCACAATAATTGTCCCCGCGATTGCATCCTCTCTCTATTTACTTTGGTACAGTTCACTTTCAGCAGGACACAAGCCCACTCAGCTAGAGACCTTATTTCATCATGCGCCCTGATGGATAGCCACCATTATGTTAAGTTCTAGCAAATGAAAGAAGAACAGAAATAATGATCAGAGCTTTGTAAAGTATGTTTAAGAGAAAACTAATCATTCTCTACTTCATTATCTCCCTTGTCATGGGCAGGAAGAAGGCATGGCAGTGGTGAGCAGGCTTTGCGGAAAGGATTGCAAAATGATGGAATAAAACTGAGCTGTGTCTTGGGATGGTTTTGCGTAGCAAAGCCACTTCCCTGCCCCTGACCTAGCAACCTTACATGAGATAGATATACACTTTTATCTTTTCTGAGTCATATTTTTGACTTACTTATTACAATAGCCGAGTGTGAACCTAAGTATATAACTGGTGATTTAATCTAAACAATGACATGGAAACTTAAATGATGAGAAAAAGTAAGGCTGATATTTGTAAGCTGTTCCCCTGTATCCTCCTCACTATAATCAGCCCACACAATATCTGCTCCCAAAATAACAACTCAAATATCTTATATATAATACTTACTGATTCTGAATGGGGAAAGAAGGAGTTTATCCACTACTATTTATTTGAATAAATTCCCGTGATAAAATGTGGCTATTTTTTCCAAATCTATACAAAGATTAGTGGATTTTAATTTTGTTCTCACTGTATCATTGTAAGTTTTTATGCAATACACTTAAAGTTTCTCAAATTTGGATAAGCAGAGAGTTATGTTAAATGAAAATAAAGCACAGAGCTCTTAAAAAGCTAACTGTAATTAATACAAGCATATGTCTATTAATTTTAGAATGGGTATGCTATTTTGTTTTATCTAAAACGGCCTGATGCCTTGACAGAGTTTAAGGTGAAAATATTGTTAATATCAGCTACTTCCTTTGTATCAGTACACTCTCAAGTAACCTAATAATGAATCGACCATAAAAAGTAAAAGACGAAGTCATGAGTGCTTTGACCTTAAATTCTAGGAAGCAATAAATGTCTCGGTGGCTGTCAAAGAAAGGCCAGGAATTTACCAGCTCAGGATGAAAGCAGGCCCCATGCCTTTTGGTGATAGAAAGGATAGTTCCTGCACAGACTCCTTGAGATTCTTTTTGATTCTAAACTTGACAAATTGGTGAACTTTCAAGTCCTATCCAGACCAACTGTGTCCCTGCCCTCTTTACAGTTGTGGGGTTCCTCTGGGAAGTACAGTCTGAGGTAAGCTAGGAAAATACAGAGCCCTGATTCTGGACTGATTTTCTGAATAATTTTTTCATTTGTTCTTCTTTCTTTTTTTCTTTCTTACTTTCTTTTGGCTATACTAAGGGGATGAAACCCGAGGGTGTTCTATCATTAAGATATATCATCATGCTTTTAAAACTATTCTTTAAATTTTGAGACAAAGTCTAAGTCACTACGTTGTACAATTTGAACTTCAACTTTTGATCCTCCTCCCCTACTCTCACAGAGTTCTAGGGTTACAGGTGTGTACCACCAAGTTTGGCTCATGTATGTATTTCTTAAGAACCTACTAATAGTAACTTAATTCCACGTAAGCTTTGAGAAGATTGTTGGTAAAAGTTACTCTTCGTTTTATCATAGATTTTAAATATATGGAGTTAAACTATCAATTAATTTTTGAGAAGAAAAAAACAAGATGATATTCATAATTCTATTATTGTTGCACATCAATGTTTCCTTATAAAATCACATTATGTGTTTTCATGTATGTTAAAAATAACCTCCAGTGATAAAGGCTTTACCTTTCCCCAGGCAATTTCAGAATCCAAATTACTTGGCATTCCTTCCACTGCTGATCTCTGCGTCAACTCCATATCTGTGGCCGCCAGCCATTCTGTCACGACATTCATTTCCTTTCGCATCTTACGGGACAATTTTAAGCATTTCTCCAACTGTTGCTTTCTTTCTGTTACCTAAAAAGAAAGATGAAATATAATTTGGCTTCGTTTACAATTCAACTTTAGGTACAACTAAATTGGAACTTTCAGACTGGATCATTTTAAAATCATTGTACTTTTTAAAAGTGATGCTTTAGAAAATTTGTATATTCTGAACATTACTAAAAGCAGCTTAACACAGGCGAGATCCTTTGTCCAAGAGATGATGTGCTATATCTCCTATTACAGAAAAAAGAGCTATGTGAATTTGTGTTTTATATAAATAAAAGATAATTTATTAGCGAAATTTATAATAGAATGACATAAGTCAAACTGACGATACATCACATTTGTTGCAGAAAACTTACATGCAGTTGTTTAAGAAGTATATAATCTTCTATATGCAAATAAGTCTTGCTCTGGCTTGTAATGGAAAAAGCATATTATTCCTCTTGAGGAAGAAGTATTTGTAGAATACTCAGAATTACCAGCTTTATTGTGAATGCATCCTTAAATGCCTTGCAATCGTACAAAATAGTGTCAAACATACATCATTTTCTTTTTGAACATAATTTCAATCAAAAATGCAAAACGAATGTTCAAAAAAAATTCTCCCTCATTAACAGAGAAAATCACAACCTCAGCCTGTGCTCCTACGTCCCTGTACACAGTGTTTGAAACCAAGACACTCAAGAGGATTTTTTTCAACATCCTCAAAGAGTTTGAACAAATTCGTATTTCTGCACAAACTTTCAAGATACGGCTGTTTTAAAGCTAATCAGTTGTTTGATTTAATAAAAATCTCAGGATCTTTTCCTAAGTAGTAGTCAACTTATCAGCAATAAAGAGATATCAGCTTCACAAAGGCACATTTTTGTCACCTAAATATCTACTTAAATTACTTTGCTATGCTCCTTATAGATTCTTGTACTAAGAATCTAAGAATCTAAGTGTTGGAGTAAATATGTTTGTTATATTGAATAAAGCAATACACAGAGCACCTGGCAGGCCAGTAACTGCAAATCAGAAAATATAACCAATAGGGGCTGGAGGAACAGCTCAGCGGCTAAAGTGCTTGCTTAGCAAGAGCTAAGTCAAGAAGTGCTAAGTACCCGAGTTCGATTCCCCAGCACCACATAAGCTGGGCGTGGTGGCGCACATCTGTAATCCCAGCACTCGGGAGGCTGAGGCAGGAGGATTGCCCTGAGTCCAAGGCCAGCCTGGGTTCCATAGTGAGTTCAGGACCAGGCTGGACTACAGAGCAAGACCCTGTCTCAAAAAAAAAAAAAAAAAAAAAAAAAAAAAAAAAAAAAAAAAAAAAAAAAAAAAAAAAAAAAAAAAAAAAAAAAAAAAAAAAAAAAAAAAAAAAAAAAAAAAAAAAAAAAAAAAAAAAAGAAAGAAAGAAAAAAAAGAAAAAAGAAAGAAAGAAAAGAAAATACAACCAATAGAAATTAGATAAAAATTTTACTTATAGTTTTAATACATGTATATATTCCAAACCAATTTCTGCCATGAAAGTTGGAAATCTGAACATTAAATGTAAATCTTTTGACAATTAAGCATAATGGAGTCTAGGTTCGGTTTTTTGATAATCAAAAGAATTTCAACTTGACTATGTTCTTAGTCAGATACCTAATTTTCCTGTTTACATGTGTATAGAGTGGAGTCATTTCATTTAACACATAGGACTATTGTGAGGGGTAAATCAGGTGACAGCTTGCTTTGCACATTGCACAACTTCAATCTCTTCCTTTATTTCCAGCTAGAGGTGACTCAAAAAAGCTGTACCTGAAGGTACATGGAAAAAAAAAAAAAATTGGTTTCTATTGATTTTAGAGCTTTAATGGTAAAACATCAAAAATTTTTGTTTTGTTAAGAAATCTGAAAACTTGATTTCAAATAAATCTCAACTATAAGAAAACGTGTTGAAAAAATACCACCACCAGTCTTTCTTTGTTCAAGCAGCCTTGAACACATGCATATACATGGGCTAGGCATGTAAAATGTTACAGTTTAAATAAAAACCTGAAGCCCTGATACAAATTTCATATATTAAAGAAAATGTATTAGTTCCTTTAAAAAGATGTGTACACATTTAGAAAATGCTCAGATTTAACAAATTACTTTTCTTTTTTATATAGATTTTTCTCTTCTATTATTCTTCTAAAGGAGGTAAAAGCACCTGCCCTTTTATTTTGTGTGTGTGTGTGTGAATGAAAAACCTCATCATAGACTGTGTTTCTGTGCATGGTTATTTTGTCTTTCCACTATTGATAGAAAGGATTATGGATGCCATATTTCAAAGAAATTCTGTCTTCCCAGAGCTAATGCATTATTGATCTGTATTTATTTTTTATATGCAGCTAAGAAGATTGTCTTTAAAAAACAGGAGACACTGCCACCTTAAGGAAAATTGAGTTCTAAAAATTTTGTGTGTTTATGTGGAATAGATCTATTTAAAAGAGTGACACCTGCAGTAAAATGTTTTAGCAAGCATTATTTTATAAATAGTTAGAATTGTATTTTAGAAATGATATGATTATTGCTATTCAAGTATATTTCCATAAAAATCAAAGCATACAGATACCAGAAATTATAAATATTACATAAAAGATACTAGGTAGAGTATCTCTCAATCTACATTTAGATATAGCAGTATTCCATTTTTGAACATATTAAGCAAAGTTGTTAATATTTTAAAAAGCAAACTTGTATACTATAAGAAAAATCCTATGGAATAAATTATGGCCCCACAAATTCCTAGTTCAAAATTGCAAACCCCAATATGACTTCATTTTGAATCACCGTATCGATCATTAGTAAATAATGAAGTTCAAATGAAGGCATATTTATGAAACTAATACGATTCTGGCCTTTTAAGAAGAGAAAGAAAAACAGTAATTTCTCTCTTTTTACCAGAAGAAAAGACACCAGAAAAGGTGGCCAGTTAGAAGCCACAAAGAGAGTCCTCAGGAAATGAATGGAATACCACTTACAACCTTGGCTGCCCAGCTCCACACTACAAGAAATAGACAGTTTCTGTGGAAGTCTTCCGGCCTTTTCTTCTGGCAGTCTGAGCTGACGATTACAATAAGGTAATATTCCAAATTAAGGTAAGCGCAGAGATATAAATTTAGAAGATGACAAAAACAGAAAGGTTTCTCTTTTTGCATAACATCATCTGTTGCCTTTGCATTTATTAAATAAAACTATTCTTGTTGAAGATGCCTTTAATATCAATATGTCAATTATTATTTCTTTGACAAGGAGAAAATAAAGCATTTCTTTATATGTTCTCTTAATCATGAATGTTTCTAAATAATGTACATATACTTAAAAATAAATTTCTGCCCCTATATTTTGCTGTACTCTGTCATGCTATTTAAGCAGGAATTCTTTGCATTGCTTTGATATTGTTTCAATGACATTAAAGTCAAGATAAATTCTCAAATACATACTTTAAGGAATAAATAGGAATTTACAACACAAGACTTACACAATTCTTAGTAATATTCAACTAAGGGCACTACTGAGAGTGCAAGGTTACTTTTATTGTTTTAAATTACAAGCAATATATTCTGTTAGTTTATTTCAAATGTACTCTTTCAAGGATTTTGTACAAAACATTATGGCAAAGGAAAGGTGAATTAAACAACTCCTATATAAAAAGTATACTGAGAATCAACTCTTTCAGAAATAAATTTTTCTGAATTAAGAAAAAAATACTCGTTGGCACATGATCTTATTTTATTATTATTTATTATTATTATTTTTGTGGCACCAGAGATTGAACCAAGAATCTTCACACCGATCTACATTCTCATCCCTTTTAAAAGTTTTTTTTTTTTTTTTAAATTTTGAGGAAGGGTTTCCTGTTGTCACTATGTTGTCCTGTTTGTGCTAGTACTTGAAATCTTCCTTGTTCCAACATAGCATTAAGATATATCCATGGACCTTACAGATGCATAGTATTCCACTGTGTATAAGTACCACAGTTTGTGTATCCACTGGTCTACTGATGGGTATTTTGGTGACTTCCATGTTCTAGCTATTGTTAGTTGTGCTGCTATGAACATGGGTA